>CM069862.1:96059490-96659990 GCA_036172795.1 Pelodytes ibericus | reverse complement strand
CGGGGGAGCTATCTGCACTCATTTACCCGAGAGAGATCTATTGACTTCTCCCTGTGCTTTCTCCGATTTCATTTTCAATTAGCCACAAGGCAATCTCACACTGAAACAATGCTAATGTTGTTTAAGCCTCTTCGGCTGAAAATCGATGCAGCTGTCAGAGTTTCTACGGCTGAAGAGTGAGGTGGCTGTGTTTTTTTGTGATAAGTATTAGAGGGGTGCCCTGCTTTCCTCAAGATCTTCAACTTTTTCACTTTAGTGCAAACATCTTCACTATTTTGCTTTTTACCAAGAGATTTTCCATAAATACATTCCACATACTACATGATTAAGTGTATATTAGAAAGGTGATTTTTCCATGTTTTATATTACAAAGAAGACTGTTCTATGTAGAAAAAGAGGCTTGGAAACTAATAGGCTGATTTTCTCTTTATTTCCCATCAATATTCTTGTTTCTACATGGACAGTGCCAAAATGTCAACATGATGTCAAAATGGATGCTGTGAAATGGATTCTGGGGATGACATTGCACTAGTTGACAAAATGGCCGTCCGCCATTAAACCTTTTAATGTCAGAAAAAATGGGATTAAAAATGACACTTAATCTTAAGCGGGGTAATCAGTAGCCATGGAATCCAAAGCAAAATAGTTTATGTTTCCCTGAAAAAAATTGCTATAACAAAATAAAGTAATCAGCCAAGAAAGATGTTGCTAAATAGAATAATTAGCTAGGATCAGCTTGCAGAAGGCATACTTATATTGGTTGTGATTTACTGTCTCCACACATAAAATAGCATAGCTATCCAAGAGTAAATCAAGATGACAGGTTTCTGCTAGACAGATGTATTTATCCAACCCACTGCTGACACATACGAAGCATGAATATTTTCTTTAGAAAATGCTTTTATTTGACTGAAGGGCAGGAAAACCACATTACTATGTTTACATACAAAAGCAGAGCATGAATGGAAATTGGAGTTTTCCACATTGTAAGGCTAATCTGGGAAGAATATATAGAAATAAATGCTGGCTTCTGTTTTGAAAAATCAAGAAAATAAACATGATTAGAACTCAGCATGGCCTCTAATAAAGTCTTTTTGTGAGCGTATAGTGGGGAATCGAAAATGATGTTTGATATATTAGAAAGAACATTCAAAATGTGTTAAAAGTACATAATAACTGTGTAATAAATCAGCTATGACTGCTTAGTTCATGGCAATTAAGATGAATAAGATATTTTTTGCTTGATATAAACTCAATAGTTTTGCTATGCAATAAATGACCTATGTACTAACATTTCCTCTTTCCCAATTTCAATACATTTTTGAACAGGACTGCCCAGAAATGCAAAATCTATGGATCTACAGATCTTTGGTCTGACAGACCGAGACATTCCCCTATTCACCATTTCCACAAGAAAACATGAATAAATAAGTGAGCTAGTGCATGATTTAGGAAGGACTCATCGTAACTGAGTGGCAGGAAATGCTAGCAGAATGCTTGGTTGCATAGGGAGAGGTATTAGCAGTAGGAAGAGGGAAGTGCTCATGCCATTGTACAGAGCATTGGTGAGACCTCACTTGGAGTATTGTACGCAGTACTGGAGGCCGTATCTCCAAAACGATATTGATATCCTTCTGGATAGAGTTCAGAGAAGGCTAACAAGTGATTCATGGCTAAAGTGCCCAGGAAAGGTAAAAGTATCTTAACATGTATAGCTTGGCAGAAAGAAGCGATGGGGGATATGATAGAAACAATTAAATACTTAAAGGGAATCAACAGAGTACAGGAGGAGAGTATATTTAAAAGAAGAAAAACTACCGGAACAAAAGGGTCATAGTCTTAAATTAGAGGGGCAAAGGTTTCAAAGTGATTTCATGAAGTATTACTTTACTGACAGGGTAGTGGATGCATGGAATAGCCTTCCAGTGGAAGTGCTACACATAAAAACAGTCAAGGAGTTTACAAATGCAGAGGATAAGCATAAGGCCATGGACTAATAAAAGCATTTGGCTACCCTAGATAAAAGATAAGGCCAAGAACTAATGAAAGTATTCAGAATTTTTAAATGTATTTTAAATTAGGCAAAAATTGGGCAGACTAGATAAGCCGAATGGGTCTTATGTGCCGACACATTCCAGGTTAGCAAAAAAGAACATATTTATGAATTATTTTAATATTTTGGCGTTGCTCCCCCTTTAAGTGAACATTTGTGACTCTATTGCCCACTGCACCTGGTAAAATGGCAAAATGTTTTATTCACTAGTCAAATTCACAGTTTGTAAAGTTGAGAAAAATAGAGTAGAAAGTGATTATTACTATAAACAAAAGATTAAAACGGGGATCTGGTTGAGATTGAGCTTTAAAATAATTCTGTCAGTGCCTTTTCATTGTAATCTATTGATTTTATTGTTTGGAAATCATATGTATTTTGTATGAAGGCAATGCTGATAAAATATATTGCATGTCATAAGCCGAACACAGTGATTAATTATAGCTATACATATTTGCTGGAGTCCAGAGCAGAGAGGACATACAGCAGGCACCTGTAATTCATCTTCCATCTTACCAAGAGAGATTGTGTTTGCTGATCCATACTGTTGATTACCTATGAGTGTTGATAATGGAAATGGATTTGGAACATGGATGTAATCAATAGTATTGCTTATTGTAATTTAGAGGCAGGCAACTGAGGTCTGCATCTTTGTTAGGTTAGTTTGCAGAATGAAAGCTTCGCTATCCATTTGATTTCAACCTTGTTGTAAGTGATACCATTAAAATACAATGGAAGGAAAAAATGCAACATTTAAAAGTTAAAAAAAAAACCTCAAAGCAGAGGCGTCGCTAGGGGTGGGCTACTGGGGCTATAGCCCCGAGTCCCCCCTTCATAGCCCCGAATGGAGACTCTGGGGCTAAAGTATTCTCCAGGGCTGTAAATATAAAAAAAAAAAAAATCCCCCTGTGAGCTTTCCTCCGTCTGGGACATAGTCCCAGAATCGGAGGATTAACCTCACGCGGGGGTGAGGGCCGATCGGGAGGAGAGGCTGCTATAGGGAGCTCGCTCCCTAGCCTCTCCTCCTGGCCATAGAGATCACAGCGCGACGGGTGCAAGCTCCGCCCCCGTCGCGCTGTGTCATCTGCTTGCCGGATGTCAGGTGGACAGACATCCTGCAGAAGGTCCTGGATGACGGACCAAGTGTAAGGTAAGTAAAAAAAAAAAAGTGTGACTGTGTATGGGTGTCTAGGTGTGTGTGTGTGTGTGTGTGTGTGTGTGTGTCAGGGTGTCTAGGTGTGTGTGGGTATTACTGGGTTCTGAGTGGCACAATATTACTGGGCTATGATTGGCACAATATTACTGGGTTCTGAGTGGCATAATATTACTGGGCTATGATTGGCACAATATTACTGGGTTCTGAGTGGCACAATATTCTTGGGCTATGATTGGCACAATATTACTGGGTTCTGATTGGCATAATATTACTGGGCTATGATTGGCACAATATTACTGGGTTCTGAGTGGCACAATATTCTTGGGCTATGATTGGCACAATATTACTGGGTTCTGATTGGCATAATATTACTGGGCTATGATTGGCACAATATTACTGGGTTCTGAGTGGCACAATATTCTTGGGCTATGATTGGCACAATATTACTGGGTTCTGAGTGGCACAATATTACTGGGCTATGATTGGCACAATATTACTGGGCATCTGATTGGCACAATATTACTGGGCTCTGAGTGGCACAATATTCCTGGGCTCTGAGTGGCACAATATTCCTGGGCTCTGAGTGGCACAATATTACTGGGTTCTGAGTGGCACAATATTACTGGGTTCTGACTGGCACACTATTACTGGGCTCTGACTGGCAAAATATTACAGGCATCTGACTGGCACACTATTACTGGGCTCTGAATGACACAATATTCCTGGTATCTGACTGGCACAATATTACTGGGCTCTGAGTGGCACAATATTACTGGTATGTTACTGGCACAATATTACTGGGCTCTGAATGGCACACTATTCCTGGTATCTGACTGGCACAATATTACTGGTATCTGAAAGGCACAATATTACTGGTATCTGACTGGCACAATATTACTGGGTTCTGAGTGGCACAATATTCCTGGTATCTATAATTGTACAATTTTCAAACACTGAAAAATTTGTGGGTTTTTTCTTACATTTTTATTATGGGGTGGGGGGTGCAACACTCAGGGTCCGCCCCGGGTGCCAAATGCTCTAGGTACGCCCCTGTGTGTGACCGAGCTCATCTGGGCTCTAGCCCCAGATCATCCGAAGACCTAGCAACGCCCCTGCCTCAAAGTATTAAAGAATCCAAAATCATAACCATACTTGTGTATGTGCATACACTGCACCTGTACAGACCATGCATCTGCTTTTTGTTTTTTTCTATGCCGGTGTTTGGAAAAAATAGGTGAGATCATAAAAATGGCCAGGTAACTAAAAATGTGCATTCATGAAGTCTCATCTCTGATTTCAGTTCACGTAGAAGAACCAAAACCATGCATGCGCACAGCAAAAAGGCACAATATTACTGGGTTCTGAGTGGCACAATATTCTTGGGCTATGATTGGCACAATATTACTGGGTTCTGAGTGGCACAATATTCTTGGGCTATGATTGGCACAATATTACTGGGTTCTGATTGGCACAATATTACTGGGCTATGATTGGCACAATATTACTGGGTTCTGAGTGGCACAATATTCTTGGGCTATGATTGGCACAATATTACTGGGTTCTGAGTGGCACAATATTCTTGGGTTATGATTGGCACAATATTACTGGGTTCTGATTGGCACAATATTACTGGGCTATGATTGGCACAATATTACTGGGTTCTGAGTGGCACAATATTCTTGGGCTATGATTGGCACAATATTACTGGGTTCTGATTGGCACAATATTACTGGGCTATGATTGGCACAATATTACTGGGTTCTGAGTGGCACAATATTCTTGGGCTATGATTGGCACAATATTACTGGGTTCTGAGTGGCACAATATTCTTGGGCTATGATTGGCACAATATTACTGGGTTCTGAGTGGCACAATATTCTTGGGCTATGATTGGCACAATATTACTGGGTTCTGAGTGGCACAATATTCTTGGGCTATGATTGGCTCAATATTCTTGGGCTATGATTGGCACAATATTACTGGGTTCTGAATGGCACAATATTACTGGGCTATGATTGGCACAATATTACTGGGTTCTGAATGGCACAATATTACTGGGCTATGATTGGCACAATATTACTGGGTTCTGAGTGGCACAATATTCTTGGGCTATGATTGGCACAATATTACTGGGTTCTGAGTGGCACAATATTACTGGGCTATGATTGGCACAATATTACTGGGCATCTGATTGGCACAATATTACTGGGCTCTGAGTGGCACAATATTCCTGGGCTCTGAGTGGCACAATATTCCTGGGCTCTGAGTGGCACAATATTACTGGGTTCTGAGTGGCACAATATTACTGGGTTCTGACTGGCACACTATTACTGGGCTCTGACTGGCAAAATATTACAGGCATCTGACTGGCACACTATTACTGGGCTCTGAATGACACAATATTCCTGGTATCTGACTGGCACAATATTACTGGGCTCTGAGTGACACAATATTACTGGTATCTTACTAGCACAATATTACTGGGCTCTGAATGGCACACTATTCCTGGTATCTGACTGGCACAATATTACTGGTATCTGAAAGGCACAATATTACTGGTATCTGACTGGCACAATATTACTGGGTTCTGAGTGGCACAATATTCCTGGTATCTATAATTGTACAATTTTCAAACACTGAAAAATTTGTGGGTGTTTTCTTACATTTTTATTATGGGGTGGGGGGTGCAACACCCAGGGTCCGCCCCGGGTGCCAAATGCTCTAGGTACGCCCCTGTGTGTGACCGAGCTCATCTGGGCTCTAGCCCCAGATCATCCGAAGACCTAGCAACGCCCCTGCCTCAAAGTATTAAAGAATCCAAAATCATAACCATACTTGTGTATGTGCATTCACTGCACCTGTACAGACCATGCATCTGCTTTTTGTTTTTTTCTATGCCGGTGTTTGGAAAAAATAGGTGAGATCATAAAAATGGCCAGGTAACTAAAAATGTGCATTCATGAAGTCTCATCTCTGATTTCAGTTCACGTAGAAGAACCAAAACCATGCATGCGCACAGCAAAAAGGTAAGAAATATGAGTGATTAGATAGGGGGGCTTAGGGTAAGAACGATGGTAAGGATTAGGTGAGGGGATTTTTATTTTATGGAATCTGGAGGCACATGGACAACCTCCGGAGCCCTGGGGGTCCATACTTTTTATTATATTGGGGGCCGACATTGGGTAGCTGAGAGACATTTTGCCAGCCCCATTTATCCTGGACCCGATTGTATTTAAAATTGGGGCTGGGAGCATCTGCCCAGCTCCCAGCACCATTTATCATTAGGGTGGGGCCATGGCTACTTGCCCTTTCCCTCCAATTGGGGCATATTTTTAACATTTATGGTGCCTGAGCCAGTCCTCAGGCCCTGATGGGGGCCATTAAATAAATAAATAAATCTATTATTATTTAAATTTCCAGTTTCTAACTGGAGAACTAAAATGCCTGAAATTCGACTATTTTAGCTTATTTTGGGTTCGTAATTGGCTATATCCAGTAGCCAATTTTGGGAAAATTACGAAATTCAGCTACTTTAAGAGATCTGGCCTCGCTTATGGCCAGATCAGTCTATACTGAGTAGACCCTTTAATAGCTGGATGTCCTGCAATCAAGGCCATATTTATGTATGCCAAACAGCATATTCTCCTTTGTTCTCCAAATATACTTTTAATGCTTGCTTTAACTTAAGCATGTTGCAATATTATGTGCTGGTTCTTATAATAATCGTCTCCACATGTGGTGGATTCCGGTACCCTTGTGCTATTTTCTCTCAATTTTTACTCTCAATCTCAGTGAAAAGCATTTGTATAGCTGGTAGAGTCTTTGTGGACAATGGAAAGAGATGGGAAGCACAAAAGCGAAAAAAAAAAACTGCTTAGAAATCATGATCTGAAATCAATATCTTTTTATATAAAAAAGAAAAAGCCACTAGCAGTTAATTTGAGACCAGAACAAGCAGTTAAAATGATTATCAGTGATATTAATACATTTTAAAATGAGATAGCAATATGCTGCACAGGTTTGATGCTCTATAAATTTCTATTTTCTATAAAGAATTATATTTAACATACAAGTTATTAACTTGTTAATTACATATTTGTGATTGATTTTAAATGACAATCCAGGCAGAAAGCTAACTTTGGTTTATCTGCTCGTGTTTAACTTGTACATTGCGCAGTGTTTTTGCTTTCCTTCTGCTTTCTTTAGGCTTCTGTTCTAGCTTCTTCTTCTGCTTACTTGCAAAAGGATCAGAGCAGAGGATTTGCTCCCACTAAATAAAGGGAATTCCCATTTTGTTGTTTTAGCTACTGATGTCATGATAGGCTGCATGAATTCCTAGGATAAAGCTTACAAAAGGTATATTTTCAAGTTACATTTTGCAAAAACAGAAAAGCAAAAACTGGAACAAAGAAATGTATTTTTACTTTTTAAAGTGTCAGCTTTAATATTCATTTATTTGTGCTAGTTTTGTTCACACTGGAACAATTCTTTAAAAATGTAGCAATGTAGTAATTGTATTTTTTTTCACTGCATTAGTATTGTGTGTGCCTAATGCTTATATATGCATGTGCATAAATGAATCAAATGTGCATTATATGAAAATAAATGTAGCACAAAATTCCCACACATTGGTCCCTAACTTGTTGGGTCTACCAGCTGTACCACACTGATGAAGCAAGTAAAGGCTGAAACATAGGGCTGTTGTTGCATTTCAATTATGGACTACCTGCATCAGTAAGACTGGTCTTATATACTAATGCGAAGGTGTCCTATAACCACAAACTGTCCAGATTTTGAGGGTCTGCGCCACCGTCCCACTGAGCTCTACCTCGTCTCGGTTTTCGGAACAGAGGAAGAGTTAGGCAAGACAGCAGGATTCAGAGACCGGAGAAGGCGTACTGAGCATGTACAGCAATGTGTACATGCATAGTAACACAGTTGGGTAAAGTGACAGTGCCACCGTGCATGCATGATGGTGGGCAATGCCCAAGGACCCAGGCCAGAAAGGGGTCCCGTCTCCATCAGTGCCCCTCTTTTAAAAGAAAAAAAAACTTGGCGGCAGAGGAGCTGGCTGGGGAGAGCAAAAGATCTCCACTCACCAGCACTGTGCACGGAGAGCAGGCAGCGTAGTGTCTGTGTGGTGGACAGAACTCCTTCCATGCTGCCTCTTGCACTTCCCACGCACTGATCTGACATCAGAACACCAGGGATCACGTGACCTTTCACCTTGCTCAAAATTCAGCTCATGGTGCGGGGAGCACGAGAGAGAGGCATTGCATGAGAGAATGCATTGCACACACATCATGCTGCCTGCCACTAGGCACCAGGGAGCTGTGGCTGATGTCTGGGGTAAGTCCTGGTGTGCAATGTAGGTGATGGGACATATTTGCTGGGGTAAATCAAGGGTGTGCAATGTAGGTGATTGGGCATGTTCTGGGATGCAGGGGTAAATCCTGGGTGTGCAATGTAGGCGACTGGGCATGTTCTGGGATGCTGGGGTAAATCCTGGTTGTGCAATGAGGGTGATTGTGCACGTTCTGGGTGCACAATGTAGTGTACATGGGTGTACAATGTAGGTGTAGGCACGTCCTGGGTGTGCAATGCGGTTGATGGGGCAAGTCATGGGTCTGCAATGTGGGTGCTGGGGCATACGCTGTCTGTTCCAGGTTAGTTTGTCTCTAAAACATACTTTTCATTGCATAGATGTTAGTTGATAGCTCCCTGTGTATTTAAGCCTATCAGGCATAAAACCATGACAAGCTAAATGAAGTCCTAAATATCTGTTATTGCAGTGGCCCTTGAGCAGTTGAAATTTGCCTTGCATTTCAGGTCTGGATTGTCTTCTTATAGGTGGAAACAGTTAAAGATACTGTCTCACCTAAACATTGCTTGTACTGTGTTAGCAAACTTTTTGAAAATGTTCTATGCATTGTCTTAGAAAAATTGCTAGCAAATGCCTAAATTAAGAGAAAATGTGTTTTAAATGTGTCTTTGAAGTCTCTAGCTCATGACATCACCTGTGGCTTGCTATGCAAACTACACATTTCCTTCCGAAAACCAGTTAATTTACATATCAAACCACAGGTGATGTCATAAGCATTTGCTTGCAGTTTTGCTAACACAATATGTAGATAATTTTCAATCATTTAATTCTCTACATGCACAATAAAATGTTTAGGTGATACATTCCCTTTAAATATGCTACAAAGAAGTAGCTAAGAGGCATTTGGCTATAGTTCATCAAGGTTAAATATCACCCAAGTTACTGCAGAGTTCTACATAAATTCGGAAAAGTAGATTACTAGCACAGTTACATCTAAATTATTGCGTGATATTCCTTTATTAATGCAGCATTGGAAGGCCTTTTGTTTCCTTATAGAGAGCCATAGATCCACACTGCTCATGTGCAAGACACAACAACCACTCACATACAACACAATGTCACCTTTATACATGGCCAATGCATCACTTGTTCTTTTCAATATGAAAAGAATGCCTACAACAAATATATATATACACCCAATCAACACAAAGTTTTTTTTACACTGTAACCTAATCAGCCATGCCTCTCAATAACACCAATTCAGATGCTACCATTTTCTTGCTATAAACTGGAATAGATCTTACTTACTAGCACTTATATCTATGTTCAGACATTTTTTTGGATGAACACATATAACTTTCACATTTTATACTGCACTGATTCAGAGGGAAATCGGTTAATTATTTAAAGTTGTTCCTATGTTATCCTCTCCATGATTAATAAATTAGTTCCCCATGAACATGTATGCGTTCTGTATTCTGCAGCATGTAAAGGTTACAAGGTCTACTCAGTATAGACCAATATGGCCCAAAATGGGGCCAGATCAGAGCCTGTAGCTGAAATGCGCAATTCGGCTAGTTAATATGGCCAATTTTGCACTGGAATCGTCAATTTAAGACAATTTCGGGCCAATTAAGCAATATTTTGATCAGGGTAAATAGCATTAAGGGCTGAAACCTCCCAAAATGTCCCGAATATGGATATAATAGAATAGTGTTAAGATAAGTTAACAAATAAACATTATAATATGTTAATGTTTTTTGTTATAATAGTAAATGCTATTTGGATAACACGATTTTCTTGTAGAAAATCTAAGCTGCCTCAGTAGACCATATGTTTCTTGCAAATAAATAGCAGATCTGACTGTTCTAGAAGTATAACTGTTGCAAAATGCTGGCAAATCTGTGCTCTGTATAGGATTCTGTGCAATGTGTGTATGTGCACATTGCAAGTATAGTTGTCATTTGGGATACTTTGTTTTTTGTTTTTTGAAAAACTGTAAATGTTACTCCTTTCCTGTTTGGATTCAGCCAAATGCTGCACAGCTCAGTGTGTGGGGCAGAAGAGATTACAAATCTAAGATTAGTGAATACATTAAACATACACCGATCAGCCATGACATTATGACCACCTGCCTAATATTTTGTATGTTTCCTTTTGCCACCAAAACAGCCCTGACCCGTTGATGCATAGACTCCACCTCTGAAGGTGTGCTGTGGTATCTGGCACCAAGACATTATATCCTTTGAGTCCTGTAAGTTGTGAGGTGGATCCGACTTGTTTGTCCAGCACATCTTACAGATGCTCAATTGGATTGAGATCTGAGGAATTTGGAGGCCAAGACAACACATTGAACTTGTTGTTGTGTTCCTCAGATCATTCCTGCTTTGTGGCAGGGCGCATTATCCTGCTTAAAGAGGCCAATGCCATCAGGGAATACTGTTTCCATGAAGGGACATGGTCTGCAACAATGCTTCGGGAGGTGGTACATGTCAAAGTAACAGCCACATGAATTCCCAGCAAAACATTTCCTATAGCAACACATTGCTGTCAGCTTGCCACTTGTCAGTGGTTATAATGTTATGGCTTATGTAGTGTATTTAGATCACATATATTCACGTTTTTATAAATACCTACATTTTTATAATTATTGAACTGTAATATGCAGGAAAAAATAGTAGGTCATTTTTTTTTAGTCAGAGTGGTTCTTTAATGCAAAGTTCACAATGCCATGTAGCAACTTTTTCAATTCTGGCCAAGTTTTTATTTTTGTATTTTAATAAGAGATAGTGAAAAAACTAAATACGGAACACCAAAAATAAAACAAAACATTTTTTCTTATAAAGACAAATCTCAAATAATGAACCATTAGTATGCTGGAGAGAATTATACATAGAATGTCTGTTTTACAGACTCATACTATGGTAAGATGGCTTCTCGTCATTTGCTAAAATGTCTTATGACTCTGGGTCACCACTTCTGATGCTGCGGTACCCACCTGTATATGTAAAATAAGCACAGAGTTTTGTATATCACACAGTGTATACCATGTTCCAAACATTAGTTGCCTGTATGTGATGTTGTATTTCTTTCTCTTCCTACACACAGCATCTTTGGTGAGACACGTATGTGTAGTCCTGTCTCTGTACATCAGGTTCATAAAACTGTTCAACCGTGCCGGGCAAATGAAGCCTACGAGTTCTGTCTCGGAGGCCAGCTGTGCCCTATGGTGGTAGCAGCCAGAATTTGGCATTAGGAGATTGGAGAGTTAAGATAGCCAAAGGTTAACCCCTTCACTACACTCTAGAATGGTCAACAGAATCAAACTACAATCTTTTCAATGGCTTCAAACAATATTAGAATACTGTTGGCTGAATCAGTATTACCACTTGTCTCATTCTTCAATGTTAGCAGAAAGCAGTACATTCTTTAGCTTGATCACAAAATGTATTTATTCAAATGAATGTCTGTCATGATTATCCATTCTTACAGCTCAGGTGTCACAAACAAACCACATAGCTGTAGTAAACGAGAGAATCTACTTAGTCATTTTGATGGATTCACATCTGGACTTCTTCCACTCTCTCTTTATAGTGTGATCTGCATATCTTGCATTCCCGAGGGGCCAATACATTTCTTCCTTCTTTTCTTTTTAAATATAATTCTCTAGAAAAATAAAGTCGAAACTTAATTTTTTTATTTCTGCCTGAGACTGTGTGGGTGTAAATCTGGGCAGTGATTATACATTCTACAATCTTTCCCAAACTTGAGTGTGATGAACTTTTAAGGATACCAGGTGGATTTGAATTAGAAACCATAATCATATGCACTTTGTTAAATGGACTTTGTCACATAGAACGTGTACTGTGAATATAGAGGAAAACAAATATCTCTACATTGTGTTAGTAAAATGAAAACAAATGCATAATTTAAGAAAAATAATATTAAATCTGTAATGTTGTATGTTTATATTATATGGTGTCTTGATTTGCAAATTATACAATTCCCATTAAAAGTATTTCATTTACATTTTAAGTCACCATGTGATGTGATGAACTGGGACCTAACACACATTAACCTCTTCTTGGTTTTTTTTATTTTTTTTATTACTTGTGCTTCTAGTAAAGGTGATTCCTTAGGCTGCTAATGCAGTGACCTTTTGTTTTCACATGACACCGACCTTAACTGGCACGTGCAATTTAAGCATTAGCAGAGAGATGACTGGACCTGACAGACCCTGATCAGACACACAGGGTAAGCCAGAGTAAAGCCACGTGGATCTGAAAAGATAAACTTTAGTGCCACTTTAATGTATGCAAGTCATTAAGATTTGGTAATGCTTTGGTTACCACATTTCATCTACAATACCTTGTCGTCATCAGAACATAACATTTTTTATTTTTGCGTGTTTTTTTTTAAGTTTTAAGTTTTGAAAACCCAGCCAATGGTGCCTCCAGGCAATGGTGCCTCCAGCCAATGGTGCCTCCAGGCAATGGTGCCTCCAGCCAATGGTGCCTTGACCTCCCCCCTCCATATGTGTAAAGGGGGATGGGAGCCATTTGGCCGGCTCCCAGCCCTGTTTGTATGTCCATTATAGGGGCCCCACTGAAGCTATTTCTTTTTTTTAAATGTATTTAATTTATTTATTTTGGGAGGTCTTGGGCTATTTTCATAATAGCCAAATTCCTCCCGAAATGATGCCTGAATTATTGACCTATTCAGAGGCACATTTCCCCCTAATCAGTCTGGTCTACAGAGGCGTCAGTTAGGGGGTGGAGCCCGGGTGCATATTGAGTAGACCCTAAAGTGTTATCATTGGGTTTGTTGGAATGAAAGTAGCTGCAGACTGCATGACATTACTAACTGAACTGGGATTTCTTTTAATGTAAAATCCAAGAGTATGAACATGCCTTGGAAAGCAACCATTTTGTACGATGCAAAATAATTAGATGGGCATGCACAAAAAAAAAAAAAAATCAAGGCAAGCTGGCTATGGCATATTTATGGGCAAACTAACATTGGCATATTAATGGTAAAACTGGCATATTTTAATATGCAAACTAGCTGTTGCATATGTTAATGACAAAGTGACTGTGGCATGTTAATTGGTACCTGACAATGCCTTTTTCTAATTGGCAAAGTGATGCTGTGGCATGGTCTGTGGGGCAAAATAATATGTACTATGGGGAAAATGACACTGGCTTGTTCTTCAGGGGCAGTTCTGTGGGGCAAAGTCACACTGTGGTATGTTCTGTGGGGCATTGACACTGTGGCATGCCAAATCGTTTAGGTGCAATATGATTGCAAGCCAAGTGCTGTGGGTGCAATATAGGTGCATGGCAAGTGCTGAGGGTACTGTATGGTGCTGCGTTATGTCCTTTAGGGGCAATTTGGGTGCAGAGGAAGGGAATAAAAACAAGAAATGCAATTGTTCAATAACTTATTAATTACATATGAAAATAATTGAATACAATTGTAAAAAGTTCATATATGTATACATGCAACTAGCTAGAGAGAGATGTCTGTGTGTATAAATATTTCTTGTTTTAGAATTGTACAATTGTCTCCTTGTGGGGCTCTCGTGTGTTGCATAATTAACAGGGGTCCCATGTGTGGCATATTTATTGGGCCCCCATGTGTGGCATAATTAAGGGGCTTTTTGTGTGTGGCATAACTATGGGGGCTATTGTGTGTGGCATAATTAAGGGGACTCTTGTGTTTGTAGCATGATTAATGGGGATCCTGTGTGAAGCATAATTAATTGGGCTCCGAGGTGAGGCATAAATATTGGGGCTCTGGTGTGGCATAATTTATGGGGCTCTTGTGCATGGCATAGTTAATGGGCTACTGTATGTGACATAATTTGTCGGGCTCCTGTATGGCATATTTAATGGACCATCTGACTGGCATTATTAAGGAATCTGTTTGGCATGGTATTGGAGGAAATCCAGGGGGGGGGTGACACCATGAGTTACCGCAACGGGTGACACAAACCCTAGTGACGCCTCTGGAATCAGTAGTAATAATAAGGCAGTTGGAGCAGATAGACAGCGCACTCTGGAGACCAAATATATTTTCAAATTATATCCAAAGGAGTCCAGTGTGTAAAATGGATAAACTATATTTGACAATGGCTTAATTACAGTGAAACAAGTTAAAAAAGCACAGAACCCATCCCAACTTCCATAGCCTGATTGCCTAGACTCCATCAGCTGAAATCACCGTTAGCAGTATAGTCGCAAGGCACAATTAAATCTCATCCCCTAAAAACATATTAGAAAACAATTAAACCGTTGAAATGCTAAAAAGCTTTGTTTTTGTGACCATTAAAAATGGGCAGCATTTTTTGAGTATGTGCAGGATTTAAAATACCTCTCAATTCATAGATGAAAATAAATTACAATCTATATATATGCAATAAATAGAAATGAAATACATAGTGTTATAACAGAGCTAAATATTTTTTGGAACTCATCACTGATTATAAAATCACTATGCAACACCCTGTCATAGTAGGAACATTGCAACACAATGTAATACATGTAGAACATTGTCATATCCATATTCCTGAATGAAATCCAATGTCATGTGACCTTTCTATTATTGGGACAATAATATCACCTTACTGAACATCTCGTGGATGGCACATGAGCTCACCAAAGGAACTAGTTTAGGCTTCCACTGTTGCTCACTATCCAAACTATTTCATCATCTATTTTATCATTACTCCTGAGCATTTTCAAGGTTTTGCAATCAAATCACCAGAAAACTAAAATCATTGTTGATTTTAAAAGCAATTTGCAATATTAACATATCATAAAAGGTCAGCTATCTGAGGGCATGGGGAAACAGATGTCAAGTATAGAAGCTGTTAGAAATTATAGCAAAATATCAGAAATGTGTTGGCTTAATTTGTTGCATATTGAAGCAAAGATGTTCCACATGTAATAAATCTATCATGGCACACTGTGCATGTATTCAGTTTTATCTTCTGCATATCCACCGATTAGCCATAACATTATGACATGTGACAAACTGGTGGAGGCAGTGTGATGCTCTGGGCAATGTTCTGTTGGGAAACCTTGGATCCTGCCATTAATGTTGATGTTACTTTGATACGTAATACCTACCTAAGCATGGTCCCTGATGGCATTAGCCAAAAAGCAAAAATTGTTTAGGAATGGTTTGAAGAACACACCAAGTGAGTTTAAGGTGTTGACAAGGTGGTGCCTCCAAATTCCCCAGATCTCAATTCAATCGAGCATCTGTGGCATGTGCTGGACAAACAAATCCGATCCATGGATGCCCAACTTCGCATCTTACAGGACATAATGGATCTGCTGCCAAAGTCTTGGTGCCAGATTTCACAGCACACCTTCAAAGGTCTAGTGGTGTCCTTGCCTTGACATGTCAGGGCTGTTTTGGCATCAAAAGGGGACCTACACAATATTAGGCAAGTGGTCATAACGTTACGACTGATGTATAGTTTCAAGGTGATGGCAAACTGAGGCCATAAAAGTAAGTGAGAACTGGCCTGGAATTTAGAACTGATGCCAAGGTCAGCATGGCAGGTCTTGCAATAATTATCAAACCTATTCTTCTACATTGCAGTCTAATTATTTGTCCATAGTAGCTCTAGGGGGCGGTTCTCTCTGTTCAGAGAAGTTAGAATAGAAAGTCTATATAATACCTCTTTGGAATTGAATAGCTACCTTTACAATCCAATTGTTTATCTCTTTTCTTTTTGTCTCTGAGGCCCAATGTTAGTGCTAGAGTTGATTGCGTTCAGTGTGGCCGACTTGAGAGGCAGTAGCTGTGAGGGCAAGATTCCCCATGGGCTGGGTGTATAATTACATAACTGCATTATTTATTCAAACATTTGCTAATTCTTTTTGCTTTCTATTTGACAAAATGGTCCCATATTTATCATGTTGCAGTGTGTTCACTAAAAAACACTTTGGTAAGGGGGGATGTATATTTGCTATACTACTATAATGTATCATGTCTGATAAGTTAAACCTGTGAATGGGATGCATTCCAAAAAAATGTGCTAAAGCCTCTGTTGCTCACAATTGTTGCTTGGGAAAGGGGCCTGTAATATAAAACGCCTTACAGAAGTTTCTAGATATTTATTCTTTGTTTGTATCCTATAAATGTTAGAACCACTATCAAAAGGTTTATCCCACAAATAACCCTTCCATTCATTAGTAGTTCATTTCTAATAAGCCATATTTACAAATTGTCTATTAAAACAACCGCTTTGGGTAAATGAAAAAAGAAAATGTGGTAATGACCAAATTCTATTCTTCACATTATTATTAAAGTAAAAATAGATTGCATGTACTGATGGCCCAGGGGGAAAAAACCACTCCGAAAGCAATTATATCCTTTCAAGCCTTTGCACTTTTCATAATGAGTGTCGTCAGGGCGGATGCAATGCAATCAATGATGGAGTTTCGTTCTATTAAATAATGTCTTATCACATCTTTGGTTAACTCCTTTCTTGCAAAAAATGGCACATGAGATATCATGATCTGCAGTCCTAAAGAGTTTCAAAGTACAAGTGATTATTGACTCATGTTAAACCGTAGACTCTTTTGTGCAATGAAAGAAAGGTTATTAAACCTGGAAATGGGTCAATTTTGGCAAATGTATATCGAATCAAAAAGAAAATGATATATAAAAACAAACAGTTTGTAAGTTCCAAACAGCTAGCCAGCTTTGTCTCAAAGCGGTTTATCAGTGTCAGCTTTGCCCCCCAACAGATGGATTGTGCCAGCTTTGACCCCAGTTTGACAGTCCGGATTACACAGAGTTATTGGCTTTAAAGTGACATTAAAATGGTCACAGTTGTGAACCTAGAATGTTATGCCAGAACTTAGGGAATTAATCTTTAGGTAGTCCCAAACCTTTTATACTACAATTACCATAAATGATTTATCAACATAACTCCATCTTGATCTGATCTGCATAGTTATTCCTGCAGACCAATTTATTTTATGTCTGTTTGATTAAAGCGTATACGTCCTGGAAGCTTCAAAAAGAGAAGTAAGAAGAAGGGAGGTCACCTCTAGAAAAGTGAGTAAATAATTATGCTGTATTTGACACACCTGCCACACAAATTAGTTCTACTGAAGTCAAATATTTTAAGGTCTAAGGCTATTAACCAATTTGAAACATTTTAATCTGAGAGCACAGGGATACGTAATCTGGCAAAACCTGAAACCTGGCCGATCTGTTATATCTAAATGCAGTCAAATAAATGGGTTTCTCTTCAGTTTTTTTTTAAACCTGTAAAATTGTATTGGTACTTTATTTATTTCAATTGTTTACACAATAGATGGGAAAATCAATGCAAATATGATAGCTGGGGTCTTGATTGCCTAGGTACCATGGTGGTAAGGCACCTGGTTGACAGATATACATGACACCACTTGATATCACTGCAGAAGAAACCTGGATGAATTTAAATGATAGAGAAACATAATGTTAAGAGACACAACAGAAAGGTGTGGTGGATTTACCATAGAATGGATGGCTTTAACCCTAAGGTCTCTTCTATGCCTAATGTTTAACCCTAACCATAATGTTCCCCCTAGCCCTAATGATCCCTCTAAATTGTTATATTGCAAGAGCTAGCTAAATTTAACAATGTGATGAACTTCCAATCAAATGACCTCACGCTAGTTTACTAGTTACTACATAAAATTATATATAATTTAGTTTCTTTTTATGTGAATTTTATATTTTTAGTTTCCCCGTAGAGTGTTTAGCTTATTTTTTCAAAGCTTTGGATTAAAGCATGTACAAGAACCAATACTGCCTTTAAAAAGAAAACATGTTTTTTTTTTTTTTTTGCAAGGCTCAACAGTTCCTTTAATATTTAGCTTTAAAAGGAGGCATTATTGATAATTTTTCAAATGGGAAAACTTATTCAGTTTTCTTGCAATCCACAGACTGTTCAGAGGGGATGCAAATAGCATAATTACATTTGCATAATATCTCATACAGAGAAATGAACGACTGTTTCAGCTCAAGAATGGGGTAACTATCTGTAAGCAGCCATATGAGAACTTGGAGATGTGATAATATTTTCTCCCAGGTGCCCTATATAATAATGCACTGGTTTTCATTTATACAATAATTTCCCCCAAATACATCAAACTCTATATCGTTTATGCACAAATAGTTAATTGACAACGGGGGTTACTTATGTTAGGCCAAAAGAGTCAAACTGGAAAACTATTTCAGTCATTAACTCAGCTATTTGGTCAAAGCTTTGCTACCCAGTTGTTAACTCACTGTTTAGAGAGTCTTAAGGTGGCTTCCAGAAGGAATATTCTAGAGCAGGAGTAGGCAAACTGCAGCCCTCCAGATTTTGCAGGACTACATTTCCCATACTCCTATGCCAGCCTATTAGCTGAAAGAGCATTAAGGGAGATGTAGTTCATCAGCAGCTGGAGGCCCGCAGGTTCCCCACCCCTGTTCTAGAGTCTTGACAAGCAGCGGTAGTCACCAACATCGTTCAAGGTGGACATTTACTTGACTTTACTTGACCGACAATTTAATGATGTTCTATGGATGTTGCCACATATAATGATGTCCTTGTACAGATACTTTCTCCTTCCCTGTTGACAAGAAAATACTAATGATAATTACCGGCCAATACAAAGTCAAACCAAACAGGTTTGGAAAGAATTTAAGACTCCTACAGAGAAATCACGTTTGAAAGCCCTCTCATCATCTGTTTTGGCAATGGATACTATTTGTCTTTCCTGCAGAGGTCATGCTAACTCCCCCAATGTGTAGAATATTTAATTAATATCTCACTTTTTTCACGATATCAATGATCAAAAAATGTTTTTGTTGCACTGTAAACTTTATATTGAAATACATAATATACAGAATATAATCAATAATGCTTTTGTTCTCACTAACAGACATTTATACGGATGGAAATGAGAGACAGGAGGAAAGACAACGGGGTCTATTTACTATAAGGTGAGTTACCGGCGAGTTGAGGTGAGATGTAGGCAGATGCCTCTCTTGCCGCCTGCTTGGTGTTGCAACTTGTGCATCTACTGGAAATAAATCACAGGACTAACAGAGATTCATGGTGATGCCCACCCCACATGTACGGGATGTCAGTGATTTTACCAGTGACATCGCACAACTGTTCTGCACCCCTTATCACCACTGTTAAAAAGGCAGGGACCAGCTTCTGAATGAAGTTGTTCTTTGCACATGCTTAGTGTACAAAATTCCTAAGAATTCCCTATTGCAAGCATTTGTCTGCAAAAAATATGTACAATGTACAGGTCATACACAACTAGATGTATCAAACTTGGTTTGACGGCTGGAGTGTCTCTTTTGAACAATACATTACATGGCAGGTTCCAAGTGGTAAAACCAGCCAATTATACACGTCAAACTAAACTTATATAGATAGTTAAAGATTCCATTACTATTATTATTAGACAGCCCTTTTCCCCAGGTTATCTCCAGTGGTGTATTTAGGTTTTGTGCTGCCCTAGGCCTGACTACTGATGCACCCCACATTATCTACATTTACCCCTTCCATTCCTGCCCAGGCTGCAGTCTTCAACTTCAGGACACACCTCTTCCTCTGTGAACCACACCGCTTCCCTTCAGGCCCCACCCCTTCATAATCAAGCAGTGCCTTCTTCTCTTTGAGCTCCACCTCTGTCATCTCCATCCTTAAGCATCTTGTCAGTGCAGATATTTAGAGCTAATTTAAATGGGACAGGATGGATGACTTTAGTCTTGTATCTTATTTTGTCAGTTGATGTTTGTAACTGGATGCCAAGTGCTCTCTTAGAACCCTGGTAATAGATTCCCCAATAGACTCAGACGAGACTGGCCTTATCAGGCACAACAAGAAACACACTTTATGAATTCTGTTTTTTATACTTGAAAACATCAGATAAAAATATTATTGAACAAAAGGAACATAATCTCTTCCAGCACAAAACAATGTTATCATAAATCGAATATAGTGCCTGGAACCCTGGCACCAACCAGGACAAGGCAGGGGAAAGGAGTGACCAATACCAAAACTGGGAGGAGTGTTCAGCTGCCAGGTTACAGCCCTTTAACTCGGTAGCCAATGGAAGTGGAGCGACAGTGAGAATAGGAGCTACGTCCCAATCCATATATGCAGCTGGGGGTTGACTTCAGCTATGGCGTCTACATTTTTTAAACCAACAAAGTCCCAACGGCCAGGCTTAACCTCTATTGTGAGATGGCTGCCGAGGGGATTGTTCCGGGGAGGGAAACACACGGTTGAGTGGCACATTCTATTGACAAATTAACCTGGGAAACAGATAAACTCAGGGGGTTTGTGTTGATATCGTTTATTTTTAATTTTTATGATTTATGTAATCTTTATAATTTTATATTTTAGTTATTTGTTAATTATTCTTGATAAAGATACAATTCATGCGTATATAAGTTGTTATAATAGTATATAGGGGGTTATTGCAGCAATCTAGTTCTCTCTTATTTGTAAGCGGATATTCAGGATCGAATTGTTCATAATAGTTTCTGTACTGAGGTTTAAAGGACTACGACTTAAATGACTCACAAAAAAAAAAAAAAAGAACGTTAAAAGCCAGAAAAATGTAATTCCCTCCGCACCTCTCCTGCTGGACTATTTCATGTTTTTATTGTATGTTTTTTGTGTCTAATATTGCTCTGCTTAGGGTTGTTGTTTTCCTCTTTCTTGTCTTTTTTTGAGCTGCAAACTTTGTACATGGTTTCAAAGTTATGTCACTTATCTAGCCTCGTGAGATGAACTAGTCTGGCTTCCAGACGAACAATGGCCTTGGGCTTGTATTCCAGGGGTCAGAGACCCCTGGTTTGTAAATATTCCTGCGGCTGTGGAATCACGGTGCCTGCAGTAGACATAAAACTATGTTTGTGTATCGATTTAGTTAACTAAAGATGTGTCCATTATTATTCCCATTCTGTGTGTGGAGTTTCCTGTCTGGGGGGTATTGGGCTTGCATCCTCTCCTCACAGTCATGACCTTGGTCCGTTTCTGGGAATTAGATGTAAGCTACATGTTCAATATTATTATTGCTTAAAATTGTTATATAGTTTCCACTTTCCACATATATGATGTTATTTAGTGGTAGCAATCAAATTCTGAAAAGGAAACCTTGCAAACAAGCACAGACTTTAACAAACGTCAGTACACAATCGCTAACATATTATCTATATATCTTTTGTGAATAAAAAAATAAGTAATACAAGATTTTGCACTTCTTTTACTATGTTAACCTTCAAATGAAGCAAGCATTACGCGTGCACCAAATGAGTACATAGTCTACCTGAAAAATGTAGTCTAACATCCTACGCTACAATGTTCAACAATACCCCATGAAGAGACCAGACAAAATAACAGTTTCAGCCTCTCACCAAACAATGAATGAGGATAGAATGTGTCCTTACCGTGGACAGCACCGTTCCTTCCATTATTGATCTGCTTCAGACGTTTCTGGTGGGATTTGCCGTTGTAATGTATCTGAGCCTGGACAGCTGAGTTAAGCTGGATGTTACAGACTTCACACAGAGTGAAGGATGGGAGACTCTTCTTTTGCTTTGACTGCAGTTCAAATGATTGGGCATCAGGCTGTCTGTTCTCACACATAGGAATGCCTACCATGGAGTCTGACACGTAAGTAGGACTCATCGGACGTTTCATAACTGCAAAGATAAAACATGTATGAAATTCTCTCTGTACCAAGCACTGCATACACAGCTGCAACAATACAAATTATAATAATTATAGTCTATCCCTAATACACACACGCATATATATTTATATATATATAAATATATCTACTCATAAATACATACACGCACACAGGACTGTGCAAACGTTTTAGGCAGGTGTGAAAATATTCTGTAATACTTTCAAAACAGACATGTTAATAGTTTATTTTTTTAACAAAATGCAAAGTGAGAAAACTGAATGAAAAATCTAAAACAAATCAGTTTTGTACACAACATGCATTTATTTGGTCATTGCCTGTTAAAAGCCTTTTAAAGTATGTATCGATTTTATTCTGTTGTATTGGGGTGGAAGCTTAGATTTCTATATTATATTTAAAGAATTTAACGTTAATAGAGATTTAAGTTCATCCCCATGATGTGGTAAATCCCATTTTCAGTGTAATGTATACAATCTTGTATTTGGTTTTGAATTTCTGTAAAATGTATTTACAGAACATTTGAGAACACAATGTAGTACCTGAAAATAGACACAAGATGGCATGCATGTCTTTTTCATTCAACATCAGGCATTCTGTAGCCGAACAGTATCTTAATCTAAAATTAATAATACAAATAGGTCATTGTTCTAAAGTGAGACAAAGTAATTTCCCTAATTAACATGGCCATCGTGTTATGAGAATGGTTCATGGCATTTGTGTTACAAGCATATTAAATATAGTCTTATCATAAATTATGATACCGTTAATGCAAATCTGTTTTTTTATGTAAACTGTATCAGAGTTTAGGAAACACCTTCTTTCAGAAATGAAGTGTATTTGTATAATTGAAATTGCATAAATCAGCAACATATGTTAATATATATATTAAATTGTACACTATGACTTGCTGTTTCATGTTTTTTCCTTTTGTATAGTGGCAGTACCTTTCTTCTCGGAGAAGTATTCTGTAAAAACTTAATACAAATGTTAGACTCCTCCCCGCTGACCTACAAATGCTCCCAGACCCCTGCCATCCTCAGTTCTTGCTGGTCCCTTACAGGGACTGACATGTAGCATGTAAACCACTGGTGCGGCACACAAGTTGTTTGCTGGGTGAGCGATCCGGGGAGAATTGTGGTCCATCTTCTAATCTTTCAGGGTCATGGAGCAACTGAATGCTGGCTAAATTTCTGGCTTCCTGGGTGGCACCTAAGTCCAGGCAGGCAGGAGCACATACAGTGGATATAAAAAGTCTACACACCCCTGTTAAAATGTCAGGTTTCTGTGCTGTAAAAAAATGAGACAAAGATAAATCATTTCAGAACTTTTTCCACCTTTAATGTGACCTATAAACTGTACAACTCAATTGAAAAACAAACTGAAATCTTTTAGATAGAGGGAAGAAAAAATATAAAAATAAAATAAGATAAGATAAAGGGAATTTTGAACAGTTCCAAATACCAGTCAATATTGGCACAAAAGCTTCTGCTGGAAAGCTGAACATGAAGAGGAACTTCATCTTTCAGCATGACAACGACCCAAAGCATACATCCAAATCAACAAAGGAATGGCTTCACCAGAAGAAGATTAAAGTTTTGCAATGGCCCAGCCAGAGCCCAGACCTGAATCCGATTGAAAATCTGTGGGGTGATCTGAAGAGGGCTGTGCACAGGAGATGCCCTCGCAATCTGACAGATTTGGAGTGTTTTGCAAAGAGGAGTGGGCAAATCTTGTCAAAATGTGCCATGCTGATAGACTCATACCAAAAAGACTGAGTGCTGTAATAAAATCAAAAGGTGCTTCAACAAAGTATTAGTTTAAGGGTGTGCACACTTATGCAACCACATTATTTTATTTTTATATTTTTTCTTCAGTCTATCTAAAAGATTTTAGTTTGTTTTTCAATTGAGTTGTACAGTTTATAGGTCACATTAAAGGTGGAAAAAGTTCTGAAATGATTTATCTTTGTCTCATTTTTTTACAGCACAGAAACCTGACATTTTAACAGGGGTGTGTAGACTTTTTATATCCACTGTAGATGGAACACATGCCAGGGACAAGAGGACAACTCTACTCTAAAGTTAAAGGTTTTCCAGTCCTCCCTAGATTTATTCCCAAACACTTTAAGCAACATTTTAACTTCAAGATGAGGAACATTGGAAAGATCTGCCGAAAGGTGGATGTGCAGGTAGCACAGTTTTCAAAAAAAGACTACTATCCCCATTGGAGATGCGACTCGACCAAAGGACACAATGGATAAGCCACTGGTTTTCAGTGCAAGGGTGGCATTAGCAAGAGCAGCCATGGCAAGATCCCATATTCTCTGGCTTCAGTCTGTGGATAGTTGCAATGGGGATATAATGAGTTCCTTATTCACGTGACAGAAGAAGTCCTGAGGATCTTGGCACGTGTGATGGGTCTCACATCTGCAGTCAGAAGAGCCTGTTATGGCTTAGATCCTGGACAGAAGACACAGCATCAAAATCTTCCTTATGTGAGTTACCATTTGAAAGTGTAACGTTGTTTGGAGCCCCTCTGGAGAAACTCATAAAAGAGATGTCAGATACCAAGAAGGCACTTGCTGAATAAATATCAGTGGAACAGGAGGTACTCCTTCAGAAGCCAAACACATTTTCAAAACAGGGACTTCAAAAGAAGGACGCTCTGACAGAGTGGGAAGAAGACTACAAGGGTTTGTAAATGTGAGGGCAACTACAAAAGAGAATCCATGGATTTTCAGAACCATTGCAAGTGGATACAAGATCCAGTTTCTGTAGATTCCTTCCCCATGTTTTATGTTTCATTCTTACCCTTCGCAGCAAAAGAACATCACCTTGCTATCAGAAACAATTGCCCTAGTGCTTTACCCTCAGCACCAATAGTTATTATAAAAAAATGTATTCCAGTTGATTGCTCATCTCAGGGAAAGAGGGATTTTGGTAGTCGAGTATCTGGATAACTTGTTCCTAAAGGCAGGATCTCGAGCCCTTCTCTGCTCCTACAGTCAGACTATCTGCAGAAACACGGTTCGATTATAAATTGGAAAAAAAAAAATCAAACATGGTTTGATCTACAAGGATTCAGTTCCTGGGTCTTTTAGTGGATTCCACATCCCTGTCCCTGTCTGACCACTCAGAAAATCAAAAGTATCAAAAGAGATGTTATGCCACTGCAAGACCGATCTGTGCAATAAGAGGATCTATGATCACTTTGGGGATCTTGACGTCTCCCATCCCGGCTGTATAACGGGCAAAAGCGCAGCAAGTCCTCTCCAGTGGTACATCATAAGCAAGCGGTCAATTAGGTAAGAAGATCTGAATGCAGACTTTAGCCTCTCTCTCATAGTTTGCACCCCACTAAGCTGGTGGAAGGAAACAAACAACATATCAAGGAATCTTTCTTTTCAGCCAAAGGAGTAGATTGTTATTACAACAGATGCCTCAAACTTCGGCTGGGTCGCACACCTTCAATCTAATTTCCGATAAGACATATGGACCTCAGAGAAGGTGGCCCACTCTTCCATTTGCAGAGACTTTATGGAAGTACTACAGGCTCTCAGGGCATTCAATCACTGGATTGTGGGAAAATCAGTCAGTATACAATTGGACAATATTACTACAGGGACTTACTAAAACAGGCAAGGGGAAACGATGCTCGACACTCTTCAACAGCTCTGTGCAAAGATTGGACACAAAGAAAGCTGGGAGCCATTTCTGCAACCTGGATGATAAGCAGGGACAACATCATAGTAGACGATCTGAGCAGGCCAAGATAGTCCCAGTCAGAATTGTCTCTATATCCAAAAATCTTTTCTATACTGATGGACGGATTTGGCCTTCAAGAGGTAGATCTTATGACTACAAGGATGAACAAAAAAGTCCAAATCTTCTCCTCCCTACAAAAACATGACTCACTGCAGATTTTGGACATACTCTCAATCAGGTAGAAATGCAAGATGGCATATATCTTCCTCCGGTAGCACTTATTCGAAGAGTGCTGTAAAAGATAAGAGCAGACAAGACAAGAATATTAGCCATCATACCCTATTGGCCAAACTGAAGTGGGTTTTCGGAGATGAAGGAAATTAGTTATAGGATACTCCCTTTGTTAGTACACATTCTGGAAAACTAAGTCATCCTGAAGGACACCATTCTAATGTTCAGATTGACGGCTTGGCTGCTGCAAGGCTTATTCTGAAGGACAAATGGATTCATCCTCAGATAGTAGACTTTCTTGTTAATTCTGTTGGATGCTCTACTTTCAGTGTCTATATGAGAATGTGGAGGATATTCCTCGAGTGGTCAAGGGACCATGGCATAGTTGATCTAGTACTTTCAATAAACTCTGTCCTTTCATTACTTCAAAACAGTTTTACGGCCGGATGTAGTGTCTCTACACTTAAGGTCCAAGTGTTTGCACTCATTTTCTTCTAATGTATTTAGCATCTCATACATTAATTAAGAGATTGTGTACAGCTGTGATCAGGAAACATCCTTCTACAAAGTTCTTTTTTCCAACACCACGGTTTTGAAGAGATTATGTGAAGATCCATGTGAACCAATGGACTAGATATTGTTAAAACCTATATCCTTAAAAAATAGCCCTCATAGTGGCTATCACTTCTGTCAAGAGAGTGGCCATATCCAGGCCCTATTGTCTTGGACAAAGCTGTACTCCATCTGAAACCATCCTTCTTTCCAAAAGTTCTGTAAAAATCTAATATTAACCAACCAATTTTTCTTCCTTCATTTTGTTCAGCTCCATTATCTCCTAAGGAAGAGAAAGGTCATTGCTTGGATGTAAAAAGGGCATTAGAGATTTTAAATCACTATGGCACACTGGCTTACAGAGACCATTAAGATTTTCTTTTGGGGTCACTGGTCTTGTTTTGATAGTTCCAGTGAAAGCCTATGGCAGTATCCTGGGCAGAAAAGGCAGCATCATCCCCAAAAGAAATCTGCAAAGCAACTACATGGTATTTATTCAATGGCTTTATAAAGCATTACAGGCTAGACATCGTTTCATCCTCAGAAGATGTTTTTGGGTTTAAGGTGCTCCGGGGGTTGTTTCCTGAGTTCCCTCTTGTCTTTCAGGATATCTCCTGTGTACTGCTACTATATGACAGGAAAAATAGAAATCTGACCGACCGTAAATAATTTTTTCCATAGTATAGTTGCAGTACAGTTTCTTTTCCTATTTATACTATTAATTTATTTTTGCAAGCATTATTTTTTTTTCTCTTGTTATGAATGTCTGTGAGGATTTAAAGATAAATGGGGAGGAGTCTAACGTTTTTATTACGTTTCTACAGGCTGCTTGTCCGAGAAGAAAGTTACTGCCCATGTACCAAGGAAAAAAATAATTTACCGTAAGTACAACCTCAGTTATCTTGCATACTGAATTACACTTGGAGTAGTGAGACTATGCCATACTTGCAGCTTTATTGTACATTTTTGCAAAATAAATATCTTCAAAGATATATTTTCTCTGGTATCACCTTACCAATAAATGGGTTTATAAAAACAAGCAATGCACTCATTTAAACCAAGCATACCATCAATTAGGTACAAAGGTAAATCATGCCACTATAAGCAGGAACTAGCAAGAATGATAAAATATTTATTACCAGAAAAAAAAGTAGAGCAATCAAACACTCAAAACATTTACAGATGAAAAAAAATAAAACATTTTTTACAGTAGGTTTTCATAAAAACCAAAAGGTCAACATGTGAGAGGAAAAGGACAAGGAACAATACCAAAATGCAGAATTCTATGCATTTCCAAACACATATAACATAAGGATGTGAGCTCTTGGGGGCACTGCATTTTTCATTTCACATTTGTGTTCCATTTCCTATTATTTGTAACAGTTACTGCATCAAAGCCAATTGGGATTATGTGTGAACCCCAGCACTGATAAAAGTATAAACTGAGAGAAAAAAATGGACAATCATTTAGATCTTATGTATAACAGCAATTGTGCCTTTTTAAAAATACATTTTGATAGATTCCTGGGGCTTATATTGTGCTTCCGCCACCCACAAGGTTCAGAGATTTTGATTGCAATTTCAACCTTTTGTTTTTGTTTTAATACAGGGTTTGTGACGACACTAAGGGCTCTGGTGCACCATGGAAGTATGGATCCAGCACACACGACCCACATTGCCTCATGTGCAATAATGATATGATGAGTGGCATATCAGAATCACATGATGTTAACAGGTCACACAATGTGGGTCAGTTCTGCCATAGGTAATTTATTAAAGCAGTGGCTTTGGGGGCAATGGAAAACAGTACAAAGCAGAGCTGGTGAAACATGGATGCGATGACAGCTCCATCCCTCAGCGAGATGCCCTGAACACAAAGTCCTCTTCTAAACACTAGTTAGTCCCTGAATCACAGCCAGTTAGAGATAAGACCTTTCATTTTCCAGGGTTGCCAACTCTTTGATAGGCAGATTAATATGGTCTGGTAAAAGATCCACTAGATGTCAACTGTCAGAAGAGCAGTGCATCTCATAAAAAAAAGTGTTCTCTCTTAATTAGTAGCTTACTATAGAGCAACCTTTCAGCAGAAGAGGTAGAGAATACAAATGTGTCTAATTCACTTGCAACATTTTAGACAGCCACTGCAGAATTTTACTTAGATTGACTGCAAGACCATCAGACCTCTCTCTGACAAATCTGTTGCCATCTTAGCTGGTTCTACCCAGGCACCTTAGGGAATCTCTATGTAATGTAACTCGTGCAGTGTTTTGTGTGCCAGCAACTGTGTTTAGACTCAGAATCTCAATTCAGTGTATATCCAAGTTTAGCTTGCCAGGACGTAGAGTCAGGCTGCAGCATGCTCCCTGACTGAGATTGGCTGAGTCTATCTCTGGTTTTCACTCTATCAAGAACAGATGACAACACTGAAGATCTTGGGGTACCAGCACTTCCTAGAGCTGTGGGAGCAATGGAATGTGCTATTCAATATGAGCTATACATTTAATGCATTATTATATAAAACATTATGCATTTGGAAAAATTCCTAGGATTTTTAGAACATAGGAATTATATTAACAGTATAGCTAGAAATCAAAATAGGGTTTATTCACTAATCGGTGAACTGTGGGGAATTGAAAAGAGAATTGCAAAAATAAATATAATAAAGCCAAGTAAGAAATATTCAGCAGTTTTGAAACCTACCTAATTTTTAATACACACATATTATGTTATGACATATAAATGGTTGGTGAAATTTTTCCTGCTAAATATGCATTTTACTGTAAATTGTCATTGATTTTGTTTATTTACTGTTTAACTTCAGCATTAGATGCAAAGGGCAAAAAAGTTATTTGCTTGGCATCTTTGCTACACATTTGTAAAATACCGTATTTGCTCGATTATAAGACGACCCTGATTATAAGACGACCCCCCCAAATTTGTACATTCCTTTAGGAAAAAAAACTAAAAGCCTGATTATAAGACTACCCTATAGGAAAAAAGTTTAACTTTGTATATATGTAAATTGCTTTTTAATATTTAATAAAAAATGTATATTATACAAATGCATTTCTTGTTTTTATTTGCTTTTATGTGCCAATGCGGCCTCTCTCCCGCTCCCCCAGCTGTCTTTCCCCCCCAGCGTTGTCTCTCTCTCCCCCCAAAACTTCTCTCTCTTGTCTCTATCTATCCCCCCTCCCCTTTTCTCTCTGTCCCCCCCCTTGTCTGTCTGTGTCCTCCCCTCTCCCTTTGTTTCTCTCTATCACCCACTCCCCTTTTATCTCTGTCCCCCCCCTTGTCTATCTGTGTGTCCCCCCCTCCCCTTGTCTATCTGTGTCCTCCCCCCTCCCCCTGTCTCTTTCTCCCCCCCCTCTCCCCTTGTCTGTCTGTGTCCTCTGTCCAGCCCCCCCCCCCCCTTACCTGGTTTCGCTCCCTGGTGGCTAGTGGGGGCAGCCGGGGGATGTCTGCACGATACTTGCAGACATCCTCCATGCTGCCCGACACGGCAGTGTATTATGACGGACAGCTGGTCGTCATAATAGTCTGCCGCGTCGGGCAGCATGGAGGATGTCTGCACGTATCGTGCAGACATCCCCCAGCTGCCCGATTTACCCTGGTGGATAGTGGGGCAGCAGAGGATGTCTGCGCGATGAGCGCAGACCTCACCTGCTGCCGCCCGGCACGCTCGCCGGGACTTCTGTGACGAAAGCGGAAGTACCCGGCTTCTTCATAGAAGCCCTGGCAGTCGTGCCGGGCGGAAGCAGGGGAGGCTGCGATCATCGCGCAGACATCCCCTGCTGTTAGAGAGGGGGATCCAGGTCCCCTGCAGCTCTGCAGGGGACCTGGATCCCTGTCTTATAGTCTGACCTCAATTTGAGGTCAGATTATAAAATGACCTCGAATGTAAGACGAGGAGGATTTTTCAGAGCATTTGCTCTGAAAAAAACCTTGTCTTAAATTCGAGCAAATATGGTAGATAGAGCATAAGCAAAACTTCTACAAAGTTATAGGTTCTTAAGAAAAACGTTATTGCTTTATAGAATTCACCGACAGATTCAGTTTATAAACTGCTTTGAACAGTGTTGTATATATTTCATCTTAAAGGGACAATTTAACAAAAGGACAGGCATCAGGAGAACCTCTAAGAACTGGAGTTCTTAACACTCCAACTACCTTTCCCAGTGGTGGAGCAGACAGGAGAATGGTCAGAATGAAAGCCAAGGTCGCAGCACAAGGGAAAACAGTTAATTGCAGGTACAAGCTGGATCAGGATGCCAGAAATCAGTATAAAAAAAAATACAGAATAGGATATAGAAGACCATCCTAAGTCAAAGCTGAGCTGCAAATGTGTTGCTTAACCCCTTGGTGACTAGGTCCGTCCTGTGTGCCGAGGCATTAGTGACACAGGACGGACCTGTCCGTGTGGAAGCATCGTACAATACTGAAAAAAATGCCCGTCGGCATTTCGATCGCTCCGGAGAGCGATTGAAATGCCGGTTTTAAACGCACAACGGGCATTTCAAAAACGAGCATAGGAAGCAAATTCTTCGCTTCCTATGCTCAGTAAGTGTTTCTGATTGCCTCGCAAGTCGAGGCAATCAGGAACACAAAAAAAAATTGCACGATCTTGGTCACTGTGTGACCAAGATGGCGCTGCCCTTCTAAGGGCAAGAGCACAGGAGGCAGGAAGTATCTGCTTCTTCACAGAGGCAATCAGTGACTGCCAGGCACACTGACAAGCAGTGGGGATGTTCTGATGAGCATCCCCACTGACTGGTCAGATCAATATTAACCCTATATTGATCTGACCAGTTATGATCTGCCTCCCTTTCCTCACATTTTTTTTAGTGAGGGAGAGAGACAGATCAAAGTTGTAAAAGTACAAAAAAATAAAAAATACTCAACACACGAATAATAAAACAATAAAAAAAAAAATTATTAAAGCAATTCCCTGCTTTTAACCCCTTCCCTGCCACTGATCTTGCGTAAGCAGTGATCGTGCACATCAGCGCATTTATTTTTGCTGTTTGTGCATTTTTTAGGGGTTAATTTTTTTGTACTGTAATTTATTACAGTACTACAAAGGCTCTTCTAAGAGTTATTAACCCCTTCTTTACCGTTGATCACTGCTTACACAATGATATTGACGCCAAAGCAACTTTTATCTGTCTGCATATTTTTTTTAATTTTTGTTTTACACATACCCGCTAGGGGATTACATGTAAAGTAAAAATATTTGAGATTTTTTTTTTTAAGCTGTCTGAGCGCATAGCGATCAGTAACAGCGAATTAGTGGCAAAGGTGGTTTGGTGATTTCTCAATTAAGCTCACCATTCGCCCTGGTCAGATCAAAATTGGTCCGATCAATATTCACAAATATTGATCTGCCTCCCTCTCCTCACTTACATTTTTGTGACGGAAAGAGGCAGATCAGTATTAGTGATATAAAATAACATTTTATAAAATTGGCAGGTTGTATGTAAGTCTTTCACTGTATATTAACTCCTTCCCTGCCATTCATCACTGTATAAGCAGTAATCTTGCACAGCAACAGTATGTTTTGCTGTCTACACTGTTTTATGGATTAATTACTTTGTACTGTAATGTATTACAGTACTAGATAGGCTCTTCTAAGAGCTATTAACCCCTTCTTTGCTCGAGATCACTGCTTACGCACTGATTCTGAGGCCGCGGACTCAGGGTTCGATTTTGACCCTGGTCAGCTTTCTGATACATCATCTAGTGATGTATCGGTGGCTGCTGAGCCCTTGCCACAAGGAGTCATGGGTGTCTACCGTTAAAAAATATATGGTTTGGTGGGGGTAAATTACATTGGCTGGCTTCAAAGATATATCCCATATAGTACACTGACGCAGGTTGACTACATGTCAAAATTCCAAGTTGGAATTTTGAGATGCGCATCTCACAAATGTTGCCTTCTAGCCAAAAAACAAACCAACAAACCTATGCATGGGTGCTATCCCTGTACTCGGGAGATGTTGCTGAACACATATTGGGTTGTTGTTTGCCAGTGACATATACCAGAATCTGTGAATTCATGCCTGAAATACAATGCATGTGGGAAAAAAAACTCCCAAAAAAGTACCACCACAAACTTTTACAAAGGCTGGTGGTAGAATTAGTACATATACAGTATTAAAATAACACCATTTGAAATACATTAGGATGTCTATTTTCCAAAAATATATGGTTTGATGGGGTAAAATTCATTGGACGGCTTCAAAAATGTTCCAAATGGAACATGGGCGCAGGCTGACTACATGTCAAAATTCCAAGTTGGAAATGCACCCCCCCTAAACGTAGCCTTTTAGCCCCCAAACAACCCAACAAACCTATGCATGGGTGGTATCCCTGTACTCAGGAGATGTTGCTGAACACATATTGGGGTGTTGTTTTGCACTGACACATAACAGGATCTGTGAATTCATGCTCGAAGTACAATGTATGTGGAAACAAAACATTACAAAATTACTAACCTAAAATTTGACAAAGGCTGGTGGTAGAATTAGTGCATGGAAAGTGTTAAAATACTATCATTTGAAATACCCTAGGGTGTCTAGTTTGCTAAAATGTATGGTTTTGTGGGGTAAAATACACATTCTGGCTTCACAAATGTCCCAAATGGAACATGGGATTTTCTTCCTCTACCCCCTTTCATTCCATTTCCCCACACCACTCAAGGTTAACAACTCACATGGGTTGGAGCAGAGTATGTACTGTTCATTAAATTAGCATCCAACACTTTTAGTGTCTGATTACTGGCCCTGTAATAGCTGTATCATTAGTCTCCTGTGTAGGAAATAAGTTGACTTGTAGTGTTGAAAACAAACTTGTCTTTTCCTCCCATAAACTGACAAGACAAAGTTATCTACCAGTATGTGACTGTAAAACAAAGAAACATAGCAATTTGTGGCACTGAAACACAGGGAAAAACAAACCAGTTTTGATGGTAAGTGCTCATAGAGACTCACAACCGCGCTTCCAAATACACATGTATCTTTGAAGGTGGCAACGCCACACTCTGATACTCTGGAGAAAATGTGAGTGACTTCACTATGCGTTACACCCCGCCTAGGGCTTCATTAGGTGACACGGAAAGGATCTTAGGCCAGCTTTTACGCCAGAACTTTGAAAACAATATTGCTTGGCCATATCAGGGAGATAACATTTGAGGATTGCATAAAACCAACAACCTTTTGATGGTGGATGGAATCGTGTCTGTGAAGGAACTGTCTTGGCTAACATGTACTTTCATGATCCTTTGTTAGATCCTTTCCAAGTCAGCTGTAGAAAGCCACAATATTGACAGACACTGCAGATATATTTGAAGTGGATTTTTTCCCTGGTTGTTAAGCAGGTTGCACAAAATTAGTGTAAAAACAAGATATATATCCAGTGCACAGTGCATGGACACTTGAATTGTTAGTGTATAAATGTCCCTTATGGTGACACACGATGCACAATGTACAATAATCAGTAATAATAGTGTCAGAATATATCATAGAAACATAGAATGTGTCGGCAGATAAGAACCATTCGGTCCATCTAATCTGCCCAATTTTTCTGAATATTTTTATTAGTCCACCGTTCCCGGTCCGTATTTGCTCGAATATAACACAAAGTTTTTTTCAGAGAAAATGCTTATATTCGAGGTTCGTCTTATAATCAGACCTCAAATTGAGGTTTTGACTATAGTCCTCGCAAAACCAGTGGATGTCTGCGCAATGAGTGCAGACATCCTCCGCTGTTGACTGGCATGTCCATCGGGACTTCTATGATGGAAGTTTCTGTCACAGAAGTCCCAGCCGAAGTGCCGGGCAGTAGCGGAGGATGTCTGCGCGTATTGTGCAGACATCCACCGGCTGCCCTCGCTAGCCACCAGGGATCTTGGAGCAGCCGGTGGATGTCTGCACGATACGTGTTACTATAGATTAATTTCCCTGGGCCAAAGATGAGGATTGAGGGCATCATTGATCGCTATGGGACATTAAATGTGTTTTCTTGTATACGGCTCCCTTTGTGTACCATGGGGGTGGTCAGCTATTTTCACTGCCCACCCTTATGTCACTCAAAGGATGGATTTGCTTTACAGGTTTATTTTACTTTTCAGATTTTTTTTTTCTTTCAAAATTGTATTCATAAATCTTAATACAAAACATTACTATGACATAAAATACATATAAAAAAAGACACAAAATCATATACAATACTATCTACCCATCATTCCTTCTGGTTTAATATACACTAGGTATGTATTTGTTTCTATTTCTCCTCAAGTCATTCTTATGGTTCCACTAGGTTAATTGGATTCCTGGCTTTTAATTTTTACTTTAGCCTAGTTGCTAACTTATACTGGTGGTAAATCACAATATACATAGCAATGGGGGAGGGTGAGCCGCCGAGCGAATGGTTAGGGTATTCGCCAATCCAGGTGAGTTTTAGTATTACAGTTGTTTGATTCTAATATAGGCAGGGCTAAGTGATTATCCTTTCTACTTTGACCTATCAAGGTTTCCCAGGCAAATATCCCAGATATTTTTTTTCTTTGACATATAACTGATCCAACTGAGGCCTTTTTCCAATGTTAATTTAAGTTTAATCTGGTTTCTCAGTTGTACCCCTGAGAAGAACCCCAATTGTTTCCATGTTCTCTCAATTAATATCTTGACCGCCACTAAGATATGTATTGTTAGCGCCAGCTGCTGCTGCCAACTGGAGGGAACCTGCATTGGTACCATTCTCAGCAAGTACGTCCATTTTCGGGATCAAATATGACTTTATGATATTTATTTTGCCCCACCATGAAATAAAATTGTTCTGCTATTTTTTCAAATCTCTATTGGTTGATTTAATTAGTCTTATTCAGTTTATCTCCATCAATCTGTCTATATTTTAGGGTATAAAAATTCCTAAGTATTCACATTGCTTTTTGGAAAAATCAAAGTATGTGCCACTTTATATGATGGCTGTGATAATACTTTGGAATGAGGATTTAGTTTATAGTGCAACCTGGCAGGAGTTTTCTTCTGTACATTTTGTTTTATAAAGCACATTGACTTAGGCAGGAGGTTTTTGATTAATATGGGGCATGAATCAATGTTTGTTTGTGTGGCAGAATTGGGTGAAATGTGTTTCAGTGGTACTTTGTTGTATACAGGGCCGGCGCCACCATTAGGCCTTAGGGCGCTGCAGTGGGGAGGGGCCCCAGCGAGGGGGGGGGGGGGGGAGAAAAAATGTCGGTAGATGTAGCTGCAATTTTGGCGTTCTGCTTTCAGTGGGGAAAATGTCCTTCTTAATCCAAATGGCAATCAGATTTCTCCTTGGATCAACAAGCACTAAATAAATTGTAATACCTATACTAACATACATCGCCTTCTATGTTCTGGTTAATTAAAAAAGTATCTAGGCCTTTTTTTGCTAGCACCACCTCTTTAGGTAGTGAATTCCATACCTTTATTGTCCTTACTGTAAAAAATCTCCTTTCTTCATGTCTTAGTGGGTGACCTCTTGTCCTTTGTTAATGAACAGGTATTTAGAGAGCCTTTTTTTGTATTGGCTCTGTACATATTTATATAACATAATAATATCACCTCTAAGACGCAGTTGCTCAAGAGTGTACAAATCGGACTTTTCTAGCCTTTCTTCGTTACTAAAACTTTCCATTCCCCTTATTAGTTTTGTACCCCTGATGGTGAGTGTCACTGAATGCCAGCTGTGGCTCCTTTGCCATTATTGTGCCAATATTAACATTTAATAATCTGCAATGAAGCACTCTTTCCACATACAAGCACCAAATGTTTCTGTAGTTAACAAAACTAATAAACAAAAAAAACAACAGAATGGGATTAAAAAGATAACTGGGTATTACACACATTTTAGAGCTCACAGCAACAGCTCTCTTAGAATACTGCTAAAACACAAAATACTATTGATGAGCTGTTACCACCTCCACTGGAAAACGATGACATTATTTCACCACTAAATAAATCAGAGCTTCCTCACAGCATATTTGAAGATGTCTATCATTCCCCAAACCGTGTCTATTGCTTTAATCCGTTCCACTATTCTGAAATCATACTCTGACTCTCTTTGAGCAGTTGGATAGGGGAAGCCAAGTGAGTATTGTTGAGAAAGGTTCCTACCTTGTGGTCTCCAGGCTCTGGGCATCCTTTCCCTTTTATTAATCCTGAACTCTCCATTTCTCTCATCTACTCTCCGTGAGATAAGGCATGCGATACAGGAATGTGAGCTATGCAGCGGTCAGCACGGCTATCATGCAAGTCTGGTTATAAGCAGCATTTAATCAGCTGTTCTTACGATGGATGACATTTTATTAACATAATTTTGCTGTTTTTTTTCTGCTTTCGATGTACGATATGAGAGCAGAGACGTAAGTGCAACTGTTACAGCGGATGGGTACTATGTGCCAATTGGCATGCTTTAAGGCATGTGTGTCTGTCAAGTCATGCCTGTGGATGAGGGACAGCAAAAAGGTTTTGGGTTTCCAACGTACTCTACTGTAGCGATATCTCTTAACCTTTTCAGTGCTTGCCGGCTAACCACACGTTTAATACTGGTTGTAATATAGCAGGTTATTTTCTTGTCTAATACTACATTAACATTACATACCCAAAGGTTATCTAATGGAATTAACACAAGGGATCTGAAAATGTTAACTCTTAAATGGCCAATTACTAACGCTCTATGTAGCGATAAGCTAGATGCGATAACCCAGTCGATTGCTATATGTTAATGTACATCAAATAAGAGGGAGCTTGTTGTGGTGTGGGGGTCCCACACTGGAACCCAGCAGCCAAAATGCTGGTTTCCTGCAACTTTCCCATATTAGTAATCATAACAAGCAGGTACCGTATGGATTAAAACCAGAATGTGCATATAATATCACTTTGCTATTGCAGTGTAATAATTATTAGTATATCCAAGAGGACTCCTGTTACCTTAGTGATCCTGACCTGATCTGCTCCTGATAAATGTTTTGTATAGAAAAATATCCATCAATGTAAGTTCCAAATTTACCGGAATTGACCCATTTTGTAACATAATAAATAGGTCCTGCAGAGCTTGTCATGTTCTAGTGTAAATCTTGATCTATTGGCTTTTATTTTCTAATTGGCAAAGGAGCCTGAGAGTATAATCAGAAATCCTCCACTCATTTACCAGATATTCCATATTATCTAAAGACAATACTGATAAGTCTATGGTTGGTACACAGTTATTGTTCTAATGTTCATCATAACAGAAACTTTATGTTCAAAATCACTGTGTCACACTTGTTGCCCATTGCAATTACCTTTGCAAAACCTAAATAAGTTAAGAAGGACAACAAACCATACATGGTCTATTCAATAAAGAGATAATTGAAGGGAATTGAGATGGGAAGAATTTTTGGCCTTAAGTTTGAAATTCAGTCTCATTTCCCTGCAATTATCTCTTTAATAGACCCTTATGTTGTTAAAGGATTAGTGAATCACTGCCCTCTTAACCAGTTACTGACCAATCTTTATAAAACACTTCTAGAGAACTTCTTTCACCTTAATTCAATCGCGCACTCATATGTGCTCATAAAGTGTACCAAATAGTGGCTTGTTGTCATTAAAACAGGAGGTGCCAGTAAATTATATTGCATTTTCATCCAATATAAGAGGGCTCGACAAACCACCAGGCGCCAGGTCAGCCACATGCCCCCAGTCGCCAGGTTAGCCACATGCCCCCCTTGCTGCTGCCATATAACATCTTGATGAATCAAACTCTAAATGTGACTTATTTGTCTATTATATTTCTTTAGGCTTTTCCTTTGTTATTCTTGTTCCTACTGTTTAAAAACCTTGTAGTCTATGCAGTACTGGCAAAATTGTCAAAACTGATACATTAAAAAAAAACAGAAGTCTGCTGATTTAATGCAATCACAACATTACACATCACATTGTGTCTTCACAAAGACCCATGCTCTTTTTTTGATTATAGTTAATTACAAATCATGTCTGATTCACAAAATGAATGGTGTGGACTCTCGAATAATGTACAGAAGAGAGTGACAATGTTGTCTATAATGGTGTTATAGTTAAATAATTAGCTCAGAAAATCTAAAATATTATCATACATCAGAGTGGGGTGATATATTAAGTTTGTAAGGATGTAACTTTATAGAAACAGAGATCTGTTATCTAATTCTCACCTGACATTGCTTTGTACAGCATGTTCTCTATACATTCTAGTTCCCCCGGGAAACAGGCAAAGCCTAGGTGGGAGGGGGCCATGTATGAGTGAGGAGTGTGAGTGACTTTAGTGACAAAGTGTGGAGGGAGTGGCTGGGGGTTAGGGGCCATATAAGCAGCCCTTCATCTTTGATCCGGCAGCCATTTTGGTTTCGGACACAGCAGGGAATTTACCCGCCCCCCCTCCCTGTTGGTTGTGATTATATTTGTTTTCATGTTTGTACTAACGTTTTTTTCTCTGTCACAGCAGGCGGGGTTGTCCTTGCCAATCCAGTAGTTAAGGACGGAGGGGATGGAGTCATATAGATGGACAGGGTGTCCCCTCCCCTAACCTCTGATCAGTTGAAGGATATCATAATGGTTGTGCCCACCGAGCTAACAGCCGGCTGGTGGTTAGCAACAGGTTTGGAAGCAAAATGCCGAGGTAGTACGGACAAGGGGGGAGGGGTTCACCTTAGGGACCTTAGCTTTTAAAAGGTTATGGTTGTTTGATGTGGCAGATAGATTGGCAAGGACTAGTTGTAGCTGTGTGTTCATTGGATGTTCAATTTATGTATTTATATTTTATATATATTTATAATAAGTTATAAGAAAGTATAATAATAAACGGAGATAGTTTTTTTGCTCATCCAGTTACTTGTCTTATGTTAATAAAGCTGTGGCCTATTTAACTCAATACATGTCTGGTGTCTTTTATTGGGGGGTTGTTCAGGATGACAAAGGAGCATTCCCCTTTACTTCATACATGGAATAGTGATTGTTTTTTCCTTTGTTTATTATGATTCAAATGGAGGGGAGGGGGGGGGGGGATGAAAAGCAGAAATGGTTATAATGCCACAACACCCAAGATGCTTATAACTAGCATGTCTCTGAGGAAGATGCCACTTTCTGAAAATAATGTTGTTACTGTCAGAAAACACATCTCTTTTCTTAGGTGTGATAACTGCTGTGGCTTTATAGTGGGACCACAAGGCATGCAGATTTGATGGCTGTCATCACCTAATAAGTGCTTAGAACTCTCATAGGGTGTAGAACACCCTATTAATTTATAGCGCCCTCATATGTGTCGGAATGGTATACCAGCAACAAATCGACTGTATGCCAGCAGTGTACGAGTTACAATTCTACTTTTATCTGTCTCTGGAGTGCTTAATGTCCTAGTCCCAGACACTTTGCAAGATGGCCTGTGTATTTATAACTCTGATCATATTTGTAAAGCATTTATTTCTCAGTAAGCTTGCCTAATAAGCTGTAAATAATGAATGAGCTACTACTTAACAAATGAGATTAGGCTCAAATTATGTGCAGATGCAGGTTTGCCCAGTCATAAATAGATCCATGTGTCTAAAATAACAAGGAGACAAGGCTAATTATATCACACAGAAACCCACTATAGTGAGGGAGTTTATATTAACCCAGTAAAGTCTACGCAGATAGAAAACTCACTCTGCAATTCATGTTCATTAAAAACAACTTCATTAAGTTCATACCCAATATGTTATCATAAGTTTATGTTAGTGCTATTTTGTTGTTACCAGTGTCTGAGTTGGCAGTATATAGCTAAGTGGCAGTATAGTGTAGGCCACCAAAACACCAATCTATAACTACAATTCCCATGATGTTCAGCTAGCAATATGGCTTGTTGAATATTATTGGCTTTCCTGAGCCAGCAAAGTTAGGCAATGGGGAGGAGGTATTGGGGTAGGAGGTATTTGGTGGGAGAGATATTTCCTTCCCTCTGGAAAAAATCCTGCAGATGCACATGCTGGTAAGTTGCCCCCACAAAGCATATTCACCAGGTTTTCCCCTGCCCAATGTATATCTCACCTCAACTCATCTGCAACTCAACTTTTCATAAATACCCCCCTGTCTTGTTGTGTGAATAAAAAAATGGGTGGTGCGTGTTTGTGTTGAGGTTTATAATAATAATTGTACTGATTCTGTCTTTGAAGTGAACGATGTTCTCAAAAAATATAGTTTTTTTGAAACTGTGAAGCTGCTCAAAAGGAAACAATAGTCTCCAAGGTCAGAGGATGACCTCCTTCAATTAAAACTTACCAAGTTTTGACTGACTCAATCTATATCACACTAAAGGCAGCTACTGACCCTGTCTCCTTTCATGTCATTTCTAGTAAGTTATATTTCCTGGTGTAACTTTAACCCAGAGAGACAAGTGTGGCATCTCCTGCAAACTCATGTTTTCTGGATTTTGGAAACATGGTCTTGTGGTAGTAGCAGTAAATGTGTCTGATATTGGATTGGATTGTGCTAGGGCACATCATCATAGTCCAGTGGTTTGCAGAGGAAGTATAAGACATGACTACGGTGATGTTGTATATAGATAACCAGGTACTACATGTTTTCTATAAGCCGAAAGTCTATAAACCGAACGTTCGGTTTATAGACTTTCGGCTAATGGAATACATGTAATCCTATTGCTATTCTATAAACCGAAAGTTCGGTTTATTGGCTGTCGGCATTTCACTACATGGAGACAAAGTCTCCATTCATAATGAATGGAGACTTTGTCTCCGTGTAGTGAAATGCCGACAGCCTATAAACCGAACGTTCGGTTTATAGGCTGTCGGCTTATGTAATACATGTAATCCTATTGCTATTCTATAAACCGAACTTTCGGTTTATATAATGCCAATAGACTTACATGCATTCCATAAACCGAAAGTCGTTCATTATGTCGGTTTATGGAATGTAAGTGTACTATGCTATTGTATTCTATAAACCGCCTCTATTTCGGCTTATAGAATGCAATAGTACTACGAATGGACGAATGAACGAATGATTTTCGTTTATTAACCATTCATTCATTCGGCTTTCGTTAGCTTAGCATTTTCGTTATTCGTTTTTCGGACGAATGGACGAAAATGCTATTTTCGTACGAAAATGCATTCGTCCGAAAACGAATGCACATGTCTAATAGGGACCCTGTTTCAGCAAGGAACACACAGACGCCGGATGGTGCTTTGGTCGTTAAGGACCAAAGCACCATCCGACAGGAAGGGGTTTATATAAGTAAAAAGCTGGTTCATAAAGGTTTGTCTACATTAAAGGGTATTTATTCAAGGTAAGAATGCAATGCTACACACTTATCACAACATGCAGCCCAACCCCACAGAACAACGACCCCTTTAATCTCTATCTCTATCATATCGAGTTACTATATCCTGGTGACTAGAACAGAGGACAACCATCCACATCCCTTGTCATTGCATCCACAGCACCTGATTGCACCCATATAACTTGCCCCAACACACATTCCACTCACAAGAATTGCACCAGAACCCAGACTGCACTCACTCTTGCCAGAGTACCAAAATTGTATACGTAGGATTTGCCCCAGCACCCATTCCACTCACAGGATTTGCCCCAACAGCCACTGCACTCATATGATTTGCCCCAGCAGCCATTGCGCTACCAGGACTTTCCCCCCAGCACCCACATTGCACCAATGAGTGAATGTTTTCCTGCCTGGCAATATCTTATATAACCTTGAGATGATGCGTTTTACATCACATCATGGTTTCCAGCATATTCATGCATCACTTTCTTTAAGCACTGTCTTGAATTGTGGGAGTGAAGGCAAATTTCTAAGCCTGTCCATGTGAGCGTGTTTACTTTGTTTATGGAGATCATAAAAGGAAAACAAGTTTTCACAAATACAACCAAGTTAAACTGTGCAAGGATTTATTGGCATATGGAAAATGTTGAATGTGAGAATTCTCAATTCTGTTAAGCCCTACTCCATAGCTCTCAACTTGCGCTCCCAGCGATTTGGGACAACAGTCGGGTATAGTTAGGGAGGTTGAGTGTCAGCACTAACGGGCATGTATACCTGCACATGTGCAGTGTGCAGTCTCTGGTGTCTCGGACAGAGAATGAAATCATAAACACAGGATTGCGTTGCCGAATCCCGTTTTATCTCTGTCACGAAAATTGGCACAGAGGTAGAGCTCAGTGGGGCAGCCCCCAAAAATCGGGACTAAGGTAGGCATGCCACTCTTTAATAAATTAAAACCTGAGGATTACATGTTCACATGAGCTCAAAATGGAATCTGACCAGGACAGAGCTTTATTCTTTAGGTATGAGGAATGGTAATACTTATTGTTGAAATACCATAGTGGAAGAGCAGAAAGAGTTGGACATTCTGTGGGACTGTAACAAGATAACTATATCTTAAGACTGGCTGTGGGTCGGTACAACATAAATTACTGATCCCCTGAAATGGAGCTCTTAGCTCAACGGTTAGATGGAAATTTCTAAAGCCATTTCTATTTTCCACCTACACCAAGATCAAATGTATATATGTCCTTTACAGTGACTTTCACATGATTAACTATTTCATTCAGAAAGGCTTTGTATTTTATTTGATTTAAGGTTTATAAATTAACCAAACTTTTGGAAAGTGTCATTATAGCAGCATGCATCATGCAATGGAACCCATGTTGTGTATTAACATTAGCCAGTTTCCATCTAGAAATAACACAGCTTTTCCACTTTCTGCAATACACTGGTGCAAGTCTATTGCACCGTATCTATTTAAAGGAGTATTAAACTGACATTTTTATATTTCTTTTCTAGGTTTACTCAAGCAGCTCATGATCTGCATCATGAGCATATCAGTCACACCTATAATCAAAAAGATAGGATTATAAAAATGTACATAAATGTTAAAATGCATCCATGTTAAGGCCTTCTTCAGGTAAATAATGCTGCTTAACCCCTTAGTGACAAAACATTTTGACCTTGACTTTCCCTTGGTGACAAGGGCTGTTTTTACATTCCTGGGGTGTTTGTGTTTAGCTGTAATTTTCTTCTTTCTCACATACTGTACCCACACAAATTATGTGTTGTTTTTATCGTCATAAGAAGGGCTTTCATTAGATACCATTATGTTCATCATATCTTATAATGTACTACAAAAAAATCATAAAATATGATCATAAAAAATAAACACTTTTTCCAACTTTGACCTAAAATATAATTTACACAAATACAATCATTAAAGTGATGATTCCCCATCTAAATAGTTTCTAAATGTTGTCTATTTTACTGCATTTTTTTTGCGAGTTATGGGGCAAAAACCAAAAATAGTGTTTTTTGTTTTTTTCCTTTATTGAACTTTTGACCCCAGCCCGAACCCTAAATTTAACCCGAACCCTAAATTTTTTTTTTAATTTATTTATTTTTTTTTTTTTTTTGATACCTCGAATGAGGCCAACATAAGACGTAAGACGACCAAAAAATATAACAATATACATCAACACAGACCATCTCCCAAGTTGTTACACATAAACATTCTGCAGTTGGGAGAGAAACATGTAGCACAAAAACAGAAAACAACTTACATATTAGACAATACATTTTACAAACTACACAATACACTATATGCTATAGCCGGGAAGGATCTTTGGAGTAAAAGTGGGGAGGGGAGGTAGGATTTAACCGTTTCTGCTATCTCCTTAACGTCCGTCTTTTATTCCAACCGAACCCTAAATTTAACCCCAGCACCGTTAGAGTGGTTTTCGCAATCGTTCCTGGCAGGACGCGCCTGACACGTCCATTGTTGTGAAGGGGTTAATGCAATATGGAATCTACTAAATGCAGAGAGCGTTTTGTTTTTGTATTAACTACTTTTAACAGGGTACATTCAGGGCCGGCCCTTTAATGGGGCAGAGTGGGGCAGCTGCCCCAGACGGCACCCTGGCAGAGGACCAGGGTGTCCGGAGCTTGATAGTAGGAGGTCTCAGCCAATCAGGCAAAACCTCTCAACTCTCCTGATTGGCTAAGAGTTCAGAAGCCTCCAGTGATTGGCTCAGTCCATCCTTCACACAAGGAGCTCAAAGCACAGAGATGCCTGTTCCAGGTAAGTTAGACAGTGTGTGTGTGTGTATGTCAGTGTGAGTGAGTGTGTGTCTATATATGTCAGTGTGAGTGTGTGTATGTCAGTGTGAGTGTGTGGATAAAGGGATAACTCCTCTGACGCTGTCTCTATCTACCTAGCCACCCAAGGGCTTAACTCCTCTGATACTGCCTCTATCTATCTGGATTTTATTATAGGTCACTGGTCATATCATGTTTTATCGAATTGCACAGCCTATGATTATAATAATGTTTTACCATTACTCTCTTTTCACCTTATGGGTGAGCTCTAAATTATTTTATTATGTATATAAGAAGTGCTTTAGTGGGCATATAAAAATTAAATATTTTTTTCTAGGAGCTCACCCACGAGGTGAAAATAAAGAAAAGGTAAGTTCCTGGTAAGTTTCATTTAGTTTGAATTAACATGACTGTGGGATTTTTTTGGGTGGGGGTGGTAGCAGCATTTTGTTTTTCACCCGAGGCCGCACAATGTCTTGGGCCGGCCCAGGGTACATTCTGATTCTTTTTGACAAAGTTGACCAGTAAAACTACAAAACCCTTTTCTAGAACCTCCAATAAAGATCATTTAAAAATACCAGTAGCAAATTACAATATCCCAGTCACCTATTTGTACTTGGTCTTTACTGGAAGTAAGTGGCAGTGGTCTGGAAGGAATTATAAACACTCAGTGTTACTATTCTACGACGTATCAGTGTTTTGAGGGTGCATCCAACCAATTTTGATATTAGGAGCAACATAAAACCAAGTAGCTCGTTTACACTGCTACCAAGTTTCTGCCACCTGCGAATTGGTCTCATGATAGAGGCAGAATGGAGAGTGTGACAACTTGTATATAGAAGCCAAGAGACTTCCTCTTGCCAAGTCCTCAGCAGCTGTCTCTCTGTCTGACACTTTTATAACTCTATCATCAGTAATTGCTATGTGCCAATCTAGGCCAATCTAGATTGTGTGGAGCTGATTTGCCATCTGGATCATTTAGAACTTTAACCCCTTCATACTCAATGGTGCATTGGTGTTTTATGATCAAAGCACCAAAATTGCAACTTTTTGTGCTTGGCCCTGACCACATAGTGATCAGGAGTCAGGGATGATGCTACAGCATGCCAAACCCCAGCCCGTATTTGTTAAATGTTAACCAGTGCTCACGTAAAACGTTGGTTACATTTATCCTGTCAGACTGACACCACTCAAAGTCTGACAGTACAGCTCATCCCTGGGTGCTGGGATGAGCTGTTAAATATAGGATGTTCTATGACTTCCTATGGGCATTTGACCCAAAGAATTTTAGAAAAGTATTGAATGTCCTATGGACGGGAAGGGGTTAAGAATATGATCTATATTGACGTCAACAGCAGATTTCCTTTTTAACATGAAATGTATAAAAAAAAAGTCATGCTGCCTGTTGCATTTTTTAACATACACTAGATTTAGAATGATTTGAAATTTGTAATTATTTAAAAGTATTCTTTATTTATGTATTCATACTTCACAGCAGTTCTGCTTCATGCCGTGCAGTCCTGATTCAAGACTGCCATGCTGATTTTTATTCTCCCATGTTTGGTACACTGATGTATGAATACTGTACATGCGTAGCGTTCTACATCTGCATAGTAGTCCAGTAATCTTATGACACTCCCCCTCCCAAATCATACATTACATTACATTAACATTTATTTATCAATTTAAGTAGCTCTAGATACAGAGCATAGAAGGGAACTACATACTAAGTTAGACAAACTAGAACAGACTGATACATGAGGTAGAGAACCCTGCTCGCAAGCTTACAATCTAGAGGGAATGATGGGGTCCATAAGACACATAAGGGATTGAAGTTGTAGTAACAGTAGTGTGGATGCGTGGCACTAGGTGGGATAGGCCAAAGATGAATAGTGTGTGTTTCAGCATGGGCATATTTTTACTGTCATTATATGCCAGGATTTAGTCATTCAATATGCCAGGATTTAACCCCTCAATATGCCAGGATTTAGCCATTTAATATGCCAGGATTTAACCTCTCAATATGCTAGGATTTAGCCATTTAATATGCCAGGATTTAGCCATTTAATATGCCAGGATTTAACCCCTCAATATGCCAGGATTTAACCCCTCAATATGCCAGGATTTAGCCATTCAATATGCCAGGATTTAGCCCCTCAATATGCCAGGATTTAGCCATTTAATATGCCAGGATTTAACCCCTCAATATGCCAGGATTTAACCCCTCAATATGCCAGGATTTAGCCATTCAATATGCCAGGATTTAGCCCCTCAATATGCCAGGATTTAGCCATTTAATATTCCAGGATTTATCCATTTAATATTCCAGGATTTAGCCATTTAATATGCCAGGATTTAACCCCTCAATATGCCAGGATTTTGCCCCTCAGTATGCCAGGATGTAGCCATTTAATATGCCAGGATTTAGAAAATTAATATGGCAGGATTTAACCCCTCAATATGCCAGGATTTTGCCCCTCCATATGTCAGGATTTACCCCCTCAATATGCCAGGATTTAGCCATTTAGTATGCCAGGATTTAACCCCTCAATATGCCTGGATTTAGCCATTTAATATGCCAGGATTTAACCCCTCAATATGCCAGGATTTTGACACTCTATACCAGGATTTTGCCCCTCACAATGCCAGGATATTGGCACTCTATGCCAGGATTTTGCCTCTCAATATGCCAGGATTTTTCCTCTCAATATGCCAGATTTTGTCACTCAATATGCCAGGTTTTGTCACTCAATATGCCAGGATTTTGCCACTCTATACCAGGATTTTGCCTCTCAAAATGCCAGGTTTTGCCACTCAATATGCCAGGTTTTGCCACTCAATATGCCAGGTTTTGCCTCTCAATATGCCAGGATTTTGTCACTCAATATGCCAGGTTTTGCCACTCAATATGCCAGGTTTTGCCTCTCAATATGCCAGATTTAGCCCTTCAATATGCCAGGTTTTTCCTCTCAATTTGCCAGGATTTTGCCACTCTATGCCAGGATTTTGCCTCTCAATATGCCAGGATTTTGCCACTCAATACCAGGATTTAGCCCCTCAATATGCCAGGTTTTGCCTCTCAATTTCCCAGGATTTTGCCACTCAATATGCCAGGATTTAGCCCCTCAATATGCCAGATTTTGTCACTCAATATGCCAGGATTTACTCGTTTGTTGCCCCCCTACTCCCCCCCCCCCATTCCCCAGCACTTACCTCCTTGTTGCTGTATCTCCGGTGTTCTCCTTCGTGTATCTTCCCTCCTGCACGGAGGAAGGAAGCTCCGCGACAGGAGCTTCCTTCCTCCGTTAAGCTCCCTGTTACATCAAAGGCACTTTTTTTTCCTTTCTTGAAAATCCAGGGGGAGGGGGGGCAAGCTCCCCCTCTTGCCCCCCCCCCCCCCCATGCGGACGCCCATGTGTTTCAGCTAGGTGGGATTAGCTAGAGGTAAAGTGACAGGTGTTCTAGTGTGTTGGGTAGTAAGCGTCTTTAAAGAGATGATTTTTGAGGGACTTTTTAAAGTTTGAAAAGGAGGGAGAGAGCTGAATGCTCTGCGGAAGGGAGTTCCAGAGAGAGGGGGCAGCTCGGTCGAAATCTTGGAGATGCGAGTGAGAGGTGGTGATAAGGGTGGATTAGAGTTTTAGTCCCATTGAGGAGCGCAAAGGTATCGATTAACGAGGGAGGCAATGTACGGAGGGACTGAGGGGTGGAAGGCTTTGTAGGTTAAAGACAGAATTATAAGTTATCCTTGAGCAGACGGGAACTGTTGGAAAGTATCTATTTTTTTTATATATGATTGATATGTAAAAGATCATTCAGAGAAGAAAAATGTAAATGTGAAAAGGGAAATAAGAATGAATGGTGACCAATCCAACGCATCATAATTTAGGTGACCACAACCAATGCAAAACACAACACAGATTGAAACTGAAAGAAAATATCATGTGGTATAGTTGGTAAACATAATACAGAGCTGGATCATAGTTGATATTAGACACATTAGGCAAGTTCATCACTTTCCATACAGACATCTGCCTATAACCTATCAAGACGAACCCTACTCCACCCACTTCGTACTGATTTCCTGTTCTCAGAGGTTTTTACTGACCTTGGTGCATCGATGACTATATTATCTACAGATTCAGATGATTTGTGCCCATTTCAATGTGGGGCATGGCTTGGGGATGGGTGTCAGCACTACCTCTGCACATGTGCAGTATTAATTTGCCGCTTAGAGCAGGGCAGTTGGAGAGTTTGCGCTTCTACTATCTTATCTTAAGCCTTCTAGGACAGCCCATTACCCAAATGCTCTCCAGAAAATGGTATAGTCAGCAGACAGTGATATGACTGATGTATTCTAAACAACATTCTTTAACATGACGCTGTGGTATTTTTGCTGTTGGCTCACTCTATTTTGTTGCAAATAAAAAGCATTTTTAGTCAGCTATACAAACCGCACATTTTCACAAACTGAAAACGCAGGTGCCAAGTTAATTATTTTTTACCTCCGGAGTGGCTTCTCCTTAGAGTTGTCATCATGTGAATATTTCAGTACAAGACTTAACCCTAAAGCTTTTATCAACCACAACCTGGAAGTCATCAGTAATTTAAAAAGCTTGTGATGGGCACTTACTTGAATGTGTAAGAGGAGAAAGTGATCGTCTACATTTTACACCAAACAAATTCTATAAACATTCAACCCATTAAGGTATAGCCATGCACTATAACTCCCTGGGGTGGGATTAGTTTAAGACCATCTGTAATTTGTGTGCTGCAAATTTATTAACCCATTTTTAAAAAAAAAGGGAAGTGCAGAACTCTTTAGAAAGGTCCCATTTTATTCAGTGATGACAGGGAGTTTCCGTTCTTAACCCCTTCACACCACTTGGTGCATACATACCAAAAGCACTAAAACAGCAAATTTGTGTTCTTGGCCCCGATCACAGAGGCAAAGACCCGGGTTTGAGATTTTAGGAAATGTAACTCACATTGAACATTTATTCAGGCTGAGACATCATCCTGCAACCGGATCCTTGGGACAGCCTCCAGCCCCATGTAGTAAAGTGTGAATCAGTGTGTGTTATACATGTGTGTGTATATATATATTATACATACATTACTTATACGCCTGTGTATCTAATCTCATCAGCTGCATGCTGTGTCCCTGAATGGCAGAAATAAAATGTGGTCACCCTAGTCATATCGTCCTCCACAAAGACCACTATCAATGTCATTATTATTTGTTTTCAATCTTCTTTCCCACGATCATTACCCTTATACCAAATAAAGGCTGAGTATCCCTTTTCTGAAAATCCCTTATCCAAAATGATCCGAATAGTTTTTTGGGATTACACAACAGGTTGCAAATTCCACATAATTGCCCAACAGCATCCAGTCCACTTAAGCTGCAATAATAAGCTGTAAATAAAACAAAAATAATAAAAATGAATAGTATATTAATGATATACATTATTAGAATATATCACTAATATAGCCTTTCTTATGTTATTAATTTTTATGTTAATGTTTATTTACTTTTTTAATATATGTTTGTGCTTTAGTTATATTTTAATTAATTTTTACTTAAGCATAATATTGTTTATTGATTTAAATTTGTTGTACTTCGGCCCTTTTTCCAAAAAGCTGAAGTCCTCCCATTGACTTCTGTGGGAGGGCTTAAGCTATTTCCACTATAGATTAAATCATCCCCGTAGAAGGCTATTGTGAGGATAGAGGCTACTATGTTGGTTGGCCTAACACAAGTTAGGTCAGGATACACGCCAAGTCAATACCAGAATCCAAAACATAGCGCAAACAAATAACATGCAGGCAAAATGTTACACCAGTAAGTGTGCTGGGAGGAGGGGGTTTAAATAGGAATGGTGTAACGAGAATTATGAACACCTGAGCAGATAACTCTACACAGGCAGGAGGTTGACTAAAACAGAGCAAGTCTGAAAAGTAAGTGCTCTGAGCAGGATAGGTACAGGTATCAGAACCACAGAGGCCATGGGTTCAATCCCAGCAGAGGTTACAGCTACACAATAAAAGGTGACTTGTAGGTGAACTGAATCTTTCATCTTACTAACTTAACTATGCTTTGTACAGATATAAAACCGATAAGATTCTCCTGCTCGAAGAGCTCAATTTAACAATCCCATAGGATGTGTTCAAGAAATCAGAGTATGCAGTGGGACCTGGTTACCAAATGCTTTAAATTTATTAAATAATGCACATTTCTCTTGTGTTTTTAGAGAATCACATGATAGTTCATTAATTTATAGGCAGTGATTACAAGTTTTGATCATTTGCGCTCAGAATCTGTGATCATATGAATGACCAGGCTACATGCATTACTCTTGCATATGGAAGAGTAATGCAATTGTTAAGCAAAATAAACTACCTAATACCCAAAGTTTTATTGCCGCCTCAACTATCTCCATTGCAATAATGTCTGCATCTTTAAGAAATTGTTTCTAGTGTCAACACAGTTAAAAAGGCTAACCATGTGAGTTAAGGTACAATAGATTATCCTATAGAGAGAGCTGTATGGCAACGGGTCACATTTTTTTCCATTGAGACAGCTCAAAACATTAGCGCTATAAGAAAAAAATATTAAAGGGAATTACTGCCCCCTTTAAATTGCTGCTGCAGGTACATTCTGCTTTGATATGCTTCACAATTTACAATATACTCTGGATTTACCTTTAAAAGGAGCCATAAAAGAAAATGGAAACACTATGAAGTGTTTCATTACAGACAGGCCCAAAATATTATCATCACAGTAAAACCAACAGGCAGCTTTTGTAACAAGATGTACACTGTACATAGCACTCTGATCTCTCAAGCAAAGACCTTTCCTTTCACGCAGTCAGGGCCTGAGCCAAAATACGTATAAGAGAGTCTGTCTTGTACCAGAAGAGAGAGCCATAAAGATGTATTTATACAGCAAACTCATTTCAGGGATGGTAAACCTAACTCCTTATGGGTTTCCTGATAATAAAGCCCTTTTATTTCTTCTTTGCCAACATTCACCTCTATTCCATGTTTACTTTCCTTCAATTAGGCCATTTTCCTCCCAGGGGAGGTTACGATTTCCGTCCTGTTTTGAACAGACTAGGAGTTGGGCCTTCAGTAATTACTTGTCCTATTGCATTAGGAAGACATAAAAACACATCCAAGCCAGTTTATTAGTATTTTAAAACACTAACCTCAAAGATGCTGAAGACATATTCAACGAAAAGTAAGAAAAAAAATGATTAAAAAAAAGGTACACAGATAAGAGTTATCGCAAACAGTGAAACTGTCAGACATGGCTCCTTGCAAAGGATATTATTTATAGCTCTGAGTGCTAACTAACAACAATTTTAGTGCTGCAAATATATATAATGTTGAGCAAAATATTTAATATTAAAGAATTTTTTAAAACATATCCAGATTTGTTAAATAAAGGCCAATGGTCCATTAATTTAGATAAGGTGCAAACTGGGCCATCAGGGATGTTTTATACTCATAACTGACAATCAACATGTGAGCCAGGGTTGAAACACTGTTCCAGTAAAATGTATTTTAGAAATGCACAAATCATCCCAAGCGTTCATTAGTAGAACTTGCATTACAGTATTGCAGCAACAGCCTACAAGGTGGCCATCATAATGTGTGTTTGTAATATCTGTGGCCATTTCTTGTATTATAGTTAGAAAACAAAATATATTAGCAGCCTGTGTCTCAGGCAAGAGAGCTCACCATGTGTTTAAAGTCGGACTCCAACCACAGCCTATGACCAAGTACCCGAGTGATAGGAAACGTGTCAGGCTATTTAGTTGCCCTACTTATGGGCCCTGTGGAGTTTATCTATATTAATTTTTCTAAATTTTTTAATAAATCTTTTTCATGGTATCCAACATCCTGAGCAGCCCAAATTTGTTTGCTATACCAGCCTGTGTCTCACTCTCACCTCCTCCCGCGGTAGTGTTTTAAGCAGTAAGAAATCCATCTTCTGGGTCCTGATTGCAAATTTCTTATCATCTTGACCCCTATCTTCTGAGCATTAGTATACAGCATATGATGAATATTAATTAGACATGCCTGGTTTCCTTCTCTTACAGAGGATAATATACACAGAAGGCCAGGATTGAGGCCGAGCAGCAAAGTGGGATTCCCTGAAATGGTCAATAGCACTCATTATATTGCAATGCATTCTCACTGCTGCTCGTTATCTATGCAATGGAAATGCAATAACTAATGGTAAATGAAAAGAAAGTGCAGTAGTAATTGTAGAAACAGAAAAATTGAATAGAACATTGATAACAACTATCTACCTATTCTGGCATTGATAATGACTGGATGAATCATGATATACTTTACTTTAAACTACATGTTATTTTTATACAGTGCTTGAAGTATATTGATGATGGGACATAACCCAGCAGGCACCGGGTATGCTGATGGCACCTGGTACGCAGGTAAGGAGGGTGAGGCTAGGCTCTGTTATAGATCTACTCACATCTATAGAAAATAACATACAGCAGATTGAAGGGGGAGTATACATTGGGAAAAAGATAAAAATGCATTAGATGAAATCTTCAAATTTCCCATTTCCCTTACACATACTATGGAGAGAGAATGCTCATCAATGAAGTGCTTTATTCCCGCATCTGTTTCTAAAAACTGACCCCCCCCCCCCCCCCATCAACAGCAGTTCATTAATGAGTGCTATCAGTTTAAACTCATGTATGTTTTGATTTCCCTTCGCTTTGTTTGTATATGCTTTTCATTTGATACTCATTGTTCCCACCATGTAGAACAAATCACACCCAAGAACTTGATATACAGTCTGTGAAGTGTTTCAAAAAAACTGTATTTCTTATCGTAAACTGAGCAGTAGCAAGCTGTAGAGAACAAGACGATATCATTACAACACAACTTCTCACCGGAAAATCCCTGCTAGCTTGGGAGCTACAGGGGGGGATACTCCATTTCACTATAATTAAAGTCCAAGAAAGTGATACCCAAAAGATGTTCCACTGGAAGATGCCAAAGTCTCAATGTCAAAAAGTTCGTCCATTTAACAATTTCATGGACTATGAACTGAACCATGGACTATGAATCAGCACCGAAAATGGTGAATTTTCATTTATTTAAGTACATTTTTTTTCCAGTTATTTAAATGTGCATTTTGTAAAGCGAGAGCCATAATTATCATTGTAGAAGCAGGACTGTTTATTAAATATTGATATGAAGTTAACATGGTCTTTCAAAACTCCCTTTTAACATCACACCTCCTTTACAGCTCATTTGTAAGCATTAAATATGTATTTGATTTTTCTTCTTCATGTTGCAAGTCATTGCAAAGTATTAACCAACATTTTACAGAATTGTTTATGTGATTTTAAAAATTGTATTAAATATTATCACAGTTCTTTATACTTACTTATTCCGTTCTTATAAAATGTAAAATATGTTTTGTGCTTGATCTCAAAGCACCATACTATTGCATTTAGTTTTATTTAAGAGATCTGTATTAGATGTCGTATTTGGCTAGAATATGTGACAGAGTTTTTGCAGACACCCATTATGGAAGGCAGTAATCACCCACTATTCTGACCAATACAGTAAAACAGAGATACTGTAGAAACTGACCTTTGTTCTTAAACTGTGAGAGTGAAGTCTTGCAAAGGGAAGCATCATTCTTACAGCGTTTATTTATTCCACAAAAGAAGATATGGATCCACATAGCAACAAAAAAACTGTAACTGAGGTCCTCACACCGGCTGGCAAAAAGGTCCACAAAAGGTTATACGAAACAAGAGAAAGAAACTTTTTTTTTATAAAAACTCTATGAAATGTATTCAATCTTCTGTAGTGGATGTTCATACCAGTCTAAAAAGAAACAAGCCTATGGACTATATCCATGAAAGAGATTTGAAAAGGTAATTTCAAACTTGAGTCCAAAGTAGTCCGGTTAAAAAAATGTGTAGACTTTTTCCAACTCGGCTGCTTTGGCCTCAAGTTTGAAATTCCCTGCAATTCTCTCTTTCATGAATAAAGCTCTACATATTTTGTTCCCTTGAGCAACATAGAGTTTAATACATGTCTTGCATGGCCACTGGTTGTTAATAGGAAAGAAAATGATGGTGTGAGCTCTACACTATGTCATAGGCTAATCGCTGAGATTTGCTAAAACCATTGCCACGTTGTTTCCAGTGTTTGCTGCTTTTTCCCCACCTGACATGGAATCTTTTAGTGGCTACAAAATAAATTTCGGATACTTTGTAACACATGAATTGGTGTTAAGACCACTTTTTTGATTTGGGATTTATTGGGCAGTACAGAGCCTCGGTGGAGCTCCTCCTATGTGCCTGATTCCAGCTGAGCCGCCATTTTGTTGTGTTACTCTTTTCGTCCCTTCTGCCTATATGGGGGCTATTCACTAAAAGGTGTGTTGCAGGGGAGTTGAGGTGAGAGGAACATATCATCTCACCAGTTTAACTATTCCCAGTGTCCTTCCCCTGCTTAGCAACTCCAGGTTAGCTAAACTGTTGAAAATACATGTTTGTCTCACCTCATCTCCTCTTATCTCCCTCCCTCACTTTTTAGTGAATAATAGATAAAGGATGAAATAGTAATATAAAAGAACTAATGTGCCACTGGACATCCAAGTGTAACTTGATTACAATGTTTAGCTCTTTGAGTTCTCTCCATTAAATGTTTGTCCATGCTGGTCGCTGAGCACAAAAAAATTCACAAAATATTTCTATTAACAAAACAGGTAAACAGAAGGATTCTGGTGACTATTGTTCAGTAAGTCTTAGATTTGTAGTGCGAGTGGTAATCATGTGAGAGAATGGAATGGTTGATGGTTTGCAAGATCATAAACAGCATGGTTTGACTATAGGAAGTTCTAGCCAAAATATTCTTATCGATTCCGTAACTATAGTAATAGATCAGGGGGTGCAGTAAAGAGAGGTTATATAGATTTAAGTAAGGCTTTGACACTGTACCGCATAAAAACGATAGTCTTTGCATTTCAGCTGAGAGTTTTAGTTATTGGAACATATTTGAAGGAAAGACTTGTTTCTAGACGATTGGATTCATTATCTTAATATATTTATTAGTGATATGACAGAAGGTTTAGACGGTGAGCTATGCATTTTTGCTGATACACATTATTGAGGTAAAAATAGTCAAGGCTGTGGCAACTCGTGTTTAATATTGATAAATTCAGTATTGGGGGCCCAAAAATCCAAAAGCAGAACACTGAATATTGGATATAATATAGTACTAATCACAGCACCTGATTAAAAGCACTTTATGTTTTATTTTTATAGGCAGAAATTTGGCAGACTAGATGGGTCAAATGGTTCTTATCTGCTGCTACACTTCATGTACAAAACAATTACCATGATTACCATGATTGTAGCAATGCAGGACATGTTGACAGGATACTTGGTTTTTCTTGAAGCAATAATTCAAATCATAAGAAATTTCAATATATTCTTTCTGGTAAAACACTTTATAAAAAAAAGTTAGCAGCAGAAGGAGTGAAGAGCTCATGCCATACTATACAGCACTCATGTATTTTGTCAATGTGACATGTTTGAAATGATAACAATCCTCTTTTGATGATATGGTACTCATGATTTTATTCTGAGCTTAGCATGGTATGGCTCTAAGAAAGCAAATACATGTTGTGTGCCATGCTGCCGTCTGACTGTTTGTGTGCAAGTATGACTGTGTGTATGTGCGGCTGTGTGTGTATGCGTGTGTTTGCTCCATACATTACAGCAGTCAGTTCTTCATAACTCTTGCTTAACTGGAGATTTAAAGACACTGACTCCTGATTGACCAGGGACCCATTTTGAGTCTCCTCACACAGCCAATGCTAGAGACTATTAGCTCGCGGCACAATGACACTGATGTATCTCTGTCAGAAGTGCATACAAATGATCTGTGAACTGAGTCTGGCATGGCGAGACAAAACATTCTGGCAGTGCCCCTCCCATGACCAGACTCTGGATCCACCCCTTGTTCCTATTTCTGAAATTACACATGCTATTTAAAAAAAAAAACAATACTTTTTTTTATCATAATAATGATTGTGAAAAACCCGCGGAAGCATTTAGAATGTAGACGCTTTTCTGATTGGTCGCTTCTAGGCCAGCAGGTTCCCCATTGGCTCTCCTTGGTAAAGGGATTAAAAGTGTCTGGTGCCGAAGTCGCCTGCACCTTGTGCCCCAATTGGTGGCTGTTTTAGAGGTTCCCTCTGATTGGTGCCTGGCCAAGCCAAATGATGCAATCTGCAAGACTAACTGTTTACTGTCAACATTACCTATTGTTCAATCAAACATTATCTGATATTTTACTGTATAAAGAGTCTTCTATTCCCTTGAATAAAGTTCTTCTTTTTTTACTGCTGTACCTACAACGTTGTCATGATTCTTGAAGACAAAGAGCAGGTGAGACAGTTAATTATTTGGGACTCTGGCTGATATCCATTGCGGGTTAGGAGAAAAGTAACCCCGGCAGGAGACGTCTCTTTACAATGATCATTAACATAGGGCAAAATAATCAAGCATTAGCAGATAATCTGAGACCTGACTTTGAATACATCCAATGGCATCATATTTCTGGTTATATCCGTGGGAGCTTGACTATACCAAATGAAGGTTCGCAGTTCCCAATGAAGATCACATACACACTGTTTAGAAATGATCTCCTTATTTAGAGTCATGAACAGCAAGATTAGTCAAGCTGCCAAAAAACATCTGTTCCTTTAGTCAATATCAGAAAGTAATAAGCTACATTAGAATTGAGATTGGGTTGCTGCCTTGTTACGCAGCAGACTATCAACAGATTTACAGAGTTACATTAACCTAGTCCTCATCGTAAAAGAAAGCTTTGAGTGGAATTCATGACTCAGTGGAATGTAAATATAGGACAACCTCTGAGACCAAGACAGTGCCTTACTCTACTTGGGAAAAAATGTAACTTTTACGGCATTAACGAGGTTGGTGAGAGTCTTGAATGACAAGTATCTCTCAGTGTAAGTAATCTATCAGAGTAATCCTCTACATAATTGCTTGCAGGGTGAAAACAGCAGCCCCACTGTGCTTGACTTGGTAAATAATTACATGTCGACGATTTGTCTTTGGAAAACTACCTTTGAAATAGTAGAAGGAAGCCAAGGGGAACAACCATTCCCGCAAAAGACGGCAGGCGCTAAAGTGATACACACAAGGGGAATTTACTGCGTTCCTGAAAATGACCATCCTACTATGATGACGACCGGTGTGTCTCTGTCAGTCAAATGTAGTCTTCAAATACCCTTTACTTACTATATGTAACCCTGTGTGTTATTCTCTTTGAATCTGATAATACAGGATAGATCACACTAAGTGGCAAATTGCAGGCACTCCCAATGTCAAATGTGTAATGATCAGCTCCATAGTTTAAAGTTTTCCTTTCCAAAGGTTAATACATCTTCTGATTGCATTATTCGAAAGCTAAGTTTGGATGGAAAACAAGACAGCCCAAGGTGCAAAAGAAAAACTCACATATCATTATACATCTCAGACTGAGGTTTGGCAAAAAATACTGGGTTGATCCCAGTACTAGATCCCTTCAGCCCATTGGCTCCCCTTCCTCCATCCTATATTAGTCCTCTCTTACTCATGACCACCCTTCTGCATTAGGGCCCACTTAATGATCCTTCATGACCCTTGTCCTATGTCGTTTAATGCTTTTGATAACTAGGGAATGCCTGTCTGACTGATAAACTGACAGACCAATAGGTGTGTGTCAATGACAGGCCCAGCCCATAAGCATAGATTCCAGTAAGCATATGTCGTATTGCAGAAAACAGTGACAGCCCACTTAAAATTTCATTAAATCTGCAAAAACATGGCCAAATATCAAATGTTTCAAAATTAGCCCTTCTATAAGAGGGATCACCTGAAGAGAGGATTCTGATTTTGTTTCAGTTCAATAGTTACATTGTAGTTTCACAATGAGGTCTATTCACTAAACAGTGAACTGTGGTGAACTCACACTGGAATTTAGAACAACATATATTAGTAGCTGGAAAGATAGGCAATTTTGCCTATCTTTCCAATGCCGCTTTTACTGAATGGAAACCACTAACACCATCTATGCAGTGCTGGCATCAATGCACTCAGAAGATATATGGTATTAATTTGTTTAAGGTTTGCCAGCGAGCTGTTTGCAGAACCCTAGCTTTGTAAACACTTTGTAGTGGTTGTAAAACTCTTTTACAACCCCTGTAAATCAAGGCCAATGCCTGGGTGCAAGAATCCCTCCACAACATAACATTTCTAATCACACCCATTTTCTATGTCAACCACTTCACCTCTTTGGGCCCCCCAACTTCACCAAGAAACATGTCACCCACTTCCTACAGTGTCAGCTCTGCATCCAAATAGCTTGTCAGTGCCATCTTTGACCGCAAATAGATTTGGGGGTGTCATTTTGCCACCAGTCAAGTTGTTAGTGCCATCTTTGCACACAAACAGATCATAAGTCTCATTGTTGCCTAAAATCAAGTTGTTAGTGCCATATTTTGTCCCCAAACAACTTGCCAGTACAATATTTGCCCCAAACACATCTTCAGTGTAAACTTTGCTCCAAACAGATCGCGTGCTATCCTTGTGCCTTAACAAATTGTCAGTGCTATATTTGTCCCTAAACAGCTTGTCAGTGCCATATTTGCCCCCCAAAAAATATCAGTGCCAACTTTGCCCCAAACAGCTTGTATGTGCCACATGTGCCCCAAATAGCTTGTCAATGCCATATTTGCTCCCCAACAACTTGTCAGTGCCATTTTTTCTCCAAACTGCTTGCAAGTGCCAAATCTATCTACAAACAGTGTGTCAGTTCCAAACAGCTTGTTAGTGCCATATATGAACCAAATAGGTTGTCAGTGCCATAATTGTCCCCCAAAAGCTTATTAATGTCATCTTTGCTTCCAAACAGCTTGTCAGCGCCATATTTGTCTCCACAAAGCTTGTCAGTGCTATCTTTGTCTCCAAACAGCTTGTCGGTGACATCTTTGTCCACAAACTGCTTAGCACTGAATAGTACCGCTGGAAGTCATCCTTGTACTCTGACTTGAAAGAAGACACCAAACATGAGGAGGCGGAGAAGGAAGTCTGTGCCAATTCAGCTGGCACAAAATTCACCCCTAGCGCTACACTCCTGGTTTTCAGAGTGCCCGGGAGCAGAGAACCTCGTTCACCAGCTCTGCTGTTAATAAATTATAGCTACATAATATTAGGTACAATAACTTGTGATACAGTTTGGCGATAATTAAGGTGTCTACTTTCATTAAAGAAAAGATTTTGCAGAAATGTTGTGTACTTTGGCTGCCACTAATGCTTTACTGCCCAACTTTAAAAATAATATTCTGCATGCCAACTTCATCCTATTCTTTCTAAAAATATAAGGCAGACATACTATTTCCACTATTAGAACTTATTAGACATATGTTAGTTTATTACATATTACGTACAGTGGCAGTGACATGTTTATATTTCTCTGATGGTCTACTCTTACAGAATATTTTTACAACGCAAACATACACAAATATTTTGGTAAAACATTTTATAGTGGAGGTTGCAAGAATACAAACAGGCATCAGACACTAGACATGTGCATTCGTTTTCGGACGAATGCATTTTCGTCCTAAAATAGCTTTTTTGGCCATTCGTCCGAAAAACGAATAACGAAAATGCTAAGCTAACGAAAGCCGAATGAACGAATGGTTAATAAACGAAAATCATTAGTTCATTCGTCCATTCGTAGTGCTATTGCATTCTATAAGCCGAAATAGAGTCGGTTTATAGAATACAATAGCATAGTACACTTACATTCCATAAACGGACATAATGAACGACTTTCGGTTTATGGAATGCATGTAAGTCTATTGGCATTCTATAAACCGAAAGTTCGGTTTATAGAATAGCAATAGGATTACATGTATTAAATAAGCCAACAGCCTATAAACCGAACGTTCAGTTCTATGAACCGAACGAGAGCCCCATTCATAAGAATTTCTTATGAATGGGGCTCTCGTTCGGTTTATAGAAAGCCAATAGTATTAAACGTATTCTATAAAACGAACGAATAAAACTAAACAAAATAATGAACGAATTTCGTCTGAAACGAATGCAGTAATGAACGAAATTCGTTTTAGATGAAATAAATAACATTTTCGTCCTTATGTACACCCATAGGAAACATGGTGACCGGGAGCTCTGGGCGCCAAGTAGTAGTTTCTTAGTGTGGAGGAATTAATATTACACAATTTTAAATGGTACCACATTTATTGTCATTTTCTACAAATAGCTATAATGTTGCTTCCAGTCCCTGTTTGCGTGATACAAAAAGAACAAACAACGTATAATTAGAATTCAGAATTTAATACAAGGAGCCAAAAATATTGATAGAACTAGTATAAGCAAATAAACATTACCAGATGTTTTAGACTACATCTCCACCAGACACTTGCTTATCTTAGGATCCTGCAGAGTTTTGATTGAGTTATAAATTTTATTACCAGAGCTATAGCTAGTTATTTCTGTGCTTGAGGTAAGAATAGAAAATTGCACCCCCTTTTGATATGGTTTCATAGCATTTATTTTGTTCTGATCAATCCTGATTGTGATGTGATTGAAACTTGAGAGAAGCGTAGATGGGGAAGCAGAGCCGGCGCTACCAATCAGTGAACTAGGTGAAACTGGAACATTTGGGAGTGATGCTATAGTGACTGTGATGCTAGTTTCTTGCAACAGTGAGCTTCATTGAAGCCTAGGGCCTTCCTACAGCTGCCCACATCCTGCTCCCCTAACACTCATTGATAAGTGATGGAAGAGTCTTTCAGTTCATTCAAAACCACAATAATCCAAGAACAGGCCTCTCTGCATATTTTATTGGTGTATATATGAATTAGTAAAGAATACAGAGTGTAAGAAGCGGTAGAACACAGAGAGCAAACTGTTACGTGATATTTTATTTCTTGCAAGCTGGCATAATCTGCATTGAAAGGTTTTGTATCAAAAGTGATAAATTCTCTCTCCTGAGTGTTTAACTCTATGTCTGCCAGAGGAGAATACAAGCAATATACTTTTTGACTGTCCGACAACCTAGTGATGCAAGGCAGTGATGTACCTAGAGTATTTGGCACCCGGGGTGGATCCTATGTTTGGCACACCCCACTCCCTGTTCCCTTCAGCCTTCCTTTAGGGATTACCAAGGTCCAGCTCTAAGTATGATTGGGAATTTTAAAATTAGATAGTGACAGCTATCAGCAAGAATATTCCATTGGTTTCCATGGCGATTGCTCCACTTTTCAAATTGATTTACTTTGTACAACATTTCAGCAGAGGGTTGCAAGCAGGTTCACTGAAATGACAATTATATCCAAACATTTACCACACATGAATTTATTAGCAAATCTAAAACAAAGAATGGGATGGGATCTTCTCACAGTCCGTTAGGCAGATTTGTCTTTACTAGTGGAGATTAACCCATGCGCCTCCACTGTATTGAAAGGGGGAGTCCCAGGAATGTGCTACGGAATATGGGGCATTGGGATGTATAATGGAAATATTTCAATGTCTATTCATTTTTATTTTAAAAAGGTAGAAAACCCACAGAGGCCTTTTTAATCACATAGAAGCTTCTGTATATATATATATATATATATATATATATATATATATATATATATATATATATTTTAGGCTTTAAAAAACCATAGTGACTTTAAATCATACTATTCTGTTGCAGAATTAGGTCAGTGCAGTAAACAGTACCACTATCAGTCCGTCATTCCAGAAACCCAACACCACATAGAACTGGCAAGTTAATGGAAGACATTAAGTGATTCTCTAGTAGCAGACATCACTCACTTCGGAATTCTAGCACTCTTCAACATAACTACTCGTGTCCACAGTAAGTGATATGTTTAGCAACATTCCTGACCTATACTAGATGAAGAATTAAAGATCTCTGGGAAGGAGTAGGCCATTCTCAATAACATCTGCTGGGTGATAATTGTCAAATTTAAAATGACAGATTTACCAATAAATTCTCAAAGAATGCCTGTCTATAGGCTTCTATTTATTAATTAATTTCCCCTCTCTTTTTGAATAGAGAAAGGCAATCTATGGAACTTGATCTATTTATTGCTTGTCAAGTTTCTTTTCTATGCAAAATAAATAGACCTCTGTCAATGTCTCAATAACAAAGATATGATAAACATTTGCATCTGAATACCTTAATAATTTTTAAACACCATGATATGCTGTTGCGTTATGGGTGCGTTGGGGCCTGTAAAGACAGTCACTGGCTTATTTGGGATCAGCAACTCTAAGCATTATTAGACAAATATTGCATTTCTCATTGGTGCGGTGTCTTCTTTAATTACCAGATCATTTGATGTTTTCCCTAGACTGGTGTAGATGTTTATAAGGTTATTTAAATACAGCTCATTCTAACTCTACATAGTAAGCTTGCAAGAAGGAACGCTCCACCGCATGTACCAGTCTGTTCTAGTTTGTCTTACTTAATAAGTAGTCCCCCTTTATGATCTGTACCTAGCGCTACGTAAATTTTTGCCGCCATATAAATAAATAAATGTTAATGTATTACAGAGTAAACCAGAGTTGTTTTATCACCACAAATGCTAGTTTTTGTGCACAATATCGAATGTGATATGTAAACGTTTATTAATGACACACAAGTTTTTCTATTACATTATATGGAAAAAGAATTTCACTAAAATGGTTAATTGAAAAAAGTTTATTCAAAATATTTTTGTACCATACGATTGATGTGATTGCTCAAAAGGTGCAATAAAGATTCAAATATATTAAAAAAATGTAATACAACAACATGATAAAAGGAAGCCCAGTTTCAGAGATAACACTATAAGCACCTGAGATGCCCCAAGTGCTTTTAGATGCAGTACTTCAGAACATCTTGTATGATATGTAGTTCATCATTGTCTGCTCAATTGCTTAAGGACCACTGTTTGTTTGGTGCTTATGGCCAAAAGGACCAAAATCACTAATCAGTGATATTGTGTTCCTGGCTCCAATCATGGAGTGATCGGTAGCCAGGGACACTGAGTCAGAGCCCTGACCAGGGTCTTTACAGATGTCATACATGGTGCCCGAGCCCTGGAGGTTCAGCTCTGCATGATTTCAGATAATGTAGCAGGTGCTCACATCCAGTATTGACTATATTTATTCTGTCAGACTGAGGCCAGTTAAATCTAAAAGATTTTTCAGGTCAAAGTAAGGAACAGGGTTTTTCCCCCCAATATTTTATGATTTTTTTTCTTGTTTATAGTAAAGTATATCATATGATGTCCAAAAACAGTTTATAATATGTGGGTATATTAATTGATAAAGAAGAAAATTACAGCTAAACACAAACACCACAAATGAATTAAAACAACCATTGTCACTAAGGGTACAAAAAATGTAAACAGTTCTGTCACTAAGGGGTTGATTTTTACCACACAGAGCAGTGTTTCAATGTCTTTTTAACGGGCGTAGTAAACCTCCATTGTAGTTTTATAGGATTTTTTTTTAGCAGGTGCCATTTCTTTTTTAATGCTATTGATGTACCCGTTAAAGGCATTAGCAGCGGGCATTGAATTGTGAATGCTTGTTCATTTTTAGATAACGGGGCCATTGAATCTCGGCCACTGTTTTAGCAAAATTGCAAGTAAATACATAAAATAAGAGAAATATAGGTTTTAAATGTCTCTGGAGTCTCATGCTTATGACATCATTATTTTTATGCATTTGCTTGCAGTTCTGCATTCACAGTATAAGCAGGGCTCAGCACATGTATCGGCCTGTCTTTGTTTGTCTAGTATTATGTAGTCCCCTCTTATGCTCTGTACTAAGTGCTGTGTAAGTTGTACAAGTGCTACTATATAAATAAATGTTAATGTAATGTAAGCAATATTTAGGTTGATGAGGGTCCCTTTAAAAAAAAAAAAAAAGTTGTACCTTTATTATTTTAACATATTGATGGAATATATTTTGCAAGATAAGGTAGGATATTATCAAAGGTTGGAATATTAACTGGGAAGGTGTCTGCTACTTTGCATAAGCTGAATAACTCTTTTTGAAACATAGAAACATAGAATGTGTCGGCAGAAAAGAACCATCCGGTTCATCTAGTCTGCCAAAAGTTCTAAATACTTTTCTTAGTCCCCATCTCTCTATCTTATATCTAGGATAGTACTGTGCCTATCCTACGCATGCTTAAAATCCTTGACTGTGTCTTGACTGTCTTAGTGGTTCCATCATTTTCATTTATGAGACATTTTTTTCAATTAAGCCTAAAAAAGTACTGATTGATCGGTATCGTATATCTTATAATCAATAATTTTTAAATCTATTTAATGCGTTCTAAAGACACTTTAGTTAGCCCTCAAAAAGGAAGGGGAAAGATTGGTCTCTATCCTATTCTATGTCACTTTATAATGCTGTCGCTGTTTGTTGGTCACTTTATCTTGTAGTATTGTATTGTCTTTTATATGTTTGTATATCCATTTTTGATAAGTAAAATTAAATAAAGATTATAAAAAAAAAAAAATCCTTGACTGTGTTTACCTCTACCACTTCTGCTGGAAGGCTATTCCATACATCCACTACCCTCTCAGTAAAGTAGTTTAAATATACTCTCTTCCTTTGCTGTATTGATGGGTACATTATATATTTTTACTACTTGTTGGAGAGCAAAGCAGAGTCTGGAAGCAGGTAATCAGATGAATGAACTTCACTGAGTAAATATCCAGCATGCACAGCAGCACAAAGATGGGATATAACCAACTAGGTAGCCCAGGGGGTATTTAAATGGTTGTTGGGATCAAAGTTAAGTAATCCCACCTCCTTACACCTGTATAACACACCTCTGCAGTGGGAGCATGAGTGCCAGCCGAACAGATGTGAGCAGAGGAGAGGGACCCTACCAGAAGAGGAGGCAGCAGGGACCTTGAGGGACAGTGCAACACCGGATTGGGTTGTGGGATCCTTGAGGAAAGTCCCGATAGTTGAAGATCCCTCCAAGTAATATATATTCTCGTTGTGGCTGAAGTGTTTCTGGTGCCTCTTTATTCTACATTACCCCTGGTAGCTTGCCCCCAGAAAAAAATTGCATGGGACCTACCTAAAATACACACTGAGAAACAGCAGTGTAATGTAAGCATGGAAGATGTCTGTCAGGGATATAAACACAAACCCATTACAGAAGGTATATGGGGGTTCTACAGACTTTATTTTCCAAAGAAAATGCCAGAATAGTATGCACATGAGGAACTGGGAATTAGAGAAGCATAATTAGATTATTGTCAAGCGTTTGCCTTTTCACGATGATTAACCATTTTATTATGGTTTATATTTTCTTCTAGATCTCATATCTTTATTTCCAGTGTCTTAAGTGGCCTGGTTGCCATTTGTATGCCAGCTAGGCCAGCGTAGCATGTAAGGTTGAATGCAAAAAATAGACAGAAAAGCGGAAAATCTACAATCAAGCCTGGGTTTGAATTTTCACAAGCTACGCTAACATGGTAAGACTGTTCCGTGCAAGAGTGTCAAGGGTTAAACAGAACTATTCCGAACAGATATTCACCGATTAAAGCTACACTTACTGTCGAAATAATTCTGTATTCTCTTTCCTGTATGAAGGGTGTGTGTAACTCGTAGATGTGAGACCAATCTACCTGTTAACCAATGTCTAATCCATGGTAGTGCACTAAACCTGAGCCGCTGCCTCAACACTGCAATGATAACTGTACACACACTCCTGTGTACCTGTAGAACTGCTCACAGCTGAGCATGTACTGTCTAACACAGGCCCTGAAAAGGGTTAGCTAAATGGTGGGGTGCTACAAATGCAGAAACAAACGGTAAATTGCAGTATAAAGTGTTGTTTGGCTTTCATTAGTAGGGCCCCCTGAGGGAGAGTGGGGGAAAAGTTGCTGAATTAAGTATTTAAACCGAGAACTTGTAAACAGATTTGCTGTGTTTTAAGAAAAGGTGCAATTTACATTGGGAGCAAGAGTGTTCTTGGCCTTTAGAGCACCGTCATCAAAGAGGCTATGGGTGGGAGGAGTGTGGGAGATCACAAAGGTCCCTTCTGTTTTGCTGTTTTTGGTGCTGTGGGGCGATTGCTAACCTGCCTGGAGTCCTTGTAACTTTGGCTCCTTCATATAAAAGATGCTCTGTTTTGCTGAGTAGCAGGCTGTGTAAACAGCTTTCACACAAGACCTCTGTAAAACTCTTCTCATTTCTTGCTCGCCTGAGTCAGGGAAGTGTAGTACAAGGCATGGTAGAACTAAGCCTAGAATAAATCAATCATTTGAGCACTTGTGCTTTGTGAAATTAATACTGCACACACTTGAAGGGAGAGCAATGTCTCAAAGTGATTATTTTAATCTGATGAATGCAAAAGCAGGCATTTGTCAAGGTTTCATTATAAAAAATGTTTTTTAATAAGCTCATAGATCTAATGAGCAGATCATTTATCTTAACTTGCCACTCTATTTCCTTAAATTCTCTGTTTCTTTAAATTGCTTTTTAAAAAAAAATCTATTACTTTATAGACTAACCCTAGATCATAAAACCTATTTAATTTGAAGGTTCTATTTAATTTCAAGGTCAAAAGCCAATGGGTGGGGTTTGCACCAATAGATGCACCATAGAAACATAGAATGTGTCGGCAGATAAGAACCATTCGGCCCATCTAGTCTGGCCAATTTTCTAAATACTTTTATTAGTCCCCAGTTCCCTATCTTATAGCTAGGATGGCCTTGTGCCTATCCCACGCATGCTTAAAATCCTTGACTGTGTTTACCTCTACCACTTCCGCTGGAAGGCTATTCCATACATCCACTACCCTCTCAGTAAAGTAATACTCATATTACGTTTAAATCGTTGCCCCTCTAATTTTAGACTATGTCCTCAAGTTGTGGTAGTTTTTCTTCTTTTAAATATACTCTCTTTCTTTACTGTGTTTATTCACTTTATGTATTTAATTGTTTCTATCATATCCCCCTGTTATGTCTTTCTTCCAAGCTATAAATGTTAAGATGTTTTAACCTTTCCTGGTAAGTTTTATACTTCAACCCATGAACCAGTTTAGTAGCCCTTCTCTGAACTCTCTCCAAAGTATCAATATCCTTCTGGAGATACAGTCTCCAGTACTGCGTACAATACTCCAAGTGAGGTCTCACCAGTGCTCTGTACAATGGCATGAGCACTTCCCTCTTCCTACTGCTTATACCTCTCCCTATGCAACCAAGCATTCTGCTAGCATTTCCTGCTGCTCTATTGCATTGCCTACCTACCTTTGAGTCCTGTGAAATTATCACTCCTAAATAGAGTTGAGCGGACACCTGGATGTTCGGATTCGGCAGGTTCGTCCGAACTTTGAAAAAATGTCCGGGTCCGTGCTCGAACTTGACCCCGAACTTGACCAGTGCGGTTTGGGTTCGCTCAACACTACTCCTAAATCACTTTCCTCAGATGTTGAGGTTAAGAGTGTACCAGCTATTCTATATACACCATTAAAAGGGAAGTATTTATCAGCACTTCGGCCTGATTAAAACTGTATTAAGAGTTTAGATCCTCCTTAATGCACCAACAGAATAAAATATGGATCTAATCAAAACTTCAGCACTAAATCATATCATCTTGTTATACATTGTTTCCCTCCCCAAGACTTCAGCTGTTGAGATGACCAAAATAAACAAACTCTATTGAATCAAAATGGAAAAAAATACTCAAACATACTGATACAAGTAGGCATTTGGAAAACAACAAAATTCTCCCTGTACCCTTGAAATGTCAGCCTTGCTTGTAAGATAAGAAACAGACATTTTTCATCTGAAATGTGAAATGACATATGAATACATGAACAGTTCTCAGCCTTAACCAGTGCCAAATACAATTTGTTTTTCTATGCCTATGCAGGGTATACTTGCATTTAGTTTGGGGCCTTTTTTGAAGTATTCAGGGTTTTTTCCAATGTTCATAACACACAGTATAAACACATACAGTATATACTATGTGTGTGGTTTTTTTTTTGTTAAAGGCAACAGTTATACCAGTGTGTTATAGGTAGCAACGAGGCAAAGGCTTCCAGAAACTCAATTAAAATGTATATGTATGGCTAATGCAGTAATAACTTTATACAGGGATACTGCCAACAGGCCTCCAAATACTCAAAAGCCCTTTACATGACTCTGTCTACCTCTGTTATGGGCTCTAACAGTTGCTCATATTCCCACAATCAAAATATCACCTTTTAACCCCTTCATGACAGTGCCCTTACATGTACCGGCTGCCTTTCAAATAGAACAATTGCTGCATTTTCTCCGACGTGTGTATCAGACAACCTCCCCCCTAATTTGGGGGGAGGGATGGGTGAGGTGATCCTGCTTGACTTAACAGTTAGGCAGACTAGGATCAACCATAACTTTTTGCATTTAATAATGTGATCACTGTGAAAATCAATCACATTGATCACATAGAATAATTGCAAAAAATACAGTAAATGACAATCAGTGCTATATGAACACTGATTGAAAAAAATCTTCCCTCTCGCTCACTGACACATTTTTATCTTGAGAGAGAGAGGAGATACATATGTCCCAGAAGAAAAAAAACATCACAAAGAACACCTTTTTGTTTCCCATTTTTACACTCTTAATAAATTGTATACATTACACAAAGGGTTAACGTATTTACGCTAATCTAATGCACCATCAAATCTAATGCGCACTGCAAACTTGACAACCATGAATCAAACAATGTTTTTACTGGTGAATGTAATGCGCAGAGTTTTTGTTACCAGCTTGCACTGTGCTTTCCTTTATCCCCTTAACGACCAAAGCACCATCCGGCGTCTGTGTGTTCCTGGCTGCTGATCATGAAGTGATTGGGGCCAGGAACACGCAAGTAGGGACCCGATCAGGGTGTCAATAGACCCTGTCAGTCCCTGCCATCATCCCGCAATACTTTGTGATGTCACATGTGACGTCATGGAGGCGTGCCCAAACTTGGAAGTTCTGGCACGCGGGGTTCTGGCAAAAGTGTCCTCATTTGACACTGGGGATCCCCCTGCAAGATGAGCTGGTATATGCAGGACGGTCTATGCCGTCCTGCAGCTTTTTTACAGTAAAGTATAGCCAACGATCACTTTGAGCGTCAGCTAAATTTTCTGTGTCATTTATGCGAATCTAATGCGCACCCCAACTTTGTAAACCGAATTTTGCCGAAAATGGTGCACATTAGATTCGCGGAAATACGGTAAGTCTAATAAAAGTTTGCAAACGAAAGCCCTATCCGTCCTTTAAAAAAACCATTATATTATATGTGGGGATTCATTTATAAAGTAAGCGTGCACTTTTATTAAAATGCCCACATAACTAAAGTAGAAAAAAGCTTTTATCCAGAACCGACATCAAAACCATTGTCCTGAAGGGGTTAAACAGGTCAGTGTTAGTTATTTTGGTTCATCACTGTTTGTCGGTATTGAACAAAATCACATTTTCTATTGACATTCTTTGACAATGGCTAAATATCTCATACGAATGTGAAAATGTGTCAGCAAACCACAAGAGCAGTAGCAGGGAGATAATCATCTACTTACCACAAGATGTTGAAGCCTGTATGTTATAAAAACCAGCATGCTGCCATAATTTAATTTTAAATAGTATTTTAACCTAAGTTGGCTTCTTCATTCAATTATTTGCATTACTGATTATCTTCATTTTATCATGGAAAAAAAAAAGCTGAATCACAGCTCAGTATGATAATGATTACAATGCTTAGATGAACTCTTCCAAGCTATTGGATACCACAGAAAGAATGCTCATTATGTCCTGGACTTGCATCCTTGAACAAACCACTACATTCCCTCCTTCCATTTGGGCCTTTCATTGAAGCAATCCGTTCCACAGAATTTCTAGATGTGATTGCTGAGATCACTCATTCCATTAATCAACCAAACCATTCAAAAACTGTTACTTCAGCTCTTTTTCAATAATTCAATCTAGATAATAATCATTTCTATCCATTAACACTTTTTTATTATCCTTTTTAAAAGCCTGGTAATAATTTGCACAACTCATTCCAGATGCGTTTGGGATTCACCCTGTCAACTACTTTACCCTTTTCCCTACTTCACTAAAGAGTAGAATGGCAATGCTATGACAGCATAATTCAGATTACACTTGCTAGCGAAATTGTGATGATTACTGCCTATGTTGCTTGCTTCCCGGCTGTCACAGGGAAGATAGTTATGACTGATTCTCCAAAAACTGCTCAAATCATCATAGAAGGAAAAGGGTCACTTACTGGATCAAAGTTGACCATGCAGCCATATCTTTGGTTGCTATACATGAAAACTAAACTCATACATACAACTTGGATCATCAAAGAAGACACAGTGGAGAGTTCTAGGTTGGTCCTTAGGAGAGGGCATTCATCTGCTAGATGTAGCCTAAGCCATAAATGTCCCTACCTTTTGCACACACCACTAAATATTCCAAGGTGATCAAGGTAGGTAGGCAATGCAATAGAGCAGCAGGAAATGCTAGCAGAATGCTTGGTTGCAAAGGGAGAGGTATTAGCAGTAGGAAGAGGGTGCCATTGTACAGAGCACTGGTGAGACCTCACTTGGAGTATTGTACGCAGTACTGGAGACCGTATCTCCAGAAGGATATTGATACTTTGGAGAGAGAGAAGGGCTACTAAACTGGTTCATGGGTTGAAGGATAAAACTTACCAGGAAAGGTTAAAGCATCTTAACATGTATAGCTTGGAGGAAAGACGTAACAGGGGGGATTTGATAGAAACATTTAAATACATAAAGGGAATCAACACAGTAAAGGAAGAGAGTATATTTAAAAGAAAAAAAACTACCACAACTAGAGGACATAGTCTAAAATTAGAGGGGCAACGATTCAAAAGTAATATCAGGAAGTATTACTTACTGAGAGGGTAGTGGATGTATGGAATAGCCTTCCAGCAGAAGTGGTAGAGGTAAACACAGTCAAGGATTTTAAGCATGCGTGGGATAGACACAAGGCTATCCTAGCTCTAAGACCGGGAACGGGGGACTAATAAAAGTACTCAAAAAAAAGAAATTGGGCAGACTAGATGCACCGAATGGTGCTTATCTGCCGACACATTCTATGTTTCTATGTTTCTATGTTTCTAAGTCTGTTTAGTGGCTTGAGTGAATACCAGCGAATATCTGAAATTGTAATTCATATGCTTTCCAGTGATTAGAGTGGACCCAGATTAGCTCATCAAAGTTTTTGTCAAAAGTCTTAGTTCAAGAAACCCATGTCCAATAAAATTACAAGTTAACTAGTTAACTAGGTCACACATGGATTTTTTTGTGATTACTAAAACAAATGAGCTCAAATTAAACAGTTTAGTAAATTTGCCAGGAGTTGAATTCTCAAAAAAAAAAAAATCATCAAAGCAATAAAAGACTTTATTTCTAGAATAATCTAGAAATAAGAGAAGGTAATTAATAAAGGTTGAATAATCCTCGATTCCTAAATTATATGAGAAGACATGCACATTTTGCAACTTTGTTTTGAAAACAATGTGAAAACCTGCGGAAAGTCAAATTCAAAATCCAACTTAGAGATGCCACATACGTTTGTTTATTAAACACACACTTGTATTATGAACTGTATTCCACTTTGGGTGACCCTTAGCAAGTCTATTTGACTGCAAGTTATTTATCAATGACAAGGCTTGCTTTCATGCTAATATTTACTTGTTGGGAGAAACTGTTTACATACTTCATATGTGGTGGTTGGTATACAAGCAGCTGTTTTTGTAAGAGAAAGGGGGGAAAAAAACCTTCTCTTCTTCCGTTACCAAACAGAAAATGTTTTCCCTTCAGGAAACTGTCCAAGAGTTGCTTTACCTACCTGTGTACAGTGGACCTTCTGTATGAGGATGTTCCATAAGGAAAAACTGTTCTAATCCTTGGCCTAAAATGAAAAGGGATCTCTCAACTTCTGCGTAGCTCTTGAAAAGAAATGTGGTGGCGGTATTCAGTAGGTTGTCTTTTAATTTTTTGCTGGCTGCACACATCAGAAGGCCGAGAGAAACTCAACACTTCAGATGCTGGACATATTACAGAAGTTGGAATAAATGATTAAACCGATCAGTATTTGGAGCTAACACTTTTGATAAGTCACTTACAGGAAAAGGTCTAGGTAGGTTTCATCAATGTTTAGACAGTTTACCCATTCTGGGTAACAAACCTTGCAGTAACAACAGCTGTAGCTCATCAAGAATGATGAAAAAAAAAAAAAAAAAGAATGTTCTTGTTTATCTCCAAAGTATCAAATTAATTTCTTCTCAAAGAAATGTTATGTAGAAATATAATAAAATTATGCGCACCTTTTTGAGTAAGGGCGCCAGGACGTCAAGTAACATCTAACGCTATGATTATCATAGAGGAGATCTCAGTTTCCATCAAAATAAAAATGGAAAATTTCCAGACGTGGGGTTCAAGCTCCCTTTTGTCGCATCAGAAATGACATTTTAACAGTTAAAAAATATATTATTTTTTAAAAAATATATAAATGCAGTTTTATTAAAGTCATATGAAAATTAACCCTAAAGTTATCCTTCAAATCTGGCCATTCTCTTGCAGTCACCTGGTGATAATTCTGTCTTCCTCTGAAATACACAGAACAGACCTTTCGGAATCTATACAAGGCTCTGGCAAAACCCGAGAACAGTTCTCTAATCCACATGTTTTATTAATACAAGCGTGCATCATTTGATAAACCTTTAGAATTAATAATATGTTATATATTAATGAGAGGCTGATTTAAAAGCCTGTAAATGAGATAATAAATAGAAGGAATAAAAAAAAAAAAAACTAAACAACAACAACTCATTGATAAGTAAAAAGAATAGTCTGGTGAACAGAAAGCATTACAATATTTAGCGTTCCCAATCAATTCTCCTCAGTATTGAAGCTAAAGTCATTACAAACAGACATTGTCAGACATTTGCCTGTTGCTTTGGACTTCCACATATATATTCCCAGATTCCTATTTAATAAAAACGTCAAAACAACTGCATCCATTATGCACTGCTCATTTTTCACACAGCTGGAGAGCATAAAATGTATACCTCATCCTGGAATGGAAGGTTTCCCATAACATGCTAAATGTCAAGGCAGGGACAGAGATTATATAACTCTGTGAACATTAAATAATCATTGTATGCAGACATGCAGGTGCTGATAATTACATCTATTTGGATGCAATGCATTACACAGCAGTAGCTTTTTCTGTTACACTGTTCAGATGCTATAGATCAAACCCCTAAAACAGGTATTGATGAACTCATGATCTGTCTCAATGCTCAGTATTTTGGTTTTCAGTCTTTCACGTAGAGACACTACACTGCCCATTTAACCTTTCCACAGATTAGAAGGCCAGGAAGATCTTTTGCACTGACATGTGTTGGCAGCACTTATAAGCAGTCTAATAATTTAGGGTTAAAGGGACATTCCAACTTGTTTAACCCTTGCTTCCTTCAAGGAAGCAAGGGTTAATAAAAACAAGTCCCCCACTTTGAAAGTTAATGCAACGTGTATCTTAATAGATACACGCGGGTTTAATATCTGCTGTGTCTCACATGAGAGACACAGCAGTTTCTGGTTGCTCGCCCTGATCTGTCTTAAGTGTTGCACCTTGTGCGGGCCTTCCACGTGGCGCCCCCCTCCCCCACCCTCATGCGTGTCTCTTCCCTCCATGTATGTGTCTCTCCATTCCCATGTTTGTCCCTTTCCTCTTCCTTGCCATGCCTGTCTCTCTCCAACTTCCCCATATCTGTTCTCTCTCTCCCTCTCCTCCCCATATCTGTTCTCTCCCCCACCTTCCCCATATCTGTTCTCTCTCCCCTCCTCACCATATCTGCTATCTCTCCCCCTCCACTGCTATTTATGTTCTCTCTCCCACTCCTCCCCATATCTTTTCTCTCTTCCCCTCCTCCCTATATCTGTTCTCATCCCCTCCTCTGTTGTCTTCCCCTTCCCCCCCTCCTCTGTTCTCTCCTCCCCCTACTCCTCTCGTCCCCCCCCCCCCCCACCTCGGTTCTCTTCTCCCCCTCGTCCTCTTCTCCCCCTCCTCTGTTCTCTTCTCCCCCTCTTCCTTTCTCTTCTCCCCCTCCTCCTCTGTTCTCTTCTCTCCCTCTCCTCCTCTGTTCTCTTCTCTCCCCGCCTCCTCTCTTCTCTTCTCTCCCCTCCCCCTCTCTTCTCTACCCCGCTTCTCTATTTTCTACCCCTCATCCTCCTCTGTTCTCTATCCCCCTCTGTTCTCTTCACCCCCACCCTGTGAAGCAGCATGGCGTCTGCTTCAAGGGGGAGCCGCGGGCAGTATAAGTAAGTGCTGATCACGCTCCCTGCACGCAGTGATAATGCAGGGTATTGGAAATTCGATGCCCTGCATCATCACTAAGCGTGGGGAGCGTGAGCAGCACTTACTTATACTGCCCGCGGGTCCCAGTGAAGCAGACGCCACTCTGCTTCACAGGGTGAAGGCGGACCTTCAGCTCTCACCTGGTGAGGACAGCCTCCTCCCCAAATCCTCCAGTGCTGCAGAGCAGAAGGCTGGTGAGGGGAGATATATATTTGTTCAAAAGATGATATTTGGACAGATATGTAATTATGGCCATGTCTATGAACACCTTCAAAAAATGTCATACAGCAATATACATGTGCAGCACAAACATCAATGTTTAACCACACTGAGAGGGAAAGGGTACCCATGTAGAATGATTCAACTCTGTGACTCTGTGGAAATAAAAGGGTACCATGAAATGTGAAAGTGTGCATGTACCTGAATAACAACCCAGACACAAATAGTTAAGTTTAAATAATCATTTATTTATATTTAGTTCTTCATTTAATTTATTAGAAAAATTATATTTTTTGTTAATTTTTATAATTAGATTCCCAGGACAGAGAGAGGGCAGTGAGATGGGGGGGCAGAGTTTGTCAGTGCAGGAGGACAACTGGTTGATAGAAATGGTAAATAACCAAGGGTTCCATGGCTACTAACAAGATGCTGCAGTGTGGTTTACTTATTATCATCTGATCAGAAGGATGATATACTTGTAACCGTCCAGTCATTTTGGTATCATCTTCCCCACCAGACTGACCTTCAACAACCTGTGCTGATGGAGGGATGATAAGCTTTAGAATTGCCTCTGAATTGCATGTCCATTTTATCATGCTTGTATCTCAAAATGTGTTTGTGGTGTTCCTCTCTAGCCTCACACTCCTGATGGCACATTAATTTTATATCATCTGGATGTGCAAATCGTGCACCTAAGTGACTCGCTATCTCAAACTGCCTTTCCATCATATGGACTTGGAGTTGTTCCTGTTTGCTCACTATCATGCTCAGGTACTGGTCCATGTGTGCCACATCATGCTGAGTACCAGCAATCAGATCATCGACCCAAAGCCTATAGCTGAAGGTCTGGGGGGCTGAAGGGGGGTAGCTGAAGATCGCTGAAGGTCCGCTCCCATCCCGTGAAGTAGAGTGGCGTCTGCTTCACTGGGACCCACGGGCAGCATAAGTAAGTGCTGCTCACGCTCCCCACGCTTAGTGATGATGCAGGGCATCGATTTCCAATACCCTGCATTATCACATATATGTGTATGTTTGACTTAATAAAGGCAGGTAAAGAGGAAGTTGCCCCAAGACCAGCTGAGCCACCTGACCTGAAGTTTTAACTTGTCAAACATTCCCTATGAGTGAACATTCCTAGCTTTTCTTGAAAGAGCTAATACATGTGATACATGGACTACAGAGGTAAGTTAAGTGTGTGGTGCAATATAACATATTGCCTATGGTGTATTTTAAATGCACTTAACTTTTATTCACCACCACCTCAGACCTGCTATTCACACCAACTGCGTTAGTGGCAGCCAAATCCTGTGAGTGGAATGGGTGCTGGGGGCAAGTCCTGTGAGTGCAATGGATACTGCCAGCACATTCTGTGAGTGTAATGGGTGCTGGGGCAAGTTATATTGGTTCAATCAAGTGCTGTGGGTGCAATAGCAAGGTAGCCGGGGGAGTGGTGTCATCGTTACTAGTCACAAAGATATGGTAACCATAGCGTTTGAGACTACAACTTTGGTACGGTGCTTTGAGGGCATATTTTGTCTGCATATCGGTGTGGAATTGACTATGGTTTCTGAATTGCAAACATATTTGAGGCACATCGGAGCAACCAATGTATCTCGAAATCCGGGTACCTTTGTGCCACCGGTGTGATCAAATACAATCTTTTGATTCGGAGCTACCTGAGTAGATCCTATAGACTTCTGTAATACCTTTACACTTGCACATAATGAGTGCTGGACACATCAATAGTTGTACATTTCTGATGCCTCTAGAATTTGGCAAACCATCCATTCCTGGAGCGGAGGTAAAGAAATGTGGCCATTGGCCAGCCCTTCGCCATTGAGTATTGAGTTGACATTTTCACCTTGCTTTGAGGGAATTGGATTAACAAACCACTTTTTCCGCCTCTGAAAAATTATCACTTCAATAGTTTGACTTGGGCACAGCACACTGAGGCCTGTGTATACACATACACAACTCCCAGTTTGTAGAATCCTCAAAACATTTTCTGGCTTGTTTAGGTCAACAATCATCCTCTTTGATAAATGTCCAGGGCTTAAGATCCCAGATTCCTCTTTTAATTTGGACCTGTACCCAGAACTCGTTAGCTTTGGCCCTCTTGAGTTGGCATCCACGCAGTTATCATAGCTGAAAAACTTAGCATTCCTTTTGATGAAAGGAGGGAGTGCTGTGCCTGTCAGCATATTACCTTCAGTAGTATTACAAGCTGTCTCTTTCATTAACCCTACGGCTGGCAGATGTTGCAAGACTGTCTTCTAATCACTAAACCTAAGGAATCAAATTGTGGATTAGATTTCCCAAACCCCTGAAGAACACTAGTCCATGTTACATCTAATTCCACAAAAACCCTTTATTTGACTGCATGCCGATTGTCTCTATGCTTTGCAATATGTCACATACATCATGCATAAAATGTATTAAAACATACACCCACTCATTCATATTAACTTGTATAACATTTTTAATCAATCAGTTAACAAAAACAGAACTGCTCATATCTCTTATGCCTTGAAAACCTTTGATTCTGTGTGTAATTTACATCTTAGCAGCATTTATTGACTAATTACACAAAGCAGAACAGCAGGTAGTATTAGTCACAGATGAACAAAAGTAGTGCTTTTGAACAATGAACTCTATTAACATTTTTGTTCATCTCTTCAGGTACTTGGTACCAGCTCACAGCAATCCTATTAAAACATGATTTGTCAGCTGAACCTGAAATAGATAGTGATGGCAGATAAGAACCTACTCAAAGTGTAGGTCTGACAGGTGGGATCTCACTTCTGGCTGCCCCCGAAAAATGCTGTCCGGGGCAGACAGTCCCAGGCGCCCTCCTAGCTAAGCTACTGTGCAGTAGTTCTCAGTTATCCAATCACATATGGCACATTACTATGAATTACTGTTATGGAGCTCTGGGATACACTCACACATAGTGAATACTATATACACTAGTGATATAAGATGTTCAAAACAAAAAAAGTGAAAGTCCCCTTTTAAAATCCTAAGTGCAAAAAAATAATAGAAACTTGTGGAGTGCTTATTTTACATATAACACCTCAATACATAAACAATGAAACTTAAATTCATAACAATTTTGGTCCCAATCTTTGTCCCAATGTGTGTACTTGAAGTGAGGATCTTGCTCATGTTCACATGGAGATAAAAAGGAACACAGACATAGTGCAAAACTGTATCATATAAAATAAAGAATATTTTTATACATAGGTGAACACACAGAAATCTGCATGTGCATGATGTATACACACACCCATTATCTTGGACATTTTTCTTGATGCTAGACATGTTCAGAGCACACAGAAGTATATATATCAAATCTTTCAAGTTAAAGTAAAGCTGTGAGTTATATGCACTGAACATATACCAGCGCGGACAGGATTAAATACTCAAAATGTATCTTGTATGTAACATAGAATAGTTGCTAAATGAATTAAAAAATGTTCATACATTTAAACACACATTAGAACATGAAACCAATTCAAGTGAATTACAAAAGGTATAGAGAAAGCACCATAGCGAAAACATTTGATACCCTTTGTAGGTTGATCTTCCGTTTTTATGCAAAAAATATAATATTTGTTTTATTTATCAAAATATAAATAAAGTCAGTGAAATCCTACTTTTACATAAAAAAGGAACAAACTTTAAAAATGTGAAAACAGATAACACTCCTCACCCACATAAGAGAAAAAAATTACAAAAGAAAACATCAAATTTGTGGCAGTTAGTATCCAAACAGTGTTACAAATAATGTAATAGACATAAAAATGTAACGGTATATCTGGATCCTTTTACTTGAAATGTACAAGTGACAGCAGCACTTAAATATCCATAGAGACAACCAATAAACATCAGTTGTCCAATTTCTTCACTCTCCTTAAACGAGCAAGTCCGAATTTAGACTTAGCCAATGTTTCACTATCTTCTGCCACAAATATAAGTACGTGTGTCCAACACTTCGGTGTATGTATTCACAATAGACAAAACACTTGAAGAGAAACTTACAGTCGCAACATAGGTGAACATCCTTACTGTGCACCACACATGGGAAAATTAGGCATTTAAATAAATTTACAGGAGAAACTTTTAAAAGTTTCACAAAGAATGATAAATACCGATTAGCTCTTTCCTGCCATAGGCACCATCAATAAGCTGGTTATATGATTTTGGTATCTTAGTATACAGTGATTAGATGATGTGCATGGTTATAATTACTCACTACTGACAGACAATCATTGGAACGTGTGACATAAGGGGGGGGGGGGGGTAAGAAACTACAACATTTCTCATTGAAACACTTTATAGAAATTGAAAATAATGGAAAAAGAAGAAAATCATTATTACATTTCCCATTAACAATTTTTTTTTTGCATTTAAAGGAAACATATTCATATTTCTCTGCAGCTGAATTGACACTTCTAAGAAGCATGTTTTTTTTCTATTAAGATGTCAATCTTCTGTTTATGTATGCTATTTCCACTGACATTACTCAATATACTGGAAACTACTTCTTTATCAGTGGAGGTCATACTTTCACATCATGTATGTATGTATATATATATATATATATATGTGAGTGTGTGTGTGTGTGTGTGTGTGTGTGTGTGTCTGTCTGTGTGTGTGTGTTGTTCATACACCTTCAATATCATGCTGCTCTAAACGTCAGTCTGTTTGCTGAGACCCACCTGGTTTCGCAAATTATAATATATAAACATCTTTTGTGTTGTTGCTCCGAAATCTAAGATGGCTTCCAACAGGAAATCACATTCAGTTCCTGAAGAAGTAAAATAGGCAAGCTAAAACTGACATCATTTGAGCAAATTTGTTCCAGGAAGGTTATGATTATAGCAATCATAGCTTTTTGGAACATGCCCAGGTTCCTATAAATAAACATAAATCAATATACATAAATGGCTACTAAATAACAATAATTTGCAGGGGAGATACAGTGGTTTCCGTCACTGAGAAACCACAAAATAGTACATTTAATAGGTAAGTTAAACCATTAAGGTCCATAACTAAAATTAAAAAATGTTTTTTAACTTTTTAATATTCTCAGTACAATGAACCATTGCAGAAAAAGATTACTTTCAGTCTCACTAAGAAAATGTTATACACAGAGCTTTTGTTACCGATTTCCATTTTATTAGGAAGAGCATTAAAAATGTAAAACCATGAATAAAACATGGAGTGATTGTTCAGTCTGATTGCTATTTCCTTGGGAACTAAAAACAAAAAGTAAAAAATTCTGTCGAAAAAAATAATAAAAAATCAGCCAGTAGAATAATTCAACCTTTAACCATGATTGCATATGAAGAGATCTACAACATTCTATCATCAAGGGTTTTGAAGTAAAAATAAATCTATACAGAACCAAAAGGAATATAAGTTACAAGTTTGCAAGAGAAACATAATGGCATAGCAATGAATTTTAAGTTGAGATTTAATTTTAAGGTTTTCACCTTGATCTAATGATTAACCTGGAGAAGCCTTTATGGTGAGTAATACAGCATGGAAACAGTTAAAAAAAAAGAGGATTCCTTATAAAAGCATCACTGTGGGCACTGGCATCAAGAAGCTACTGTGACAATTTAAAAATGGAAGGAGTCATGTTTATAACTTTCTTAACGGTTAAAGAAGAAAAGCTAACCCAACAAGCGGACAGAGTCTAAAATTAGAGGGGCAAAGACTTAGAAGTAATATCTGGAAGTATAATTTTACTGAGAGTAGTAGTGGATGTTTGGAATAGCCTCCCAGTGGAAGTGGTAGAGGTAAACACAGTGAAGTGATTTAAGCATGCGAGGGATAGGCACAAGGCTATCCTAGATATAAAGTAAGGCCAGGGGCTAATAAAAGTGTTTAGCCCATGGGAGAGAGACAGAACAGGGGGAAGGGGGAGAGAGAGAGAGACACTACAGGGTAAGGGTGACAGAGAGCAAATGCCCGGTGGGCCGCGGTGGCCATGGGCCGAGGCCGGCGGGGAAGATCCCAGCAGAGCAAAAAAAAAAACTTACCTCGTTCCTGCTGTGTCCCCCGGTGCTCTGAAGCTGCGTGGCTGTGAGGGAAGCGTTGTGAGCTCCCCTCCAGCCGCGCGGTCAATAAAGTGTGTTGGAACTTTTTTTTCAAACAAACTTTATTGACCGCGCGGCTGGAGGGAAGCTCACAACGCTTCCCTCACAGCCACGCAGCTTCAGAGCACCGGGGGACGAAGCAGCAAAGAGGTAAGTACTGGGGTCTGGGGAAGGGGGGGAGGTGGGTGGCATAACGAGCATAATATATGGGCAATATCCTGGCATATAACATGGCATATTGGGGGCAATATCCTGGCATATTGGGGGCAATATCCTGGCATAATACATGGCATATTGGGGGCAATATCTGGCATATTGGGGGCAATATCCTGGCATAATACATGGCATATTGGGGGCAATATCTGGCATATTGGGGGCAATATCCTGGCATAATACATGGCATATTGGGGGCAATATCCTGGCATAATATCTGGCATATTGGGGGCAATATCTGGCATATTGGGGGCAATATCCTGGCATAATACATGGCATATTGGGGGCAATATCCTGGCATAATACATGGCATATTGGGGGCAATATTCTGGCATATAACATGGCATATTGGGGGCAATATCCTGGCATATTACATGGCATATTGGGGGCAATATCCTGGCATATTACATGGCATATTGGGGGCAATATCCTGGCATATAACATGGCATATTGGGGGCAATATCCTGGCATATTGGGGGCAATATCCTGGCATATAACATGGTTTATTGGGGGCAATATCCTGGCATATTGGGGGCAATATCCTGGCATATAACATGGCATATTGAGGGCAATATCCTGGCATATTGGGGGCAATATCCTGGCATATAACATGGTTTATTGGAGGCAATATCCTGGCAAATTGGGGGCAATATCTTGGCATATTACATGGCATATTGGGGGCAATATCCTGGCATATTGGGGGCAATATCCTGGCATATAACATGGTTTATTGGGGGCAATATCCTGGCATATAACATGGCATATTGGGGGCAATATCTTGGCATATTACATGGCATATTGGGGGCAATATCCTGGCATATAACATGGCATATTGGGGGCAATATCTTGGCATATTACATGGCATATTGGGGGCAATATTCTGGCATATAACATGGTTTATTGGGGGCAATATCCTGGCATATTGGGGGCAATATCCTGGCATATAACATGGCATATTGGGGGCAATATCCTGGCATATAACATGGCATATTGGGGGCAATATCCTGGCATATTGGGGGTAATATCCTGGCATATAACATGGTTTATTGGGGGCAATATCCTGGCATATAACATGGCATATTGGGGGCAATATCCTGGCATATTGGGGGCAATATCCTGGCATATAACATGGTTTATTGGGGGCAATATCCTGGCATATAACATGGCATATTGGGGGCAATATCCTGGCATATTGGGGGCAATATCCTGGCATATTACATGGCATATTGGGGGCAATATCCTGGCATATTGGGGGCAATATCCTGGCATATAAAAATAAAAATGGGCTGCTCAGTCTTAAATGCCCGGGCCTATTTTTTGTCCCAGTCCGGGCCTGCTACAGGGGGAGGGTGAGCGATACACACTACAGAAATGACAGAGAGAGACACTACAGAAATGACAGAGAGAGACACTACAGAAAGGACAGAGAGAGAGAGATGCTACAGAAATGAGAGACAGTGAGTGATGCTACAGGAATGAGAGAGAGAGAGAGAGAGAGACACTACAGAAATGAGAGAGAGAGACGCTGTGGAAATGAGAGAGAGAAAGAGACAGACGCTACAGAAATGAGAGCGAGACTCTACAGAAACTAGAGCGAGAGATACTACAGAAATGTGACAGCGAGAGACGCTACAGAAATGTGTGAGAGCGAGAGACGCTACAGAAAGGAGAGAGACGCTACCGAAAGGAGAGCGAAAGAAATGCTACAGAAAGGAGAGAGACGCTACAGAAAGGAGAGAGTGATGCTACGGAAAGGAGAGAGACTCTACAGAAAGGAGAGCGAGAGAGACGCTACAGAAATATGTACACAATGATATGTCTCACACACTGCCCTGATATATACCTCTGCACAGGGCAATTCATATAACTTTGTGTACATACTGGAGGAGGTATATATTGCCCTAAGCAGGCTTATATATCAGTCTTATCTATAAATAATACACTGTTCAGATGTGCTTTTAAAATACATGGTTTTCCCTTTTATGAACAAAAAAAATATATTATGCTATGGAACTGGTTTAAAAATGTTATGCTATGGGGCTGGTATACAAATTTTTCCCAGCCCAGCACTGCTGGTCCCGTTGAGATCTGGGACACCAGAGGATAAAGTGGGAGGCAGGATGCAAGTGAAATGATCTACAATTTTTAGGAGAATGGAGGAAACCTAGACTAAGCTCAAAATAAAGTTTAATATGTAGAAGAGAATGACAATATTAATATAAAAGAATAAAGCTTTGAATGCATATAGCATTTGGCAATTACTACATTGCCCTATTATTTTAATAACATATTTTTATTCCTAGTCTTAAGAGAAACTGACATATACTTTTGATAGTACACGCTAGTTTATCCTCTGACCGAAACTGCCATGCTTCCGGCTGTCTGGTTGGCGACTGGCTCTCTCTGTTAGTGCAGAGAGAGACCCTCATTTTTGTATGGGATCAGCAGGGAGGACCTTAACTAAGTCCTCCTGCTGATCCCGTGCAAAGAGACCCTCATATTCAGCAGTCGGAGTGGGGCGAGCCCCCACTGTGATTGGCTGTGAGCGCGCTCACGACAACCAGGAACTGCTGTGTCTCGCATGTGAGACACAGCAAATAGTAAACCTGTGTGTATCTATTATGATACACATCGGGTTTACTCTAGAGCGGGACATGCTTTTTTTGAACCCTTGCATCCTTCAAGGAATGTTACTTTAAAGTGTGCACAAATATTTTTATATAAGCTGTTATCATGTAAAGAAAAGGAAAAAAAAGCAGGTCTTTCTTGTCACTTTTTTCCTTTAACATTACCTATCTCCTAAAAATTGTAAATAACATGTAATTATTGATGTTGCTATAGCTGAAAGGGACACCTAAACATTCATTTACTATAAAATGTAGTTTCTCTGGGCACCATATCTGGAGCTGCTGTAATGACCCATCATTATGCAAAAGAGGATCAGCATATGTGTCTCTTGTAAGTTCAAGCTTCATTGTGTATAAATGTTTGGTCATTTCATTAGCATCTTTTATCATTTATTCTTCACAAAATAATGGCAAAAATGTACCAGATTATTACCAAAGTAATACAATAAATGATGATTAATATATCTTGGTCAATCTCAACTAGCTCTAGCCCTCTTCTGGCCGGGCTCAGGGCCGGCGCTACCATAAGGCAGCACAGGCAGCTGCCTTAGGGCGCCCCAAGGGGGGGGGGGGGGGGGGAGAACACGAGCATACTGAGGGGCAATATCATGGCATATTAACTGGCAATATCCTGGCATATTGGGAATATCCTGGCCTATAAGTGGCAATACCCTGGCATATTAATTGGCAATATCCTGGCATATTAATTGTCAATACCCTGGCATATTAAGTGGCAATATCCTGGCATATTAAGTGGCAATACCCTGGCATAATTATTGGCAATACCTTGGCATATTAAGTGGCAATACCCTGGCATATTAATTGGCAATATCCTGGCATATTAATTGACAATACTCTGGCATATTAAGTGGCAATACCCTGCCATATTAAGTGGCAATAGAGTGGCAAAATCCTGGCATATGGAGGTGAAAAATCCTGACATACTGAGTGGCAAAATTCTGGCATACTGAGGGGCAAAATCCTGGCATATTGAGTGGCAAAATCATGGCATATTGAGGGGCAAAATCCTGACATATTGAGGGGCAAAATATTGGCTTATTAAATTTCATATTGAGTGGCTAAATACTGGCATATTGAGTGGCAAAATAGTGTGTCTCAGGTTATGTGTGTCACTGTGTGTGTGTAAGTGGTAAGGGTGTGTGTAAGTGTGTCACTTTCTGTGTAAGGGTGTGTGTCACTGTGTGAGTGTAAGGGTGTGTGTATGTAAGTGTGTCACTGTGTCTGTGTAAGGGTGTGTGTGTGTGTAAGTGTGTCACTGTGTCTGTGTAAGGGTGTGTGTGTGTGTAAGTGTGTCACTGTGTCTGTGTAAGAGTGTGTGTGTAAGTGGTAAGTGTGTCTCTGTGTGTGACTGCAAGGGTGTCTTTGTGTTTAAGGGTTTCAATGTGTGTTAGGGTGTCAATGTGTGACAAATTTAGAGCATGCGAGTTGAATATTTAGATGTATTTATTTTCCACACTATACATTATACTTATATATTATATATTATATTATTATATATAGAAAATATATGGAGGGTTAGTAGTATGGGAGTCATGGCGGGTCAGAGGAGGGGGGCACCAAAATGCACCTTCGCCTGTGTAGACGAAAATCCTTGCACCGGCCCTGGCCGGGCTGCTGTGTAACCTGAGTCATTGGGTTGGGGCTCCACCACTTTTCTCATCTACATGCACAAAGCCTTTTCAATTTGTCAGTCCAATGATCTTGTATAATCAATCATTCAGCATATATGTTTTGCCTGTGTATTTATGTCTATCCCTGATGATAACAGGTGGTCTGGCAAATTTGCACTATGAGCCACAAAATAGTTTTTGCCCCTAAGGCCATAAGTTGCCCACCCTCCCTGCTTAGATGTCACTCAACAGTAACGTTTTAATATACCTCAGCGCTAAACTGAATAAAATGAAGACTGCACTGACCTTACATATACATTTTGATAAGCGCTGAATAAAATGGTGATGTGGTCACCCTATTTGAAAAGTGATATTATGATAGATGCCACTGGCGCTGGTTTGCTGTCAAAGACTTAAAAAAGGCTCCCTGAGAAAAGAGACCAAAGCAAACAGATACTAAATGTGCAGAGCAACGTATAGGCTATAGTCATTCAATGGACCATCTGGTATAGTCAGTGGTGTATTTAGGTTTTGTGCTGCACTAGGCCTGTCTAAACCCATGCACCCCCTTAATTTTCATTTGCCCCATACCTTCTTGTCCAGTTTGCATCGCTTCCTCTTTAGGCTTCACCTCTATCACCTCTGTTATCTATGTCCCCAAGGAGCTTGTCGGTGCCATCTCTGTCCCTAAGCAGTATGTTGGTGCAGTCTTTGTCTTCAAGCTGATTGTCGCTGACATGTCTTTAACCAAATAGCTTGTTTGTGACATCTCTGTCTCCAAATAGCTTGTCGGTGCCATCCCCATTGCCAAGCTACTTGTCAGTGCCACCTCTGTTGCCAAACAGTCTGTTGGTGGCAGCTCTGTCCCATAAATCCCATCAGTTCCATCTGTGTCCCTATAGAGCATATAAGTGCCATGCTTGCCAGTGACATATTTGCCCTCAAACAACATAGCAATGCCATCCTTTGTGCTCAAGCAGCTTGTCTCTGCCCTCTTTATGCCCAAGCAGCTTGTCAGTGCCATCTTTGGGCCCAAACAGAAAGTCTGTACCATAATTCTACCCAAAAAGGTTGTCCCTGCCATCTTTGTGCCCAAACAAATTGTTCCCCGCCTCCAAAATATGAGCACCAGATATAAGAGACATCTTTGTTCCCACAAACAGCTTGTCGATGGCATCTTTGTCCCACTAAAGCTTGTCGGTGCAAGCTTTGTCTCATAAAGCTTATCAGTTTCATTTTTGGCCCCATATAGCTCATCAGTGCCATATTCTCCACCCAGAGCGTTTTTCAGTGACATATTTGCCCCCAAATAACAAACCAGTGCCAACTTTATCGGCAAAACAGAATGTTACTGCCATCTTTGTTCCCAAGCAGCTTACCTGTCATCTATGTGCCCAAGCAGCGATCTGTGCCATATTTATACCCAAGTAGTTAGTCAGTGCCATCTTTGTGACATCCGATACTCATACTTTAAAAATACAGCTGAGTGCAAGCAGGAAGTCTGTGCTGGCACAGATTTTAACCTCACATTGTGCTCACCCATGCTGCTTGGTGGGTGGGTGTACCAGCGAGAGGGTGGAATACACCACCGGTACAACACGATCAAATGGGAGTGTAACTACACATAATGCAATGTAATGTTTTTTTGTGGTATGAGTAAGGAAAACAGCAGTCCAGAGAATGCTACACAGGAAAAAAATCCAGATTCCTTTCCCAGAAATGTGGCCATCCAACCAAAGGCTGCAGTGTCAAAGATGATCATATCAAGTGACCAGTGAGCAATCTCTTAGTGCTAACATCATAGAAAAGAAAGGAAGAAATTAATGTAAATTTATTACGTTACTTTTAATAAGCATTTTTACATGCAAAGTTGTATTCATATATTATGGTGCCACTGGCCACCAAACCTAAAGAATTTATGTAAGTGCATAACCGTGTACTTATTCACATGCATTAGAATTTCCCTGTATGCTGGGGAATAAAAACTTTCATTTTTCTACCTGCTATACAGCTGTCAAGGTGCCAAATTCATTTTGTGAGTTTGGCAACTCAAAGCGAAATTTTAATTAAAAGCAAACTTTATTTTATTTGATTAAACATATATGAAAAACTGTCAATGTATGCCTTTTCTTTTTCCATGTTTAACACCGCTTCCTCTGGGAGACCTCAGTTTATCCTCTTTCCTCCATCTCATAGTGAAAAGCCTCAAAAACTAGTTTTGGTACTCAAGGTTAGGACCATAACATGCATCACCTTACAGAAGGATCTACTCCTAATCTGCTCACTATTTTTATATGCTCAGGGGGCCCTCTTAATTCAACTGGATCATATTTAACAGAAGTACAATGCATTACATACATCAAAACAATTATATTCCTCTATGGCCTCAGAGAGGAGTCAATAATTCTCTGTTGCATTGGTATGCAGTGTATACATGCAGAGTGTATTACTTCCAATGTCTTAGAGAACTGGGACACTAGAGCAAAAAACCAGAAGACAGTATACTTGAAGAGATCCTGCAGCCTGGAATCAGGACTGTCCAGGATAAAATGGGACTGTTGTAAGGTATAGCATTTTACAACAAATGCACACCAGGGACGCTTAGAATTGGATTGTTCCAACAATTAATGGTCACCTCAGATCTGCTTGTTTTTTAAAGCATAATATGTGCCTAAGTATGCCCATAGTGCTGCAGTATGCAGTGTTTTGCACATTTTACCAGGCAAGAAAAAAATGTATGCTCTACATTTAGGAACCATTTTGCAGATTCTGACAGTACATTTATCAGAATTACCCCATGCATGTGGACCATCAATGCACATATCTGCAATGGGTCCTCATGACTGTCAAACGAGCATGGAGATTCGACTAGCAAGTGATAAAGATGAAGTCCCGCCCCTTCACACATGGCATGCATTCCCATACATCTATTTGGGAGTACTCTAATATTGAAGATGTAGTATTACACTGGCCAACTGTTGCACATTGCTGGAGAGAGGCCCCGTTTGTTGACCTGGTATAGTTATAGCTTTGATGAAGGGGCAAAATGATTTCTTTAAACATAATGATAAGATGAACCACTAACATCACAGCAATTTGTGTAAAAATAAATGATATCAGTTTCCTTTAAATAATTTGAAGAATTCTTAAAACAGCATGTTGATGCATGGTGAATTTATACAAATCCTCATCCATATAAGGCACAAAGGGGGTAACAGGAAAGGTTTTTGCAGTCCTCATCAAGCATACTGATAGAGATCTACTTATGTAAGAGTGATTTAATGAGATGAAAGATTGGCACAAGCAAAAATGAATTACTCTTTCCTGACCTATTTTTAACAGATATCCTAAACACTGACATTATGTGCTGGAGTTAGACAATTCCACCAAATACTGCTTATTAACCTACACCCCCTGAGAAAACAGCCCAAAATTATTTTGCAGCTGGCCCCACAAACCCTGAAGACCACCATTCACATATGTAAACTACTAAAACCAGTCACTGTCCTGTTCAGTATTTATTAATTGGAGCTCCCTGATCCTTCAACTGTCTAACTATAGAGCTTGTTTGCTTGGTAGGGCACTTTATTTATTCTCTAATGTACTTGTTAGAATTTGCACATTGTTTAGATAGTACCTATTTAAAATGTATTGATTTTTTTTTTAATCTCACCATACAGATTTTCATTTTCCAGTGTACATTTGAGTGGCAGCGCAACCACACACGTGTGTGAGCACTGACAAGCTGCCTCACTAATCATGCCCACTTAAGTCCCTTGTTGACAGGTAATATTAACCACCTTGTGTTTTATGGGAACAGTTTAGTCTAGGGAAAGGCGAGAAAAAGGATGTAAAGTGGGGAATGCGCCATTTTTAAAAAGTCTTCCTCCATATTCTATTGAAGGACATGCCACGTGACCCTGCCTTGTCCTTTACAAAGGGATGAGGGGCAGATCCTCCTTCTGGAACCTGGACAGCATGAGGCACCAACAGCAGCCTTGTGAGTACTGGGGCGAGGGAGTAGAGGGTGGGGAGATCTAACTATGACATATTTAATGGGCACCTGTATGTGGGATATTTAATGGGCTCCTGTTTGTGGCATGTTTAATGGGTACCCCATGTGGCATATTTAATGGGTTAATGTATGTGGTATAATTAATGGGCCCTTGTATATGGCTTATTTAATGGATACCTGTATGTGGCATATTTAATGGGCTCCTGTATGTGGCATATTTTAATGGGAACCTGGCTGTGGCATATTTTAATGAGCAACTGGCTGTGGTATATGTTAATGGGAAAAATGACTGGCATATTTAATGGGCAAATTTACTATGGCATATATAAAGTGCAAACCAACCATTGCATAATTTTTTGGCCAAACTAACCAAGACATATTTTAATGGGAAAATTGGCTGTGGCATATTTTAATAAGCAAACTAACCATGGCATGTTTTAATGGACACACGACTGTGGCATATTTTAATGGAAAAAGTGACACTGTGGCATGCTCTGCGAGAATATTTCTGTGGAGCAATGTGACACTGTGGCATGATCAGTGGGGAAGTCCTCTGAGTGCAAGCCAAATCGTGTGGGTGCTGTGGATGCAATATAGTTGCATGGAAAGTGCTGTGGGTGCAATATATTGCTGTCGCAAGTCCTTTAGATACAATATGGGTGCAGAAGAAGGAAATTAAAACAAGAAATGCATTTTCAATAACATTTTTATTACATATTAAAAAGTTTAATATGATTTGAAAAAGGTAATATAAGTATAAATGAAACTACCTATACATATATATATAAATATATCCATGCATATATACACAGGTGGTGTATAAAACACTAATATATATATATATATATATAGATAGATAGATAGATAGATAGATAGATAGATAGATAGATAGATATATTTATTTATTTATATAATTGGCATATTTTAATTGCCCCCCACCCCACCTGCCCCACACTTTTGTGTCTGACCTCCCCAAATATGATTTATGGAGATACCATTGCACACCCCCAGCTTCCAGGTGTGCTATGTTATATTCCATGTAATATTTCACTGTATATCCCCTTGTTTGAAGCCCTGTACTATGGTACATCTGTGCAAAATGTGCTGGCACTTTATTAAAAATAAATAATAAGCTCCTTGTTAAAATGAATACTAAATTGAATGTTCTCAACAAAATGTCACAAACAAATTGACTTCCAAAGCTCTGACCAAGAACACTTCTGAGTTGTGCTGAATTACTACCAATGTGTATTGCTAACATGATGAAAGATTTTAGACAGTGAGAGGGCTGTTTTCAGGCTGTGAAACAGCTTTCCTAAATTGAGGGTAATTCATTCTATCAGGGGGAAAAAAAGCCTCTGGCTGTAATTTGTACAAGTCTGTAATGGATTGCTTGCATTAACACAACGTATATTGTATGGCTGTGAAATATGACTTAACTACTTCACTGCTGCTCGCATTTAACATATGAAGAAAGCGGCTAATTAAATTTAAAACTAGTAGATTAATAGTTAAAAGGGTCAGTGATAATTTGCCCAAACAAATATAATTTAAATTACAGACCTAATGATAACTGTATGCTAAATGCACTGTGATGCTGTGATGGTTTGTACCATAATCTGTACAGAATGTTACAAGTTAAAGTGACTTTGTCAAGTAAACATTGTATATACAGGTGGATGAAGAGAATAATAAATTACCAGAAATGATCCATGCATTGTGTTAGCAGAATTCAAACATGTATTTTAAATGTGTCTGTGGTGTCACCTGTGATTTGATATGCAAATGAACTACTTTAATTGGGAAATGTGTCGTTTGCATATCCTGCCACAAGTGGATGTCATAAGCAGGAGTTGCCATTGAGTCAAAACTATTTTCTCTTACTTTATGAATTTGAATTCAATGCTGGCAATGTGTGGATCATTTGTGATACTTATTTATTCTCTACATAAATTTACAGCTTAAATGTTCAGCACATTTTAGAAATGTCTGGATATGCATGGATAACATAAATATTCAGATTTACTAATTTATGTTGGCTGGCAGTGATTTTCCAGGACACAAAATATGGGTAATATAAAATACTATTTTATTCTACTTTATGTCATTTAATGACACTCCTAAGGATAATAAATTCTCAAGCAGAGAATGTGTTACCCTAGTGTAAAGATCTACAAGGCAATGTAATTTTAGCACACAATTCAAATGTTTCATCTTTCCATGGACCAATCCTGAGTTTGGAAACCTCCAGCATCCCTGCTGTCCAGGAATCTTTTCTAAACATTTTTTTTTTTAAATTACTAAATAAGTTTATTGTTGTCACATATGTTTAGCAATGCTTGTTTGTCATGCTCTTTCAACAGTAGCTGTATTATAAGAGTGAAGGCATGTGTTCTCCTAACAATGTTTATAAATGTTATCAAAGCATTAGATGGTCTGCCCTGACACTTACAATGCAGCCACAGTGGATGTATTAGGAGTACTTCCCAGCCTCACTAAGATGAATGCACAAGATGGAAAAATGCATAGCATCTCAGCAATAACTGTTTCTCATAGATGGATGTACAGTAGTTTACTCTCCTCAAATTAAGTCCCAAGACTGTAACAACATCAATGCAGATTTTGAAAATCAATTTCTATTTTATATAATTAATTAGATATGCCACAGGTAAATCATATGGTCCTTTCCAACCCACTTCGATAGTTTAAAATAAAAAGGCCTATACAATGGAAATAACACTACTGCCAATACTGTTGATAAATATAAGACGGTTACAATCTTTCAACAACTACCACAGAGATCCAAACTTTGTAAACACTACCTCTCTGGTTGGCATTATTTGTTTCAAATATAGATGATATATATGTGTATTGATCACAATTGATCACGTTTCAAAGCTAAAATAAAGCCATGAATAGAAATAGTAAAGCAATACTTAGAGACCTCTTACACATGTTTAACCTTTTCAGTACTGAGAAACAATTAGACTTTAGTACATACAATATAATGCTTGTTAATGCAAGTTATCACTCACCTGCTTGCAGTTGCTGTCCTCAGTGCTGGTTTCTGAAGATTCTGCTCATAAAGCTCTGTACAGTGTCAGCCACATGCACCCAGTCTGCAGACTAAACACTCCCTGCACACTCAACTTCCCGTACACCTTAGCACACTGAATGATTCTTGTTCCCTGCGTGCTTCACCCTCCACAGTGATCTGTGTCTAACACTCAGGCGGTCCTGTACAGTTGGGTAAGAGTAAGAGAAGGAGGGAGGAGATTGGGAGAGGATGCTGCTTAATCCTCTGCCCGAGGAGCTAGCTAGACAGGTCCGGACTGTATAGCCTTTATGCTATGTTCTTCTAAGAAAAGCACCTCTAGGCAGTGGTGGGTACCCATGTAGCAGGAACTGTATATTTGTCGTAATCTGTTGGGAGTACCAAACGCTAGTTATCATTGCTCATCACTGCGGGGTTGCAATTGTCAGAAGCAGACAGTCCTATGTTACATTGCAACTCTAGGGCATAATCTTGGACAGCCACATGTCAGTGTGTAACTTTTATAGATTATCATTGAACGTTGACACTTTTAGGACCTTAGTAGAATGTAACTTTTAGCAAAATCAAACTTGGTATGGGGGCAGGGGCATCACTAGGGTGGGTGTCACCTGGTGCGGAAACTCATGGTGTCACCCCCCTGGATTTCCTCCAATACAATGCCAAACAGATTCCTTAGTAATGCCAGTTAGATGGCCTATTAACTATGCCACACACAGGAGCCCCATAACTATGCCACACAAATGAGTCCCCATAATTATGCCACTCACACACAGGTGCCCCATAATTATGCCACACAAAAGAGTCCCTTAATTATGCCACACAAAAGAGTCCCTTAATTATGCCACACATGGGGCCCAATAAATATGCCACACACAAGCGCCCCCCGCGGTGCAGGGGGATGCCGGCAGCACGGGTGTCACCCGTATGGGGGCCACATACCCAAAGCCTGTTTTTTTCAAAGACTATGGTAAAGAAATTTGTCTTCATTTATACCCCACAGTCATATATGTTCCTATAAATAAAATAAAAAAACAGTAGGGGTGAAATAAACAGCACATTATTGTTAGTGTTACTGCTACAGATTTTTGCGATATCCTTTCATACACCATGCCTACCTTTATTACGATAGGGCTCTGTTCTACACTCAGGCAGAACACTTATCACTGTGAGTTCTACTGATGTGGAGCTCTGTGATACACTCACATACTCTGCACTATAATGTGGAACTTTGTGATGCTCCCAATGCACATTACATTACCTTAACATTTATTTAAATAACAGGAATAATTTGCAAGGCACTAGGCACAGAGACAAATTAATTGTGGATGAGTTGTAGCCTATTTATTCCTAACAGTGTTTGAGGACAGTGAGAGCTAGGTGGGATTAGCTAGAAGTTAATTAACAGGTATTCTAGAGGGATGATTCTAAGTTTCCTTAAAGAGATGATTTTTGAGGGACGTTTTGAACTTTGAAAGGGAGGGATAAAGCTGGATGCTCTGCAGAAGGGAGTTCTAGAAAGAGGGCAGCTCTGGTAAAATCTTGCAGGCGCCACTGTGAAGAGGTGATTTGGTTGGAGGAGAGCTTTAGACCATTTGAGGACAGGCCCGCCATCAGGGGGTGACGGCCGATATTGGCGTCCCGGGCCGGGTGGGCCCTTGTCACGCCAGGTGTTTTTTTAAAACAAACTTTATTGAAGCCGCACGGCTGGAGGGGAGCGCACAACGCTTCCCTCACAGCCATGGACCTGCAAAGCACCGGGAGACAGCAGCAAGGAGGTAAGTACTGGCTGGGGAAGGGGGGAGAAGAGTGGTAAAATCCTGGCATATTAATTGGCATTAATCTGGCATATTAATTGGCATTAATCTGGCATATTAATTGGCATTAATCTGGCATATTAATTGGCATTAATCTGGCATATTAATTGGCATTAATCTGGCATATTATTTGGCATTAATCTGGCATACTAATTGGCATTAATCTGGCATATTAATTGGCATTAATCTGGCATATTAATTGGCATAATCCTGGCATATTAATTGGCATTATCCTGGCATATTGGCATTATCCTGGCATATTAATTGGCATAATTCTGGCATATTAATTGGCATAATCCTGGCATATTGGCATTATCCTGGGATATTAATTGGCACTATCCTGGCATATAAAATGGCATTATCCTGGCATATTAATTGGCATAATCCTGGCATATTAGCATTATCCTGGCATATTAATTGGCATTATCCTGGCATATTAAATGGCATAATCCTGGCATATTAATTGGCATTATCCTGGCATATTAAATAGCTAAAACCTGGCATATTAATTGGCATTATCCTGACATATTAAATGGCTAAATCCTGGCATATTAATTGGCATTATCCTGGCATATTAAATGGCATAATCCTGGCATATTAAATGGCAATATCCTGGCATATTAATTGGCTAAATCCTGTCATATTAAATGGTATAATCCTGGCATATTGAGGGGCAAAATCCTGGCATATTAATTGGCTAAATCCTGGAATATTAATTGGCATAATCCTGGCATATTAAATGGCATAATCCTGGCATATTGAGGGGGCAAATCCTGGCATATTAATTGGCAAAATCCTGGCATATTATTTGGCATAATCCTGGCATATTGAATGGCATAATCCTGGCATATTGAGGGGCAAAACCCTGGCATATTAATTGGCATAATCCTGGCATATTAATTGGCATAATCCTAGCATATTAAATGGCAAAATCCTGACATATTGAGGGGCACAATCCTGGCATATTAAATGGATAAATCCTGACATATTGAGTGGCAAAATCCTGGCATATTAATTGGCAAAAGAATGGCATATTGAGGGGCAAAATCCTGGCATATTAAATGGCATATTGAGGGGCAAAATCCTGGCATATTAAATGGGAAAAGAATGGCATATTGAGGGGCAAAATCCTGGCATATTAAATGGCAAAATACTGGCATATTGAGGGGCAAAATACTGGCATATTGAATGGTAAAAGAATGGCATATTGAATTGTAAAAGAATGGCATATTAAATGGTAAAAGAATGGCATATTGAGGGAAAAATACTGACTTATTGAGGGGCAAAATATTATTGGCATATTGAGTGACAAAATGTTACTGGCATATTGACCAACTGCTCCCAACCACCATCCATATTACATTAGACCGGGATAACAGAGTGGGAGATTTTTTCAGGGGGGGGGGTGTTCGGGGTAGCGGGCCCAGAAAATGTGTTCAGTAGGGGGCCCTGAAAATCCTGGTGGCGCCCCTGTTTGAGGAGTTCAGAAGTCATGCAGTGTAGTATCTGTAAACAAGGGAGGCAACGTAGGGAGGAGCCGAGTGGAGGGCTTTGTAGTTTAAAGATAGAATAAACATGTTTTGACCTATACAGCAGACAGGGAGCCAGTGGAGGTCTTGGCAAAGAGGAGCAGCCAAATCAGAACAACGAGCAAGAAAGATGAGCCTGGCAGCTGTGCTTTGAAAAGATTGTAGGGGAGAAAGATAAGCCAGATGTAGGCCGCTGAGGAGGATGTAACAATAGTCAAGGTGAGAGATCTTTTGGTGGTCTCTTCACTGAGGAACAGACACTCTTGTGGAGTCAGCTGTGCTACCTTTTTAGGAAGGAATTTGGAGCTGTACAAAAATGTATGAAGGCCTTTTAGTGATGCTACATTAAGTGTTATCTCAAGCTGGCGAACCAGGTAAACTACCTCTAGAAAACTTTTCATTTTGCTTAAGGTGCTCAAAAATTTCACAGAATTATTATTATTTTGTAAGGATCAGCAAACTTTGTGTTTTTCCTGCATGCAGGTTGTTGCAGTGGTAGTCATAATATTCATTCAAAGAGTAAATTCACAACCAAGTCACAAAACCAAGACAAAGTAAAAAAACAAAAAACTCTCCAGTCCATTCACCATGGTATGCTGAATAATGCTGAATCTACATTATCACTGCTTGCCTACTATGGGGACAGCATTGATAATGGGACATTTTTTGGATTAAAGTCTTTCACAAATTCCATTGAGTTATGTAGAACCTCTGGTTAACAATCACAGGCCAAGCATGCTTTGGCTGATGTACATGTTCATGACTTAATGATCATAAAAGACTGAATGGTGCCAACTTGGCTACAGATGATCCATACATGAAAGGCGCTTTGGTCTTAGCCTCATCCACGCGACAGCACAATGCGCCAAGAAAGTTGGTGGTGCTTATAATGCCCCATGTCTCACACTCCATGACAACGTTTTTATGACAGTTGCGCAGTGGATGTCTAGGACAGTAAGGATTTTGCTCACCTGGTTTTAATGTAATTAACAAAATGCCATTGCTGGACACTTCCACAGTACACAAAATGTGTCTTTATGGATACAGATACATTTGTTTTGCCTAATTTTGATGAGAGGACACAGATGGCGGCAGCACCAGATCCTGGCTGGCATGGTGACTTGAAATCTGGAGTGTTTGTTTACGAACCATGTATTCAAACCTACAACTATCTGCAGCTGGCTAAAGCAAATGATGGTAGTACACCTTTATCAGCAGCTGGGAAACAAGATATGTACAAGGATCTACCCTTTATTTAAAATGTAAACAGTATTTCCATATATTCCCACCTCCCGACATTTACAGCTTCTGGAGTTAATGCTAAGGTGGTCCACTTCCTGGGCAAACGAAAACCATGAAATTATGCATACCACAGCAACACAACGAATGTGAAAAGTGACATGCATAGCCAAACACTGACTCTGGTGGAACTTCTACTGTAGAAGAATTGGCGTGGTTTAAGACTTTCACAAATCTGAAAGCAGAGGAAGTTATAGAATACACAAGTAGTGACATATTGCGCAGGACTAATTTTATTTTATTTTTAAAAACAAAGCATGTTTTGGTACAAAGTCGAGAATATTGCATCGCTAGGACGTTATTTTATGCTCTACTTAGAACAGTCAGGACCAGGAGAAGAAGCCAGAGGGATGGAAGCCATTGCTATTTTGTTGATGTTATACATATCACACTTGTTTAAATTTTGATGTTCATTCATATGGTGGTAATAGACCTAGTAGTTTAAGTTTAGTGTTTTTGGCAGGTCCAGCCCTGCTGGGACTTATGTATAATATATATGTGTATTGATTAAAGCATTGTGTTTTCCCTTTATACCATAGTTAAGTGTACACAGTGGATTAATATCTTCACCTGCTGTGAGACTGTTCAACTGATCAATACTTCCAGCTTGCAAAACACTTTCCTTGGGCTCCAAGTTGTCTGCTTGCAGTAGTCTTATTTCCACTTTTTGGTTATAACACTGATGCTAGGCCGATGTTTTCATACCTCACAACTTTTGAACCATCAAATGCAAGATGGCATCATGGCAGGAGGCGTTGCCACTGATGGTGCAATGGCAAGCAGATGGCGTATGCATAGTTGCATTGCCAAGTAGCATCCTAAATGCTGAATAACCAACTCTCCTATTTTACTTTGGGGCCTTGGGACAAGTATTTCAAATCTGGACTGTCCTGCCTGGTGAGGGACAGCTGGGCATGTATGTGTCTCTTTCAATATCTACTAAAACTTCCTGGAAATCCATCATTTGACTAGGAGGTGCTAATATGTAGGCATTTATAATCATTCAGAAGGGCTAGATTAATATGATCGAATTATAATTTCAACAGTTATAGAGTAAAAAGTTGATCAACCTTTAAAAAAAAGTTCAATCCACTTATTTCAAATATTATTAATAACAATTCAAAGTGCCAAATGAACATATCTTTCTCAAGATTTCACATGAAGTACATTAAAAAGTTGAAAAACAATGCCCTACAATGTGCTGGAATACAAAACTCAAACTGCCAAACTTATGTCACTGTACTTCTGTAGATAAAAAAGCGCTAAGTCTTATATTTTAATTGAGCATCTCCGGTACAGTATGTCGCCTTATTATTGTTGATGAATTATATCTGGTGTAGTTCTTAGGCAGACTAACCTATACTAGAACTTTGTTTAATATGTCTTGTTTAAATTGTTGAATTACAGCCACCCCATTGCCTGCCCTCCCCTGATGGATATGTTCTATTGTCCTTTTAGCTCTCTTGCCTCAAATCCCAAAAATCCTCACTATTTTATATTGATGGCAGCATTCGACCAGGAGCTTGTAATTAGTTTTACGGCATTGGGTGGTGCTGATAACCTAGAAGTGTGTCCTTAGTTATTTAAAAGTTACAAGCTAGCAGATGCATTTTCCTTATAGAGTGAAAGGAGATAAGCTATGCTCAACACTCAGCTAGTTTCTGATACAACGACTGTAATGTTCCCAGCCTGATAACGCATTCTGTACATTAACTCCTTTGTTGAAACTGCAGTCTGGCTCTGTAATGTTAAAGGAGTAGTTTCACCTACACAAGTCTGTTTGTTGCATATTTTTGGTATACGTTAAATAAACATAGTTTTATTTTAAAGCAAGTTACAGTTCTCCTGTGGTTTTACATTGAAAATAATTGCAGCCTCTAAATTCAGTGAGTAAGAGGGAGTACACAGATGGCTTTCTCTTCAGTAGCTTTTAAGATTTCATGGTTGTCTCTAACAAAGTACTGCCATTAGCCATTATGGTGGAATTAGCCTTTTCTGCTATATTCAGCTATTTTAAGTGCATGAGATTGGGCAGCCAGCTGTGTGTGCTGCAATGTATTTTTTTAGGAGATAGTAAAAGGTGAGGAAAATGATAACACTGACCTGAGTTCATTCTTTAAATTATATCTTGGACATTATAAATGCACCGACCCTTTCAAATTCCCAGCAATGGAAGGAATTCTTTCTGTGCTAGTCTCTATCAGTTCTGCTATCAAGGTGTCTACTGTAGGTGGGCAAACCAAAGTATCAATTTGTGAAAAATTGGTAAATAAACCATTAATTGCACATGCCTAGAGCCCACTATTCATTTGTTTGATGTCTGTTGCAATGTTTAATGTCACATTGCTGGGTATGGCTGCGTTAGTATCTTATTATTGTTTATTTAGCAATCTTAATCAATGCTGTACAATACAATATTGTCTCCAAAATTTACATGTTTGTACTGCTTTAACTCTTGTGGTACGTTCAGGGTTAACTTTCTGGCTGGTAGAAGCATTTCAAATGTTGTACTTTCAGGAGAACACATCTAAATATATTTCTTTCTTTATGTAAAGTAATGTTAATTAGTTAAGTACATTTTAATGAGTATCAATCCTAATGATCAGTTTATGAGTCACATTGTATCGCTGGTCGAAAATGAAGTCCTCAAGGGTCATTGCCAGTACTGTAAATTAAGGATTTTCTAATTAACTCATAATTAATAAGCAAAATGTTTAGATGTACACTGCCCTGAAAACATGTCCTGTCATTAGTCACGAAGATAAACAAGTTGAACACTTAAGCCAAATTACCCTAGCCAAATGATGTATATCTTAGCCGTCTAACTCAAGCCCTAGAGAATAAACCTGACAGACTGACTTTAAAAGGCAAAATCTTAACCAGTAAGGTGCAATTTAAATTTCAGGAGCCCCTAGGCCCTAAAGTTACATGGGGGTAGGACCCATATACTGCTTTGTATAATTGCTCAAGATGATTTCCCTTTACATGCTGCTGGATACTGATTATCATATACTGCCCCAATGTTTGTGGAAACCAAAAATATCTACAAATACAAGGCCAAACTTTCAATCCTACTAGGCCCAGATGCTTTTAAACGATTACAAAATAAATACAATATTAAATAGACTGGACAGGTACATTAGGTAAATTAGTGTGGTATGAGCTACTTGCACACTTGTCTTTTATAATTCCTTTAAAGGGACAATCCCACCAAAAAATGAAAAGTGTTTATTTTTCTTATTTTGCATTGTTTATTTCAGATATGTCTTTTATTTTTGTCATGTGAGTTTATTTCTGAAATATTTTACTAAACAAGTGTGACTGGGGACCGCCATTTTGTGAAATTTAGTGTTTTTGGAAGCCATCCCCCAGTGACTTCACAGCACTAGTGTCTCACTTTGGGGCTACACCATACCAAATACCTCAGGGGTATGAGGTTTTTCTTAATAACAAAGTGCCTGCCAGTGGTAGCTTTCATTATGGTTCCACTTTGGTGTCTGTGCTACACATGTATTTTGCTGCATGACACTTTTTTAGACAAAAAAAAGGTGTGGGATCCCTCCCTGGCAGGTCTCCTCTGCATGAAGAACACAGCAACCACAGACATACGTTTCGGCCTTCATTGGCCTCATCAGTGGGATACTGCTGGTATCCCTCTAGGTGCAGCGAGCCAGGGACCCACATTATGAGCATACCCCAATAACTCCTTGAGACAAAAAAAAAGGTGTGGGATCCCTGAAATTGCCAGGCCTATAGGATGTAACCTAATCGGGAGAGGAATCTCTGTTTTTTTGCTCGCTTGCACCATTACAGAGGAAACCTCCCCATTAGCATATCAAACTGATCCCACCCATAAGGGCAGTCCAGATCCAAATAGCCTGGTAGGTCTCCTCTGCACGAAGAACACAACAACCACAGACGTACGTTTCGCCCTGGAGTGTGTTCGGGGGTGACCGACTCATTTTGGGTAGCTGAAAATCTATGGTTTCAATGGCAAAAATGTCCCAATTCCAATGCTTTCCGATGCTTCGGTTTCCGAATTGCCGCAAACAGACGATTTAAACCCAAATTCAGGGGTACCGAGTAGGTGGATTTCTGAGAATTCAGAAATTTGCTTAACTTGCGCAACCCGAATCCATTTCAGGCCAAATCAGTCAATGTTGCAGTGACCCTTAAATAAATATCTGGCCTTACATTAAAAGAAGCAGATAAAATGAATACTGCAGACTAGACCACATATGACTAATTATGGCCCTGTAGTATATATTTGTATGATCATCTCTCTACCTTATGATGGTGACCTTACGTTAGCTAGTGATTGCCCACCCATGTATTTAAAAGTTAATTAGTAAGAACTATAATGATGCTATAGTTCCTTGGTACATTTAAAAAAAAAAAAATGTTGCTGAACTAGTTCTAGTGCAACACAAGGTAAAGGTCACAAAGTAGAGGCCTGGTCTTATTGAAGAATCTATTGCTTTAAGAGGAACAAGTGTGTCTTCTTGGTTGTAGAATTCGCTTTAGAATTCTCTCATATCATTATGATTAGCTAAAAAAAATACAAGTTTTAGATACATATTTATTTATAAGTTTATTTCGCTCAGGGAATGTAATTTATGTAACAGTTTGCTGTGACATTTTGCTAGGCCTAAAGGCAGGAGTAACCTTCATATCTAGAAATCATACTCCATCTGTTGCAGGAATATATAGAACCGCATGCTTATTACTAGACATGTTTGACTGGGGGAAATGGTGACTGATTCCAAAACTTCTGGTTCAACACACGAAAATGACAAAGAGGTCCAGTTACACAACTCAATATGACCGTTTTTGGTGGGAGGACATCTTTTAGTTTATTTATTTATTTTATTGTGCATGTATATAAGAATAATTAAAAGTGACCACAGGGGAAGTTGTATTTATTTGTTTTCATTCCTTTAGTTAGAATATTGAAAATGAGAATACCAGTGAGTGCTCTAAACATGGTATATTTTGTTCATTCTGTAAGAACCAAAGAAACACTGAGAATTATTCACTATAAGTGTGTGTATAGAGGTGAAAGTCATTCATGGGATGCAGTGGCGTAGCGTGGGTTGTCAGCACCCGGGGCAAGGCAAGTAATTTGCGCCCCCTAACCCGTGGATTTTAGCACTCGAGTCTCTTCTACTAGATTAGTTAAAGAAACCCTTACCCCCCAAGCACATGTATTGTTTGTTATGAAAATACTTATGTAATTAAAGTAAAATGCATCTAAATACAAGTTTATTTTCCAACACTTTATTGAGTGTGAACATGCATTACACACATTCTCCACATTTTCAGCAGGTCTATGAATACAAATATACACATGTAGTAACCTAGCATGGGCCATGCTATTATATGTCGTCTCACAACCATCGTAAACGACAAACAATATCAAGAACAAAAACTAAACATCAAAATGGAACCATACCCTGGAGATGATCCAAGACTGGGCTAGATGGAGCCAACTTCCTCAATCCTGTACCTCTAATGTTACCCCCCCCCCCCCCCCCCCACACACACACACATATGCCATAATTGTTGTGCCATTCAGATGCCAGTAATATTGTAACTTTCGGATGCCAGTAATATTGTGCCAGTCAGAGCCCAGTAATATTGTGCCAGTCAGAGCCTAGTAATATTGTGCCAGTCAGATGCCTGCAATATTGTGCCAGTCAGAGCCCAGTAATAATGTGCCAGTCAGATACCAGTAATATTGTGCCAGTCAGATACCAATAATATTGTGCCAGTCAGATACCAGGAATATTGTGCCTGTCAGAGCCCAGGAATATTGTGCCTGTCAGAGCCCAGGAATATGGTGCCTGTCAGATGCCTGTAATATTATGCCAGTCAGATGCCTGTAATAGTGTGCAGTCAGAGGCCAGGAATATTGTGCCAGTCAGATGCCTGTAATATTGTGCCAGTCAGATGCCTGTAATATTATGCCAGTCAGATGCCTGTAATATTATGCCAGTCAGATGCTTGTAATAGTGTGCCAGTCAGAGGCCAGGAATATTGTGCCAGTCAGAGGCCTGTAATATTGTGCCAGTCAGATGCCTGTAATATTATGCCAGTCAGATGCCTGTAATATTGTGCCAGTCAGAGCCCAGTAATATAGTGCCAGCCAGATGCCTGTAATATTATGCCAGCCAGATGCCCAGTATTATTGTGCCAGCCAGATGCCCAGTAATATAGTGCCAGTCAGATGCCCAGTATTATTGTGCCAGTCAGATGCCCAGTATTATTGTGTCAGCCAGATGCCCAGTAATATAGTGCCAGTCAGATGCCCAGTATTATTGTGCCAGTCAGATGCCCAGTATTATTGTGCCAGCCAGATGCCCAGTAATATAGTGCCAGTCAGATGCCCAGTAATATAGTGCCAATCAGATGCCAAGTAATATAGTGCCAATCAGATACCCAGTAATATAGTGCCAATCAGATGCCCAGTAATATAGTGCCAATCAGATGCCAAGTAATATAGTGCCAATCAGATGCCCAGTAATATAGTGCCATTCAGATACCCAGTAATATAGTGCCAATCAGATACCCAGTAATATTGTGCCAATCAGATACCCAGTAATATAGTGCCAGTCAGATACCAGGAATATTGTGCCAGCCAGCCCCCCCCCCCCCCCGTACTTACATGAAGCGGCTCCGTGTCCCCCGCCGGATGTCTCCTCCGTGCAGTCTTCCCACTTGCACGGAGGAGGGAAACAGACACCGGATGTGACGCGACGTCACATCCGGCGTCAGTTTTTTTTTTTTTTTTTTTCGGCCGTCGCATCCATCGGATGCGGCTTGCCGGAAAAAAGCGTTCACAAGCGCAATGCGCTGTGAACGCGGCAGCAGGGGCTGGGGGCCCACGGGACAGCTGCCTTGGGGCCCCCCAGGAGTAAATGGGCCCAGGGCAGCTGCCCCGTTTGCCCCGCGTTAAAGACGGCCCTGGCGGCCACGCGGCCGCATAGGGCTAGTGCGCCCCCCCAGATATTGCGCCCGGTGCGGCCGGCCCCCCCTGCACCCCCGACGCTACGCCACTGATGGGATGTTCTCCTGCGTTTGTCTGCATTAGCTTCCATTAGCTCACTTCCGACACCATAAGCAATGTGAATGTCAAGAGAACCAAGGTGAATGGGAAAATAGAATAGGCCATGACAACAGAATGGCAGGCAAATGTCAAAAAGCTTAATAGCTTATACGGTCAGGGAGATGGATCTTGAACAGTTAGTGCTGTTCCAACACAGAAACATTTTTTAAAAATGTAAAAAATAAATAAATGACAAAACAGTTTTTTTAAAAGTGCTGAGAACCCAAGCAACCCCAAATAACCAGAGGAAACCTGCACACTCCACCAAAAAGCCAGTGTGTTAGGAATATTAATGAAGTGAGCAGATGATCACCAGGATCTACATTCAATTGGGGTGGAAATGGGTGTGCTCTTTACCAAACCCCATGAACATTGGCTATGGGTCTAATAATATATGAACAGTGGGCCGTCAAATATCCCCCTCTAATTTTTCCCAATCACTGGGTTGTGGGATAGATATGTATTCTAACGGTGACGTTTTTTCTTCAACACGTACTATCTCCTAAAAACTGAATATCTCTTAAAGGCCACCTTCTTGTGTTACATTGATCACACAAAGCAGGCTGAAAACATGACCACTTTCATTTGAAGCACTTTAACCAGTTCCACAGACATGCCGACTCCACGGTAATGAGAGCATTTTTTATTGGTGGGAAGCTTGTAAGCTGACGTAGAGGAAGCCTGTCCATCTCCTATGTACTTAATCTCATTGATGTCACTGAATTTACAGGCCCTGGAGATAATAGTTTGAATATACATCTACAAGACAATTGAAATGTATTTTAAAGTAAAACTTGTTTTACTTGGTTTCGGAGGAACCCAATTTCCTAAACCCCACATTCACCATCATTGGTGAAAAAAAAGAATTGAATAACATTTAACTGAATTGCCTACTGCACCCTAAAATATAAACAGCCGAAAGGTTTAATCCTTTAGATGTCCTTCTTACCTTCAGAACACTAGAAAAGGAAACCTATACATCTCATTGAACCTGCTGTGTACATTCTCTTTTGTTGATGGAAGTAAAGATTTTGATGTAAACCAAATCCTAGACACAAGGACATTTGATATTAATATACTAATATTACTGCTTTGTTGCGAGTGTACTTTCTACTTTGAAAGATAGGACGTATATACACGTCTACATGGACCGTCAGACTAGATAGGGCTCCCACCATTAAATATATATATAAAAAACAAGAGTTTGCCACTACACTTTGAAACAATAGATAGAATGGCACTGGCCTCTATAACAGAAACCCATGTGAAAATAAAAGCTGAATGGATGAAAGGCATGTCCTCCTGGATGAAACTCATGTCCTCCTGGATGAAAGGCATGTCCTCCTGTCCTCATCACATTTTAGAACATTTGCTTTACTTGAAAAATCACAATGTACATTTGTATTTAGCTACACTGCATTTTCCATGTGAGTACACTGATCAGCCAAATATATATGGCTTGTTGGAGACTGGAAAACACTGCAAAGGGTTAACAACTTCAGGGTTTATAAACAGGGGTCTTGCTTGTCTTCTCTATTGGCGACAGTAATGGTGCTGATTTGACACGAGTTCAAACCAAAGCAATTTATAATGGAAACATTAGCACAAATGTCAAAGCTACACACGCAGCAAGACATTCCCATTTGTACTCAGATTTTGCTACAAATATTTTTAGTATATTTAATATGTAATCTGGTAATATTAATGGCATACATCTATATATAAAGTATATGAGCAAATCCAGATATGATTAAAGAATACTGGGATTATTCACTTAAACTGAACAGACAAGTGAACTGCACAATCACTCCTTCATAGCTGAGGTGGAAAGATAGGCAAATTTAGAGAATTGTTGCAACTCAGCTATTGCTAATTTTGCAGTTCAATTGTCAGTTCTATTCTAGTGATTTGCTTAAATTAAAAAGCTACTGCTAATGTGTGTGTATCTGTCCAGCATATGGGCATGGGGTAAGTCCTGGGTGCTGGGCAGTGGCGTCCAGAGGGGGGTGCGGGGGGTGCGGACCGCACCGGGTGACACCTCCCTCATGGGTGACACCTGTGCTGCAGGCATCGCCCCGCACCGTATCGCGCAGCTGTACTTTTTTTTTTCTTCTGGTAGCAGCATCCGCTGGACATTACGCTGGACATTACGCTGGACATTACGTCACATCCGGTGACTGTGTTTCCCTCCTCCGTGCAGGAGGGAACACTGCACGGACACGGAGCAGCAGCCAGGTGGTAAGTACTGGGGCAAATTGGCTGGAGCATCTGAATGGCACAATATTACTGGGCTCTGAATGGCACAATATTACTGGCACCTGAATGGCACAATATTACTGGCATCTGAATGGCACAATATTACTGGTATCTGAATGGCACAATATTACTGGGCTCTGAATGGCACAATATTACTGGTATCTGAATGGCACAATATTACTGCCATCTGAATGGCACAATATTACTGGGCTCTGAGTGGCACAATATTACTGGGCTCTGAATAGCACAATATTACTGGGCTCTGAGTGGAGCAATAACTGGGCTCTGAATGACACAATATTACTGTTATCTGACTGGAACAATATTACTGGGCTCTGAATGGCACAATATTCCTGGCATTTGAATGGCACAATATTCCTGGCATCTGAATGGCACAATATTACTGGTATCGGAATGACAAAATGATACTGAAATATAATTGGGCAAATTGGCTGTTATAGAGAGAGAGAGATGTCTGTATGTATAGATATGTATTGTTTTAGAATTGTATAATTGTCATCTCGTGGGGCTCCTGTGTGTTGTATAATTGATGGCTGTCCCATGTGTGCATAATTATGGGGCGCTTGTGTGTGGCATATTTATTGGGCCCCATGTGTGGCATAATGCAGGGACTCTTTTGTGTGGCATAATAAAGGGACTCTTGTGTGGCATAATTATGGGGCACCTGTGTGTGTGGCATAATTATGGGGCACCTGTGTGTGTGGCATAATTAATTGGGCAGAGGTGAGGCATAAATAGTTGGGCTCTGGTGTGGCATAATTTATGGGGCTCCTGTGTGTGGCATAGTTAATAGGCCATCTAACTGACATTACTAAGGAATCTGTTTGGCATTATATTGGAGGAAATCCAGGGGGTGACACCACAAGTTTCCGCACCGTGTGACACCAACCCTAGTGACGCCTCTGGTGCTGGGGCAAGTCATGGGAGTGCCATCTGTGTGCTTGGACAGTGCTGTGAGTGCCATCTGGGTAATTCATATGATTTCCATCTGGGTGCTGTGGTAAATCCTTGGTGTCATCTGGGTGCTGGGGAAAATTCTGGGTGCTGGGGTAAGTTCTGTGAGAGCAATCTGGGTGCTGGGTCAAATTCTGGGTACTGGGGTATGCCCTTTGAGTTCAAGCTAGGTGTTGAAATACGTTTTGTCACAGTAATCCGGGTGTTTGGTTAAATTCTGGGTGATGGGTTAAATACTGGATGCAATTTGGGTGCTGTGGGTGAGTCCTGTGTTCAATGTGGTGCAGAGTTAGGAAACAAAAACAAGAAAAACATATTTTCAAAAATATATTTTTATTTCATATGTTAAAAATTGAATAGAATATTAAAACGTTCATATAAGTATAAACACAACTATTGATATATGCACATATATATATATGTGTGTGTGTATGTGTGTGTGTATAAATATGCATATATATTACATTACATTAACATTTATATAGTGCCTACACGTAGCGCTAGATACAGAGCATAGAAGGGAACTATATACTAAGATAGACAAACTAGAACAGGCTGATATATGCAGTGCTGTATTTACCGCGAGGCATCCTAGGCGGATGCCTATGGCGGCAAATTTTGGGGGGCGGCAGCGCCCCCCAGCACTGGAAAAAAAAAAATAAAAAAAAAAAAAAATTAAAAATAAAAAAAAATCCGGCCCTTTAAAAAAAAAAAAAAAAAAAAAAAAAACCCCACCACGCTTGCAGGCAGAGACGGAGGTGAGAGGGGATCGGAAGATCCCCCCTCACCATCGCTCTGCCTGCCAGGCTGCACGGGGAGCCGAACAGGCAGCACAGAGAAACCTCCGTGCTGCCTGTTCGGCTCCCCGTGCAGTCTGACACGGAAGTGCCGACAGTCACGTGACGGGCGCGCTGACGTCATACGCGCGCCCGGTCACGTGACCTGTCGGCACAATCGCCGGGAAGCCGAACAGGCAGCATGGAGGGACCATGCTGCCTGCCTGCCAGGGAAAGGTAAGTGCTGATGGGAGACTGTGTGTGTGTGTGTGTGTGTGTGTGTGACTGAGTGTGATGGGAGTCAGAGTGTGTGTGATGGGAGATTGTGTGTGACTGAGTGTGATGGAAGTCAGAGTGTGTGTGATGGGAGACAGGGTGTGTGACTGAGTGTGATGGGAGTCAGAGTGTGTGTGATGGGAGACAGTGTGTGTGACTGAGTGTGATGGGAGTCAGAGTGTGTGTGATGGGAGACAGTGTGTGTGACTGTGTGTGATGGGAGACAGTGTGTGTGACTGAGTGTGATGGGAGTCAGAGTGTGTGTGATGGGAGACAGTGTGTGTGACTGAGTGTGATGGGAGTCAGAGTGTGTGTGATGGGAGACAGTGTGTGTGACTGAGTGTGATGGGAGTCAGAGTGTGTGTGATGGGAGACAGTGTGTGTGACTGAGTGTGATGGGAGTCAGAGTGTGTGTGATGGGAGACAGTGTGTGTGACTGAGTGTGATGGGAGTCAGAGTGTGTGTGATGGGAGACAGTGTGTGTGACTGAGTGTGATGGGAGACTGTGTGTGTGTGTGTGTGTGTGTGTGTGTGTGTGTGTGACTGAGTGTGATGGGAGTCAGAGTGTGTGTGATGGGAGACAGGGTGTGTGACTGAGTGTGATGGGAGTCAGAGTGTGTGTGATGGGAGATTGTGTGTGACTGAGTGTGATGGAAGTCAGAGTGTGTGTGATGGGAGACAGGGTGTGTGACTGAGTGTGATGGGAGTCAGAGTGTGTGTGATGGGAGACAGTGTGTGTGACTGAGTGTGATGGGAGTCAGAGTGTGTGTGATGGGAGACAGTGTGTGTGACTGAGTGTGATGGGAGTCAGAGTGTGTGTGATGGGAGACAGTGTGTGTGACTGAGTGTGATGGGAGTCAGAGTGTGTGTGATGGGAGACAGTGTGTGTGACTGAGTGTGATGGGAGTCAGAGTGTGTGTGATGGGAGACAGTGTGTGTGACTGAGTGTGATGGGAGTCAGAGTGTGTGTGATGGGAGACAGTGTGTGTGACTGAGTGTGATGGGAGTCAGAGTGTGTGTGATGGGAGACAGTGTGTGTGACTGAGTGTGATGGGAGACTGTGTGTGTGTGTGTGTGTGTGTGTGTGTGTGTGTGACTGAGTGTGATGGGAGTCAGAGTGTGTGTGATGGGAGACAGTGTGTGTGACTGAGTGTGATGGGAGACAGTGTGTGTGTCTGAGTGTGATGGGAGTCAGAGTGTGTGTGAAGGGAGACAGTGTGTGTGACTGAGTGTGATGGGAGTCAGAGTGTGTGTGATGGGAGACAGTGTGTGTGACTGAGTGTGATGGGAGTCAGAGTGTGTGTGATGGGAGACAGGGTGTGTGACTGAGTGTGATGGGAGTCAGAGTGTGTGTGATGGGAGACAGTGTGTGTGACTGAGTGTGATGGGAGTCAGAGTGTGTGTGATGGGAGACAGTGTGTGTGACTGAGTGTGATGGGAGTCAGAGTGTGTGTGATGGGAGACAGTGTGTGTGACTGAGTGTGATGGGAGTCAGAGTGTGTGTGATGGGAGACAGTGTGTGTGACTGAGTGTGATGGGAGACTGTGTGTGTGTGTGTGTGTGTGTGTGTGTGTGTGTGTGTGTGTGTGTGTGACTGAGTGTGATGGGAGTCAGAGTGTGTGTGATGGGAGACAGGGTGTGTGACTGAGTGTGATGGGAGTCAGAGTGTGTGTGATGGGAGATTGTGTGTGACTGAGTGTGATGGAAGTCAGAGTGTGTGTGATGGGAGACAGGGTGTGTGACTGAGTGTGATGGGAGTCAGAGTGTGTGTGATGGGAGACAGTGTGTGTGACTGAGTGTGATGGGAGTCAGAGTGTGTGTGATGGGAGACAGTGTGTGTGACTGAGTGTGATGGGAGTCAGAGTGTGTGTGATGGGAGACAGTGTGTGTGACTGAGTGTGATGGGAGTCAGAGTGTGTGTGATGGGAGACAGTGTGTGTGACTGAGTGTGATGGGAGTCAGAGTGTGTGTGATGGGAGACAGTGTGTGTGACTGAGTGTGATGGGAGTCAGAGTGTGTGTGATGGGAGACAGTGTGTGTGACTGAGTGTGATGGGAGACTGTGTGTGTGTGTGTGTGTGTGTGTGTGTGTGTGTGTGACTGAGTGTGATGGGAGTCAGAGTGTGTGTGATGGGAGACAGTGTGTGTGACTGAGTGTGATGGGAGACAGTGTGTGTGTCTGAGTGTGATGGGAGTCAGAGTGTGTGTGAAGGGAGACAGTGTGTGTGACTGAGTGTGATGGGAGTCAGAGTGTGTGTGATGGGAGACAGTGTGTGTGACTGAGTGTGATGGGAGTCAGAGTGTGTGTGATAGGAGACAGTGTGTGTGACTGGGTGTGATGGGAGTCAGAGTGTGTGTGATGGGAGACAGTGTGTGTGTGACTGAGTGTGATGGGAGTCAGAGTGTGCGTGATGGGAGTAGGAGTGTGTGACTGAGTGTGATGGGAGTAGGAGTGTGTGACTGAGTGTGATGGGAGTGTGAGCTTGATGTGAGTCTGAATGATGGGGCATGTCTTAGGTGTGTAACGTGGGTGTGCAGCTTGGGTAGGGGGGTGCCCGGATTTTGTCTGCCTAGGGCAGCACAAAATCAAGATACACCACTGGATATATGAGCTTACAATCTAGAGGTCTGTGTAAATCTAAATGATGCTGGGTGCTTATACACAGATAATGAACTATACCACAGTGTTCTAGGAAAAACCTCCAAAGTGCATGACTTTAATTCTCGACCCAGGCAGAACAATGTCATGGACCAGCCCTACTTGCTCTGCACATGGCAACTAGATGTACGCTTTCCTGTTGCAACAGTGAATGCCTTTGTAGATGGTTGCTGAGGGCACCAGAATGTGTCATGGAGTGATAATGACTTTATTTAGCACTACTGCTGACCCAGTGCTTTCCTTTGGAATACCGCCAAAGGATAATTGTTCTGGATTTGACCTTAACACATATGTTTAGTCTGCACCTCTGTTTTTGAGTCTTCATGCTGTTGGACCTGTTCTAGTTTTTGACCTGCCCTGATCTCTTTTTTTCTACTGTAAAATGAGGTTGTTGCATCATGAAGTCAGTCAGGTTTTGGTGACATTGTAACTTCAAAAGCTTCTAAAAACAGCATGAATATTTCCATTATTATATATATATATATATGTTATTAGACAAGTAAATCTTACACTGCACCAAGAAATGGGAAATGCTCTCCTGTCTCGCATGTTTAAATGGACCAACCTCCCTCAATACAAGTGAGCTAAACCATACATGAGTTTGTATTATCCCTGTGTGTTTCCAAACTGTGTAACTAATTGGTTAAGCTGTGATTTCTGAGCTCATGTTTGGCAATGTGTGTAAAATCTCACTATGAAAATAAAATAATACAATGTTTTGAAATGTAAGTACACACATATGGTGCATGCTGACTGTCTCCTTATTATAAAACCTCATTTTTAATTATTGTGCTATAATCTGGCAGCTTTAATTACTGCTGGATGGCTGCGGGAAACATGCAGATAACAGGATTCTGCTGGAGTGTGGGATTTTTTGTTCATGCATTAAAGGAGAATCATTTTATGACCCTAATTCACCCTGCCTCATCCAGCACCCTGTCAGGTCACCTTGGGTGTCAGGCTGCAGATGTAGGGTGTTGTGTGGGAGAGATGTGGTATCTCATTTCTCCCTCAGTTAGCTTCTGTTATTATATTTTCTGAACTGCTCTTCTGTGCTCTTCTTCTTAAAGTCATACAACCCCTTATACTCCACATCTACTTCCCCTATAATCATTGTAATTTTCCATACAGTTTCCTATAAAGCACTGAATATTGATATGGGATTTCTGGAAGTTATCACTTCCCCCTCCACGTGCCATGTGACAATGCCTTCAACTGGAAGAATACTCTTCACGCTGCCTCTTTCCTGTAAACTATGGAAAGTACATAGATTTTTTATGTGTTTGTTGAGCTGTTTGAAATGTCAACTTGTTTTCCTCTCATTATTTTCTAGTTCTGCGTGCTCTACGGAGCATGTTGTAAAACCACATACTAGATGACCTGAAATTCAGTATGTCCGTGTTTAAGGCAAGGCAAAAGGTGCTGCTGCCCAGACATGATAAAGCAGACAAATGTTGACAGTTTGTCTTGTGTGTGTTCCAGTCTGCGTGTTCTACCAAAAAGTCCGGGAACCCATCGGGTGAACTGGTCATGTGATCACTCAAATTATACGTTCAGTGATTGTGTGTATGTGCAGTAGACATAATTCAGACATTGAGTGATCGCACGCATGCGCAGTTCACCTGATGAGTTCCCGGACTTTGTGGTAGAGCACCGGACTTGTAGGTTGCTCCTGATAGTGTCAAACAACATTTTTGCGGGAATGATGTTTTAGCACATGTATGTGTTAGAATGTTTTAAAAAGGCGCAATTGGCTTTATACATAACGACTGCAACTGTGCCTGTTTTTGGTGTATATTTTTACATGACTACCCTGGTAAGGAGGGGGGGGGGGCGTCCTGGAGGCCAAGGTGCTGGAGGATGCCATCAGCAAGGATGCAGGGTGGTCCACCCTGTGAAGTTTCATGGTGAGAAGATGACCCATGCCAAGGCGAGTGCACCACGGTTCTTTGAAAAAAGTGCTCCTCTGTCTAGTATCGGAGAAGGAAGCCACGGAACAGGGCATGGGTCACGCAACCCCACCCAGTAATAACAGCGCATAAGCAAGCTTGGCACCTCCCATGTCTTAAGCACTTCCTGTTGGACTGGCGACTGATCTCACAGCACTTGGAGTAAAGGGGAGGGCACAATTTTGAATGGGGGACAAAGTTAACTGTGACATGTTATGGGTGGGAAAACCTAACTGTGGCATGTTATAGGGGGAAAATGGCAAATATTATAGGTGGCCAAATTATACTGTGGCATGTTATTGGGAGCCAGTGATACTGTGGTATGTTGTGGGGGAAAATTACACTGTGGCGTTTTATGGATGGCAAAATTATACTGTAACATGTTAAAGGGGACCAATGACACTGTGGCATGTTATGAGGAGTAAATTATCAAGAACGATGCATTGAGATTTCTCTCATTTTCAACTATGTCCTGGGTTCACGAACATTGATTTGTAATTGTAATAGACGTCTGGAGCTTGCCAGAAGGTCTCTTAAAACAAGCATGGAAAGGTGAATGTGTATTACAAAAGGGCAGAAGGAGTTAAACAGTTTCGTAAATTTTAGCCTTTTTTTTTACATTTAATTTTCATAATTTTGTACTAACACAAAAACATTTTGTTTGAAATGAATTTTGCATTCGTTTTGGATTATTTTCGTTTCGGGAATTCCATTCTCACAAAGATTTTGCCTCTACCCACCCCGCAGACTTCTATGGGGAGGACTTTGGCTTATTTAAGGAGGACCCCCCCACCCCCGATATATAATATGATTATATATAATAACAAAAACAAATCAATTCTTCATTGGTATGGTAATAGTTTTAACATGCCATAATAGCATTATGTATTACTATATAATTAATTACTATATTTTGTTATGAAAATTGGATAACCTTGGTCCAGCAATCTGCAAGATTTGTTTCTTACTTTTTTTGTGGAAAGTTTTTCTTAATTAGTTAAGTGGACTTAGTTAAGTGGACTATTGTTGGGATAAATGGGCTAGTGTTAGGTGTTCTTAAAAAAAAATATTGGTGTGTTGTTTGCTAGTAATATTTAGCAACCTCTGTATATTCATACTTGATGTAAAAAATGTGTGTGGAAAAAAACACCAAACACATTATTATCACATTGCAGAACATTGGTGGTATAATGGAAAGTGTCAAAACACCCTGTGTGGCCTACTATTCAAAAATATATGCCTTGATGGGGTAAATTGACTTGGCCAGCTACAAATACTCCAAGTGGGACGTGTGCCCATGATGACTATTTGTCAAAATTCCAGGTTTGAAAACTGATATGTGCTCATCTCAAATGTGGCCTGTTACCCTCTAAACAACATAGCAAACCTATCCATGGGTAGTATCACTGTACTCAGGGGATGTTGCTGAATATAAATTGGGTATTTTCTTGCAGTATCATGTAGCAGTCTGCCAAAATTAACAGCAACATTGTGATGTGCATTAAAAAAGGGAAAAATAGTATTTCCCTACAAACTTTGACAGGTATTTGCAGGAAAATGAGCCCCTAAAAAGTGTCAACATAAGAGTTACAGGCGCAGCACACAATGTTTTGACATACAGATGCATTCCCATATTAGTTGGCCTGTAACTGCCAAAAATAGAAGAACAGGTCCTCCCAAATACAGGACAGATAAATTAATCTAGGTGTGTTAATGACAAAGGAAGAAATCACATTTAACCAACCACATATCAAAAATGGAAGAATCTTTGACACACTAAAATCCCTGGTTTAATAAGGGGTTAGTAAAGGACATTTCTGTTTTTACAAACAACTTCTGCAGACTTTATTCAGCAGGAGAGTGATACCAATTCTATATTGTATTATTAAATTTGCACTCAGCAAAGTTTTCTAGCTGACCCACCTCGTTATTACCCAGATATTTTTTAAAAAGATCCCCCAAACTCTCTCTATTCTATAAAAAGGATACCACAGCAAAGATCATTACAATCTGAGAATGCTGGGATTTGTTGGGGTTACAGCTTGACATGACTTGCCTGATACCAACATATTTTTAGTTGCATATCCATTGACTAAAACAGGTTAAATGCACAGACTTACATACAATAGTCTCAATAGAGAGAACTCTAGGTTCCACGTAGCTCTGTTTGTAGGTCCATGGGCATATATTAATGGGCCATTGTGTGAAGTACAAGGTACTTGTCAACCAGCATTGAGTGCAATAAGGAAATGGGTGGGGACTTCCTTAAAACTCCCCTAATTCTTTAGGGAAGGAGACACTGACATATGTAGACAGAAGGGTCTGTCATGTAGTGGGGGATGTGTAAGGGAGAAAGCTCGACAGCTGAGGACAAAATATAAAAGGTTCAGTTTTACTTCATCAAAATGTTTATTTTATACAAACCAACTTAACCTCGTCTCTCTGTTCAGCCTAAGCAATAAAAATCTTTCACCATTCATAGAAATGGTGGAAAATGTGCTTGCTTGAAAAAAATATGGTAACGGTTACGTTTTAGCAGTGACCTGCAAATGCTGTGCTAAGTTCTTCCATTCAGTGACATCACTGTGAAAAGGCTCTCTACCTGCTGCAATGAACGGGTGATACATTCCAGTATAATACTCTCTTTAACTGAACTTGAACTGGGAGTCAGGTTTGATGTCATGTCACATTACAGATCTTTATATTCACTATATTACTTCAGCATGTTTATCTTGACCATCTGTTCTCATCATAACTCTGAGTACTACCTGGTTGGATTATGGCTCATATAGCAAACTTGGATTGTGACCTGCCTGGCTTAACCTGCATCCAGCGGTTTTTCTGCCTTGGTGTAACATACTTTAACTATGTACTAAATCAGCACTCTCAGTGAAATGTGGTTGTACAACCCAGACCACTTCAACACATTCCAGACCACTCACTAAAAGTGAACTGCAAAAGTCAGCCATTAACAACAGAACTAGAGATGCAGACAAGTTATACTAATTTAGGGACTATTTCTATGGCCTGATTTTTCTGTACACTTTACAGTTCAGTTTTAGTGAATAGACATCACTGCATTCACGGCTACACCTATTTGTGGCATAACATATACAGTGCCAAGATAAGCCCATAATGACAGTGAGAGTAAAGCTAAGAACAAGAAAGAGACTTGTGAAAATACAAAAAAAAGCAAACCTCAGTGTAGAAAAGGTGGGGAAACTATTACTCCTTTCACAAATATAACAGACCAAAACACTGAGCAAGCCGTAGTGTTCTCTTGTCAAGTTTTAAATGAAATCAAAAAACCTGTACAGCCATCAGACGCAAAACTAATAGTCTAAAATAAATGATCAATTGCCAAGAGAACCACTTTCCAAGAACACAGATAGATGGTGGTTGGCTTACTGGTATGATATTTCTTTAACAGTCTGGCCAATGGTTGGATTATTATGTCAGTTCAATGAGTAATGCTACAGGAACAGACTGCGCTTGATCCTGTACCTGTATTTTTACTTTTGGATAATAAAATTTGGAAGATTTGAACATCAAGTCTACCTATCTTGCTACGATTATTGGCACTGGGAGAGGTGCACCGATTGCTCCATTTTCTCTCTTTCTCATATTATGTCAGATCACACCTGGAAAAGATTTAGTCACACATTAACCCCGGGAGACTATATTTTAAAAAGGTGCCCTTTACGCTTTACCAAGGTTTGCCAAGTATGGCCAGAGCACTGATCTCCACCAAACACTACTAAGGTAAACCTCCTTTCATGACAAGTCAGGAAACATCTTACTATAATTAACCATTTAAAAAAAAAAAAAAACATCTCCTGTGGTTGGTGCATCATCTCTATTTATCTCAGCAGGGCCTCTTAGTGCATTACAAGTGATTAAAATAGCTGCAGAGAAGACCACATGTAAACTAATCAACATGGTAATGCAGAAATTGGAAGTGTTTATATACAAGTGGGTGACTAATTAGGTCACTCTGCTGCTCGTTAAGTAGCACCAAAGCACCTGCAAGATGCTGGCATTGCCCCATCACAAGGCTCGTTAGACAGTGATTGCAATCAGTGAATCTCTACACTTTGATTGACCCTTTCAGATGTTAATCTGTATCCCTTTTCCTGCCATAAAGCCTTGTAATAATGACAGTAAGCTTGGTTTTCAGAAGTTGAAGCAGTTGGTGATTTACTTATGAAGAGACCATTCCATCAACTGTTTCAGTGATATAAAGTAAGATTCTTTTTCTGAGCCAAAAACAATAGTTGGCCAATGGTACTGGAAGTCTCAGTAGGTGACATATAATGAAAAAGGAGCCAACGGTCATGGTTATTCTGGGTTTGTGGCTGTTTCCTCTTCAGCCTCTAGTAGGCGCTATTCTTTGTTGCCCATTCTACTCCTGTTGTCAGCTGCCTCGTTATCCTCAGCCCTTCCCTATTTAAACCTGCAGCTTATGGCAATCAGTGCCTTTGCATTGCTTTGGTTGCTACCTGATAGTGCCCTGTGTATTCTATTTCTGATTATCTGTTGCCGACTCCTGCCAGCCCTTACCTTGTCTGTTTTGCCGCCTGTTCTGACCTGTTTGCCCGTCCTGACCACGTTTGTTTGCTACCAGCCACAATCTTTTGCCTGTTTGACTATTCTTCTGCCTGAGGCACTGTACCTTCGCCTTGATCCAGTATTCCGTATCCAACTTCCTGTTTGTTGGGTTTAGTTTCGGTATCCTGGTAATAGTTCAGAGTACAAAAGTCCTGAGGGAAAAAAACCTGTGGCTCAACCATAGGGTGGAATTCCTTCAGGCAGAATATTCTGTTCTGTTGCCAGGGTCCATTACAATTACCTATATCGAGTCTGCACAGCAGTTCCAGCCTCATACCTGAACGTGACATTTATCACAGGCCCGTGTCCTGCTCTGAGATCTACCAGTCCTGTCTCAGTCTGGTCACAGCTACCAGTCCTGTCTTTGTTCAAGTCTCAGCTACTTGTCCTGTCTTTGTTCAAGTCTCAGCTACTTGTCCTGCCTTAGTTCCAGTCTGTTACCTGTCCTGCCTCAGTTCTAGTCTCAGCGACCAGTGGTGTCTCAGTCCCAGTCTCTGCTACCAGTCCTGTCTCAGTCCCAGTCTCTGCTACCAGTCCTGTCTCAGTCCCAGTCTCTGCTACCAGTCCTGTCTCAGTCCCAGTCTCTGCTACCAGTCCAGTCTCAGTCCAGTCCCAGTTATGCATCGTGGGGTGCAGACAGACCCCACTCCCTGCCCTGCAACGAGGCTCCTCCCTGGTCTGTTATCCCAGGTTGTGACAACAACGGAAGACATCTTTTCTCCTCATTGCCAGGCATACCATGGAGTGGGGTACAGACATAAAGACAATCCTTAACATAATCATATGACATCATGTACACATACTTTAGGGGGGGAAGTAATTCCTAGTGCACTCACCTGTGATCTCTCATCATGCCTACTGTAGCCTCCTGACTAGCCGACCTCTTGCTCATCTTTCTTTCCTGCAATCTATTCAAAATACAGCTGCCAGACTCGTCCTTCTTGCTCATCTTTCAGAACTGGTTGCTCCTCTCTGCAACACCACTTGCTTCCCGTCTGCTCTAGGAGAAAATTTTAAATTCTATCTTTAACCTTCAAAGCTACCCACTCCGTTCCTACATTCTTCCCTCATTGTCCAATACTAACCTGCATGACCTCCATAGCTGCCAACATTTGAAAAAAAATTCCAGGGACACTTTACAGTTTATCTTCCAACTGACCACACAAAAGCTCCGCCCACTAGATGTGATTAGCATAATGTAACTCCACCTACTTATCACAGTGTAGATTATATCACCAAGTTCGCACCAACATTAACATGCATCCTTGGTATACAACAGATACATTCACAGAACAACATCAACATCAGGCAGTATCACTTTTACATGAAATATAGTAAGACCTGGTGCAGATATGCTTCAGTCAGATAGCTGTGTCTACACCATAAAACATACATTAGTATGAACCTACCACTTCTGCTAGGAGGCCATTCCATGTATCCACTCCCCTATCAGTAAAGTAATACTGCCTGGCCTTATCTTATATCTAGGATAGCCTTATACCTATCCCATGCATGCTTAAACTCCTTCACTGTATACTGGAAAACTATTCCATGCATCCACTACCCTCTCTATAAAGTAATACTTTCATTAATCCCTGGCCTTATCATATATCTAGGATAGCCTTATTCATATACCATGCATGATTAAACTCCTTCATGTATTAACTTTTTCCACATCTACTGGAAGACTGTTCCATACATCCCCTACCCTCTCAGTAAAGTAATACTTTCATTAGTCCCTGCCGTTATTTTATATCTAGGATAACCTTATACCTATCCCATTAATGCTTAAACTCCTCCTCTACCACTTATGCTGGAAGACTATTCCATGCACCCACCACCCTCTCAGCAAAGTAATATTACGTTTCTGACCACAAAAATATATTAAAATATTAAATATTTCCAGCCTTTTGAAAAGCTTGAAGTGAACCCCAAATATATGTATTTAACTAGTTGCATTTATACTTATATGAACTTTTCAATATTGTATTCAACTATTTTTATATGTAATAAAAATGCTATTGAAAAATTGTTAATTTCTTATTTTTATCCCTTCCTCTGCACCGACATTGCACCTAAAGAACTTAACACAGCACCATATTGAACCCACACATTTTGGCATGCCACAATGTCAATTTGGCCCCCAGAACATACCACAGTGTAATTTTGCCCCTGCAGAATACGCCACAGTGACACTTTGCCTCATAGTACATGTTATTTTGCCCCACAGAACATGCGACAGCATCACCATGACCAGAGTCAATTTTCCCATTAACATGCCACAATTAGCCTGGCCATTAATATGCCACAGCCTGATTGCCTAGTAATATGCCACAGCCAGATCCCCCAGTAATATGCCACAGTTTAATTGCCCAGTAATATGCCCAGCCTCAGCAGGAAGCAGGCAGGACGCGTGTGGTAGGGATTGTTAAAGCAGGCTGATGTGAGCTCAGCTCACACAGACTGAACTGCGCGGGTCACGTGACCCTCGATCGCGCTAAAATAGTGCAAATTGCTGGGATTGTCCTGGGGGTGAGGATTCCCGTGACTTTCCCGGCAAATCCGGGACAGTTGGCAACTATGGACCTTTTCTCTCCTCAAATGGACTTAAGCACTTCTCTTCTTCTCTCTCTTCACTTCTTCCCACTTGAACCTGCAAGATTTTGCCCGAGTTGCTCCTTATCTCTGGAACTCCCTTATGCAGACATCTAGCTCTCTCCCACTCTCTCAAACTAATATATATCTAATATTTGTCCTGAGTTTAGTAATACCAATGTTTCCTTGTTTGTCTATGTTTTATTTCAAGTAATAGGGCAATAAACAATATTAGTGGTTTTTTTTTTTTTGTTTTCTAACCATTTTCTTCCATAGTGACTTTTTAACCCCAACCCTAAATTTACCTCAACTCAAAATTTACCCTAACCCTAAATCAACCCCCACCACTTAATCTAACCCTTGTAATCATTCAAACCCCCCAGGAACCCTAATTATGACCCTATTTATGACCCTAACCCTAGATCTAGGTTCAGTAGCTCTAGGGTTAGCTTTTTCCATTTATTTATTTATTTTATTTATTTAATTAATTTTCCATTTTTAACTGTAATGTACTTAACTGTCTCTAGGGGCAGTCAAGTAGCGGTTTCAGAGCGACTGAAGAGATTTTTTTTTTCTCTCTTCCGTCGCTCTCATCTGGGCACGCTGTATTGGAGAAGCATGCTCCTCCTATACAGCACACACCAGCGATCAACAGGTGATCGCAGTGCCCAGGGGGGCACAGAAGGTGTTGCATGATGCCTCTATTGAGGCATCATTGCACAACTTTAACACACATAGGCAGTGATCAGTTTTCACTGCCTATGTGTGTAACTCGCATACGCGGGGGGGTGGGGGGGGAGGGCTGATGGCACTCTCAGAGGCTGCTTCGGATCTAAGGAGCGCTAAGGAGCGCAACGCTACATGAAAACAGAGGACGTATATATACGTCCTCATGGTCCTAAAGGACCATGCTTTTCAGGACGTATATATACGTCCACATGCGTTAAGGGGTTAAAGAAGCTACCTTCCCTTTGACCTTTTCACTCCATTATGTGTCACATGTCCCCTATTCCCTCTAGATTGTAAGCTTGTGAGCAGGGCTCTCTACCTCATATCATCAGAATCAAAAATAATGTATTCAATACAATTTCACATGAAATAAATATTTTTTGATTCTCTGAAAGTCTTGTGAGTGCTTCCTATTGTTTGGATTCGGATTTCATTAGTATTAGCTGCAGCACCCAGGTATAAAGTAAATATTGCAGTTTCTGTTTGACTGAATGCAAGACAATATATATATATAAACACACATATAAACATACGTCCTGAATAACAGAAATGAAATGTAGTCACCCTATCAGCCATACAGTAGACAACTTTATAATACAAGGCTTTGAGACATTTATTGTATCTTTATATATACGGTAAATATTATACACATTTAAAACTATAACTCTTGGATTATACTCATTTATTAATTTGAATTTTTGGCTTTGCTGGAGGGGGTTTAGGGCAATCTGAATAGGGATTTTGACATACACTGTGGCTACCTGGAAAGGGATGTGTTGACAATAAAAGCACTGTAATGGAGGTGTGGATAGTGTGGAGTGTGTTAATGTAGAGAATCTCAACTGCATAGGTTGCAAATAAGGGTTGGTGGTGCAAGAATTTAGCCAGCTAAAGAGCAGCACACCATCTATATACACCACTGCACTACCCTACTGAAATATGTAATGACTAGCTGCCCTGTATTAGTATTCCATCAGCCTTCCTACAAGTCCAGTACTTGTGAATCAATACAAAGTAATGTTTTCAGTTAAATAAGACTGTAGTATTTTCCGAAACTGAGAATTCAATAGATTCACTACATATGTAGACATTACTCATGATCCATCAAGTTGATCAATATGTTCCATTAATACTGAATAAGCAAACTAATGGATATATTTCATTTTTTATGGGTAATTGGACAGTAGAAGGGATTTGAATTGAGGACAATAATTAAACAAATGTGTACAGTTAAATAGTTTAGATTTATATTTTCTAACGTTATTGGGCCCTCTGATTAAAGCAGTCCTCTCCCTAGGAAAACATTTTTAAAGGACAATTGTATTTTTTACTAACCTCTTTGTGCATATGAACACGTTCTGCCCCCCTTACATACATGGCCCAAACCATCATGATAGAACATCATGCTGTGGATGCCACTGCAGGAATTGCAGCTGGATTTTTTTTTTTTTTTCACAGGGGCCAGTTATTTTTTGAATATTTGTATTAATATAATACACATTTTATTATACAAAATATATCCAATTCATTAAATGAGTCACATGACCACACCTTTGCATTGTGCGTTTAGTATTATGTAGACTCTAGAATGGATAAGATTTTACTGTTTACAAACTTGTAGCATGTAAAAAAAATTAGTATATTTGAGCTTACAACAAATTATCATTATATCCCATTTCCATGCCACATGGAGGGTCAACTATTTTTTTTTATTCACTGAGCTAAAATATTTTAGCACTCACAAAAATTAACCTTTGTGTGCTTTACAATAACAGTTGTATTGTCACAGTATGTGTCTCTCTCCCTTCCCATGTTTGTCCCTCTCCAACTCCCCCATACCTGTTCTCTCTCCCCCTCCTTCCCAATTTCTGTTCTCTCTCTCTCTCCCTCCTCTCTCCCCCTTTCTCTGTTGTGCATGGGGAGAAAGAGCAACACTTTCTCTTGCTGCCCGGGGTCCCTGTGAAGCAGACGCTGCTCTGCTTCACATGGGGGGGGGGGGGGGGGGGGGGTCGAGCTACACCTCTCAGCCGGTTAGCTCCGCCCCCTCCCCGGATCCAGCAGAGCTTGCCGAGCAGAGGGCTGGTGAGGGGGGATCTTTTGATCTCCCCAATCCAGTGCCTCTATCGGCAGACTTTTTTTTCCGCTAGCACAGGCCGCACACCCCTAAGGCCAGCCCTGATAGTAATATTCAGTGATCCATAATGCTAGCAGAACTTCATGGGACTGTAGTTCTAGACTGGGATTCTTGTAACCTATACTACACTACATAGTAACTTTGTTGTTTATTCTGGACATCCAACAAATATCCCAAATAGTAATTATAGTGAGCTTCCCATGATATACAGTCAGCCATTACTGACTGAACACCATAGGAATTGTAGACTGGGGTAGTTTGGGCTAATCTTTACCACCCCAGCTATTGTAAACAAAAGTTGCTCAGGTGCATGCTGGTCTGTTAGCTACTACTACCATGGTCATGTAATTTTTCGTATTACCGGGTAACTAACATTTGCCTCCCATCAGGATACCCCTCTCCAGAGCCAACAAAGGTAGGCAATAGGAATAGGCAAGGAGATATTGGAATGGGAGAAGGGAAAGGTAGGAAAGATATCCCCCCCCCCTTCCTGGAAAAAACCCTGCAGACACCAATGGATGTCATTATTGCTCCACTGTCTCCCAGATATTCAAGACGATTTTGCAGAATGTTGATGCTCAAATGACTTTTCTATTCCGCGTGCTGCGTGATTTATTAACATGCTGATCTGACTCAGGTCAGCAGTTATCACTTAAAAGGCCATGACATTGAAAACAAATTTTTTTTATTAATGTAAATTAAAATGGACACTTTAAAACGAAATACGCATGTACTGAGGCATTTGTTGCATGATTTTCCCTCCCTTTTACCGAGTCTAAATATAACACTTATATAAACAAAACATAACATTGGTAACATTTTTGGTGCAGGACAGTTCTTTGGTTCCCATTGTGATTGCTCAACTTTTAAAACCTTGCCGCAGAAGTGCTCTTCATATTCTTTACCCAGTTATATCTATTACTTTTGACTGTCAATCCAGATCAGAAATCATTTTTTAACAAATATACCAAAGATGTCCCCATTTGTAATTTTACCACGTCATATTAATTGTAATCTAAAGCAATAAGACACAAGGAAAGGGCACTTACAGTTTGCCCAAGGAGCAAACAAACTTCTTAAAAGTTTTCGTTGTATGCTTTTTAAACTATTTTGGAAAAATTAAATGTCATCTACTTAATATACTGGGGTATTGCGCATTCCTGGAAACATTGATGGCTAGGGTTTTACCATACAGGTGTTAATTCAGGTTTTGGAGCTGGTGCTGGTATGACACAAATACTGACAATGCAGGTGTGAGTCCTGGGTCCATTCTGGATGCAGGGGAGAGCCCTGGGTGCCAATGTGGGTGCTTGAGTGAGTCCTGGGTGCAGGGATGAGCCCTCGGTACCATTCTGGATGCAGGGGTGAGCCCTGTATGCCATTCTGGATGCAGGGTTGAGTACTGTAGGCCATACGGGGTGCAGGGGTGAGTCCTTGGGGCCATTCTGGGTGCTGAGGTGAGCCCTAGGGGCCATTCTGGATGCAGGGGTGAGCCTTGGGTGCCATTCTGGGTACTATGGCAAGTGCTGGGGGCCATTCTGGGTGCTAAGATGAGCAGTGGGGGCCATTCTGAATACAGATGGGAGTCCTGGGTGCCATTCTGGGCTCAAGAATGAGTCCTCCGTACATTTTCTTTTATTATGTATTTTTATAGACATTGACATTGAGCTCCAGACACCTGTTCAGGGTCGCCATCAGGGGGTGATGGTCAATACACCTGTCACTGAACCGGCGGCCACAGGGGGCCCACTAGGTCCCTGGCCCTTTAAAAAATAAAAAAATAAAGTGTGCTGGTAGAGAGATGCTAGCTGCGGAGATCAAAAGATCTCCCCTCGCCAGCATCTCCGGGCAAGAAGGCAACATGGTGTCTGTGCAAAGTTGCCTCTCATGCTACGCGTGCAGTGATCTGCCGTCAGAGCACCAGGGTTACCTGACATTCCATTGCTCAATCAGATCAGAGTGCGAGAGAGAAACCATGGAAGACTGCTGTCTCTCGCTAGCAAATGGTAAGTACTGGGGAAGGGGGAGGAGAACTGGCTGTTACATATTAAGGGGCATACTGGCTGTGGCAAATTAATGGGCATACTGACTGGCATATTAATGAGCATACTGACTGTGGCATATTAATAGGCATAGTGGTTGTGGCAAATTAATGGGCATACTGACTGGCATATCAATGAGCATACTGACTGTGCCATATTAATGGGCATAGTGGCTATGGCATATTAATGGGAATAGTGACTGTGGCATATTAATGGACATTCTGACTGGCATATTAATGATCATACTGACTTTAACATAATAATGGGCATACTGGCTGTGGTATATTAATGGGCATAATTGCTGTGGTATAGTAATGGGCAAACTGTCATATTAATGGAAAAACTGTCTGTGGCATATTAATGGGGTAAGTCTTGGATGTGCAATGCGGGTAATGGGGCATGTCCTGGGGTGTATTTAAATCATTGGCATGATATAGGGGGGCAAGAAGGAGATATGGGGGGAAGACATTTTTTTCAGTAAGGGGCCCTGAAATTTCTGATTGTGGCCCTGCACCTGTTACCTATTACAGGGAGGCTGAAGTTCATTCTTGCGGGGAACATAATGCTAAGTGATTACATCCCTTTTTGGGCTGATCATGACCTGTGGATATGGCTGGTATCTTTTTGAAGAAACGGTGGCAACCCTTTTGATGGCCCAAAGAGTTCCTCTTCTCATTGTCAAGGTCCAGGATGGTAGTGGGTGGAACAGGCCCTGAAATGGACATGGCAGACTTCTGAGAACCTCTAGCAAAGAAAAAGGCCTACAGCTCACCCATTCTCATCAGAGATAGAATCCAGTAGTAGCTAGTTAAAGGGAATCATCCATCTTTGTTAGTTCTTGATAGAATTAGCTAGTACTTTTATACTCAACACTTACATTTTCCATGGTGAGTCTTTCTGCTATGAGTATAGATGTTCATTTTTGTAGATGTTTTTGTAGAATTACAACAAATGCTAAATATATTTTCTTATTATCCACTACAAAGTTAAATCAAAAATATATTTTTTATAAGAGTTCAAAAATATGAAATTAAAAACAAGTTTATTATTTTCAACCAAAACCTTTTTAGATTACTTTACAACCAGTACATGAACACTGACACAAATCAGAGTAGACATGAACTGTCTGTACTTTGACTTGAGGGGGTTAAGAAATCTTTTTATTCACAAATGAAGTCTAGAAGAGGCTCACTATAATTGCTCTGGGAGATTTGTTGAATGTCCAGGATAAACTAAGGCTGAGATAACCGGATGCTAGTTAGGGCAAAGCCCAGCTCTATACAAAGATGCATTTTCAAAACTAATGCTCTTAGATAAACCTATTTGCCATGACTGAGTTAGAGTAGTTATCCCAGTCATGCACTTATGTATACAAATACAAATCCCCCATCAGACAAATGAAGAAGTAAAGAGAAACAAAGTGATACAGTAAAGAAATATTATAGAATACACACACACACACACACACATTTCCCCCCCCCCAAAATTCCTCTTTTATATGAATTTTTTAATACTAAAATGTAAATAATTTTTATGTATAGGGTATCAAAAGAAAGCTCTAACTGTCGTTTAAAAAACAACATATAACTTGTATGGGTGCGTTAAATGAGAGAGAGGAAAATTATGTTTTCAAAACCCGCATATTAAAAATTGAAAAACGCTCTGGTCCTTGGCCTTGGAAAATCCCTGGTCCTTAAAGGGTTAAGTGTTCCCTTTATTTTTTTGAGCAGTGTGTATATATATATATATATATATATATCTACATGCACACGTATATATACATATAAAGTATATAACTGGTCTTGTTTGGTGCTTTAAAAGTATTGGTGAAAAGGGCCAGAATGACTTAAAACAGACAGTAACATTGAGTACAGTTTGTGCAAACATGGAATTGGTTGATTCTGCACTATGGGACCCTGAGACATGTGGATAGGTTGATTTTGTATGTGTTTTTTGTATTTAATGTTTATTTATTGTGTAGGACTGCACACAAAAAAAAGCAGATGGGAGGGAGGAAGAACAATGCTAAAATTGCCTGCTGTATCAGAGTAGCTTACCAGTGGCCATGGCCGGCCTTTGGGGTGTGCGAATTTTGAAGAGACAGAAGAGGCACCCACCTCCTTTAGAAAGGAAAAGGAAGCTTGTCAACACAGGCGCAGGCTGGGGAGATCAGAAGATCTTCCCTCCCCAGCCCTGTGATCGGCAAGCAGGCAGCATGGTGTCTGTGCACTGCCCAAGCGCACAGACAACCTACAATGCTGTCTCTCTCGCCTCCCCCTGCACTGCTCTGCCACTAGACACCAGGGAGGTGGCTGGAGTAAGTCCAGGGTGTGCAATAATAGGCATGTCATGAGTATGCAGTGTTGGTAATGATGCATATCCTTTGGTACTGGGTGAGTTCTAAGTGTGCAATGTGGGTGAAAGGATATTTCCTGGGATACTTGGGCAAGTCCTGGATGTGCAATGAGGGTTATGGGGTATATACCTGGGTAAGTCAACGGCGTCAGAAAATCACTACAAATGTGAGTGTAAGAGTGTGGAGGAACACAATTATTTAGTGACACATTCTGTGTCTAAATGGAAGATAAATATACCTTGTTGTGATATGAAGATACACGCTACATAATGTATATTATTTGAGACATTCACTCTCAAAAGTAGGAAACCACGTGGCAAATTTATTGCATCTGAAATTTCCACCAACCTGTTTCGGCACTACACTGTGCCATTTTCAAGGTGATGGCTATGGCAAGACCTGTGAGTGCAAGCTCAGAGCTGTTTGAAATGCCATGGGTGCAAAGTGTGCTGTGGGTGTAATGGCAAGGGATGTGGGGGTAATAATGAAAGGAGAAATGGAGTGAAGGGGGCAGAGCAAATAAATAAAAACCAGGAACCAGGTTCAGATGTACTGGAACAGAAAGAGAATAGTCAGTTTGTTGGATGTTTTTCTTTCAACTATCTGTGGGTCACTGGCAGAGGACGAGGGCAGGTACCTTGTGATAGTCCTCAGGGGAATACAACACAGATTATGAGATTATGGTGTGATTTAATAGGCTTAATTAACCTTTTAAATGCATCCACAACTTCGCCAGTGCTGATATTCTTCATGTTTGATATCCTATGCCATAGCAGGATTTCGAATATCCCATTCCCACCCCAGTCCTCTTTTATTTGCATCAGCAAGGAAAATCTGGACACGTTTCTAAGAGTTAGTCCCGAATTGTAAAGGTGACCCGGGATTAGCCGTCAGCTCGATTTTGCTGTTCTTGGCAGAGACGTCTCATAAGCATCTGAAAATAGACTTTGGTAATCTGTAATCGAATCGCACAAAAATCAGTGGCAAAGCTGTGAATTTTTGCTTGGTCTGGAGACAGTTCCTTGATTGCCTTCTCAGCTTAGCTGTCAGCAGGGAAGCCTGGGGGGAGCAGGTTTTGTTAGCAGACGCAGGGAAGAATAACCCTCGGTACGCTGCGAACGTTTATTTCAACTGTATTTATTTAAAAACGAATTTCAACATCAAGGGATTTAAAAAAATGCACAGCCGCTAGGTTTTATACCATAGAGAGAAGGACCAGAACAAGACATTATGTTCACAAGTCAGAGAGTGCCAACTCAAACATTTGAAAAGAATGGTATATTTATTGATTTTATTTTTAATCATCAGCATATATGAAAGGGCAGCACACTGGGGAGATGGAACATGTGCCAAAAATGGAATCCATTTCTACCCATGGGTAGAAAATGGAAAATGTTTTACAAACCTTTAAAAAAAACTTCATGCCACAAACACAGTTAATTGAAATCATACATGGTTTAATAGATACAAACATATATGGAAAGAATAAAGGATCTCAACATTATAGAAAAAAATAAATACATAAAAATGTTCGATAAAAAGGAGAGGAGAGAAATAGATTTCAGTGAAGCCCGGTTTTGACAGGATATTCCATTCATTTGAATGGCAATAATTTCACAGGTTCCTGCAGCAGCAAAAAGTAAATGACTTTTACTCAGCTAGTGTGGGCAGTCCTGGCCTCTTGCAAACTGCTGTAATTTCACAATTTTATCTAGCTGTATGTATTTTATATTTTAAGCAATGCAAAATGTATAACGTATTTAAAACACTTTGAAATCACATTAATATGCATTAATATTTAGAAGATGCATTTTGGGCACTAGACAGTCCCTTTAAATGTAATGTTAGAAATAATTACCATATTTGCTTGAATATAAGACGACCCTGATTATAAGACGACCCCCCAAACTTTGGATATTCCTTTAGGAAAAAAACTAAAAGCCTGATTATAAGACTACCCTATGGGAAAAAATGTTTAACTTGTATATATTTACATGTAAGTTGCTTTTAATAAAAATTATGATATAAAAAATGCATTCCTTGTTTTTATTTCCTTTTATGTTCCAATGCTGCCTCTCTCCAGCCAGCTTTGTCTCCCCCCCCCCCCCCCTTAGTGTTGTCTCTGTCTCTCCCCCCAGTGTTATCCCTGGTGGCTAGTGGGGGCAGCCGGAGGATGTCTGCATGATACGCGCCGGTCCCAGCTTCATCATAGACATCCCGATGGACGAGCCAGGCAGCAGCGGAGGATGTCTGTGCGCATCGTGCAGACATCCACCGGCTGTTAGCGAGGGGGAACCAGGTCCCCTGCAGCTCTGCGGGGGACCTGGATCCCAGTCTTATAGTCTGACCTCGATTTGAGGTCAGATTATAAGATGACCTCGAATATAAGACGAGTGGTCTTTTTCAGAGCATTTGCTCTGAAAAAAGCCTCGTCTTATATTCGAGTAAATACGGTACTTGACAAAGAATAATTACTTCACTGTATAGGATCGCTTTCCAAATGTGGTATGTGTCATCATAAAAAATGATTACTTATATTGTAACCTATGTCGCCAAAAAAGTACTATGTAAAACAAAAAATTAACAATAAAATAGTTCAATCTGTATATTAACACCTTCGCGACAATGGACATGCCTGGCATGCCCTGTGGTGGAACTAGCGGTTTTCACAATAAACAAACAAAATGATATCTAATGAAAGCCCTTCTCATGACGATAAAAACAACATATCATTTTTTGGGTATAATATGTGAGAAAGAAGAAAATTACAGCTAAGTACAAAGATGCCAGAAATGTCAAAACAGCCCTTGTCACTAAAGGGTAATAAAGGAATAAAGTTCATGATTCTTTTAATGTTCCATTGAATCCTGAGCATCACTATGCGCTTTTATTTCACTATATATGGAGAGAACACTAGCACACAGAAACCTTTCAAACATATAAATATATATATTATGTATTAACAAGCATATTCTTTATAAAAAAAAAAATCAAACTAATACATAAATGATTCCAACACTTATCACATTTTTTTTTTAAATTATCCCGATTCCATGCTGGATTTTATAAAACAAAACAAAATTTGTATATATGCAAACAAATATAAAATACATTTTATTCAAACCCATGAGAACACAACTCTTTTCGGAATGTTGTACAGTTTAGGACACAGGCTTTTACACTTCTGTGGTGTTTGTGTTTAGCTGTAATTTCCCTTTTTCTCATTTACTGTACTCACACAAGTAATATACTATTTTTAACACCATAAAAAGGGATTTCTTTAGATACCTTTATTTTTATCATATAACATAAATTACTTTAGGTATATAACTCAAAGTGGTGTTTTTTCCTACTTTTTCTCCTACAGGGATCTTTTGAGACCAACCCTAATCACCCTAACACTAGCACTAACCCTAGATTCTAACCCTAGCATTCTTTTTTTTTCCCCACAATGTAATGTTGCTGACTACATCTAGAGGCAGTCTAGTAACAGTAAAGAGCAACAGAAGTGATATTGATAATTTCCATTGCTCTTGCTGGCTCCAGGGCAGGGCCATGTTGGAAGGACATGGTACCTTCTGATCTATCGCTCCCTGGAGGCCAAATTACAGTTCCAATTTCCAGGAAAGTAAGGTGCTTGAGAGAGGGTGCAAGTAATATCTTAGTTGACAGGGTCTAATCTGAGTAAGGAATCAGTCTTCATCATCATCATCATCATCATCATCATCATCACCAACAATTAACAATTCTGGTTGTGTTTCCAAGATGTACATCTGATAATTGAACTCATCCACAGAAAATGGGGCATCCTTCCATTTCTTCACAGATTTTTTTGACTGGGGAGTTTGCAGTGCAAAGTTCTTTATGGAGATCATCGGAAGGGTCACATTTTTGTAAATCATTTCCATACCCCATGCCTGAAGAATAGGAAAGCACAAAAGGAAACTGTGAGCAAACATTTGTATTTCCAGTTTTATGTGGAGTAAATGTCACCACCCCAGATGTAGGGCACACAGAGGAGAGGCAGAGGCAAGCACTTTTCTGTGATGGGATTTACCAGGTGATAATACACCTGGTACATGCATACTCCTGAAATCAAATGGTATCTAACAGTAGGTAACATCATACTTATGGCTGCTGAAAGTCTGGGCTGTTGGCAGCCAAACTAGCCCTAATAATTCAGCCAAAAAAAATTGGGCTTTTATCACTCCTTGTCTACCTCAGATCCGAATATGTAGAGGGGAGATGATGGTTGTGAAGGTGAGTCAGCAAAAGGACTCTGCTCACAACTGCATGCATATTAGAAGAACTCACTTTGGTGGTCACTGAGTAATGCTGCACAGATAATCAAAGTGATATAGTTGGGTCCGAAACATGGAGCTACCTGAATGGACCCTATAATGTGTAAAAATATAATATGTAAATTCAAAATTATAGAGGCAGATGCAAGATGCAAGGAATACACAATTATTATGGAACATTGCAGACAATAATGCATCCTAATGTTCACATATAACATATAACAGTATAATATAAGACATACCAATAGACCCTATAACGATATAAATGTATCAGGCATATTGAAGAATTGAGCAGATACATAAAATGTTACAATTTAAGACATTTCATATATGTACAACTTGAATGTGTAAAAGCTAAGAGTGGCCTCTAGGTGGAGAAAAAGCTATGCGGATAAAGTAGTAGATGATGGCAGTATTAATAAAACACTTCTACATAGCACAGACCATCAAACTCTGAGTTTAGACCGTGTGGTTTTCAAGTCTTCATTTCAAAAATCCATTTGGTATCCAAAAATGTAAGTTTAATCAGAAATGTTCACCAAAACTAACCCTTTTGCATGTTTTGCATGGGCGACTGCCACATGTGTACATTCCAAATGTCCTTAACTAATTCTCTCCTGTACTGGGGTAAGCTGGCAGAAAATGGCTGAGGGATTAAACAGATCAGAGTCTGAAGCTTTATGATCCACCATACAATAGTCTTTTTAAACTGTGTCTTGCAGTCTACTGTTATTTTGGAACATGGGCTCATGATGCTCAATGATCTTTTTAATGTCATTGAATTGTGGGCTGTATACTGTACTAAATACAGGCAAGTTTCATTCCTTCTTTGATCTCTGACAGACTCTTGCGCCCTTGCTTTGGCGCCTCTCCTTCCACCTACAATTTCTACCTTGTGCTGCTGGGCTGGTTTTGACTGCCTCTTGATAACTCTCCTTGTCCGTCCACCCAACACCCCTGATCCGTAATACCAAAAGGCAGATAATAGGTGTAGGACGTCCGATTTGTAAAACTCCAGACCTCAGTCTCGGTTGTGATGAATCTTTTATTCCGTATACACAGCAAAAACATCTGTACTGCTATCCCTCACTTAGTGGATAAAAGACTACGCGTTTTGCACCAGAACTCGGTGCTTATACCTTTTTGACAATTTGTTCACATCAGAATAAATTTGGGGAATTTTCAGATTTTTTGTGAGAATTCTGCAACTTAAGAGATCACTTGTTATCTTGGGGATACTCGTTTCAGATACTTACAGTAATAAATCAAGCATTGCAGAGAAGAAGGGATGTGTTATACCCCTTACAAAAGTCTAATGAATCTTCTTTTCATGTCCCCACTGGCATAATTGTTTTTAAAGATATTTAAAACATTGATGGAATTAAGACAGTCTATCAAGGATCAAAGAAGGAAGGAAAACTTCCCTGTATTAAGCACTGTATGCAGCCCACAATTCAATGACATTAGACTGCAAGACACAGTTGAAAAAGTCTATAGTATGGTGGCCCATAAAGCTCAGACTCTGGAATATGTTTAATCCCAGAGTCATTTTCTGCTAGCCTACCCCCAACACAATAATTGGTTAAGGACATTGGGAATGTATAAATTCCCAAATGTATAAAATGTATCATTTGACTGCAATTACTTATAAGGGAAAGAATATACATTGTAAAATACTCAGTGCAGGGTATAAAGAACTATTCTCTCAACTCATGGAGGGAACATTGCTGATAAACTTAAATATTTGGAGATAAAAAGTATTTTAAAAAATCAAGACTAGAAAACCACACGGTCTAGACTCCGAGTATGATGTTCTGTGCTATGTATAATAGTGTTTTATTAAAGAGACACTCCCACTAAAAAATTAAAAGGTTTTATTTTTTTTATTTTGTATTGCTGATTTCAGATATGTCTTTTGTTTTTGTTATGTGACTGTATTTTGGACAGTGTTGCATCATGGGAAATATTCACAAAATGGAGCCAGTCCATAAACACTTAATTTAATTATTCCTTTTATATGCAATTAATTAAAAGAAAAAAAATATATATATATATATATATATATATATATAAAGTGGCATATTATTTATATATGTGTTTGTTTTAAATGACCAGGTTATCTAGTTACATCTTATGTAAGTGGTAGTGTCCCTTTAATTCTGCCATCATCTACTATCTATTAGCATAGTTTTGTCTCCACCTAGAGGCCACTCTTAGCTTTTACACATTGATGTCAAGTACCTTCACTCATGTATCTACTCAATGTTTCAATATGAAAAGACCCAATACTATGAAGCTACCAATGATGCTGCAATGAAATACACTTACTGTAAAAACTGCAGATTGATATAATCTGGCTGTGTAGAAAAAAGTATTAGGCAGTACACTGTAAAATAAAAAAGGTGTTATATATACCGTATTTTGCGGCGTATAAGACGACTTTTTAACCCAGGAAAATCTTTTCAAAAGTTGGGGGGTCGTCTTATACTTACCTACTTTCGGCTCTGTCTCCTCTCCCGCTGTTAAGCCGGTTTCGTGGCTGTGAGGGATGCGTTGTGAGCTCCCCTCCAGCCGCGCGGTCAATAAAGTTTATTTAAACTTTGTTTTTAAACAAACTTTAATGACCGCGTGGCTGAAGGGGAGCTTACAACGCCTCCCTCACAGCCACGGACCGGCTTAATAGCGGGAGACAGAGCAGAAAGTAGGTAAGTACTGGGGATTGGGGAAGGAGGGTGGCAAGCTCTATATTTTAACCTCAAAAGTTAAAATATGGATACTATTTTCCGGCATATAAGATGACCTTAACCCAAAAAAATCTTCTCAAAAGTTGGGGGGTCGTCTTATACGCCCAGTCGACTTATACGCCGGAAAATACGGTAGTATTAGAATACTATGCATGTAAACTGTTAGTACTTACAAATATAGCTCCATTGGATGTGGAGCTACATAAAGGGCTATAATAAAACCATATGGTGGTATATGAATTCAGAGTCTATTTTCCATGTTGAATAAAATATATTTTTATTTGGGCTGTGAGAAGCTTTCAGCCAAGATAAGATAAAGCAAAAATGTTGCTGGATAAAAGTCTTTGAGCCAAAAGCAATCTACCCCCTTGGTCATACAGCGCTGAAAGGCTTCAACAGACAGACGTGGTCACTCCGGTCTTCTCTGCAGCTTCATTTTTAGACTTTTAGCCAGTGACTTGGATTTACTGTAAGCATTTCAATATATATTTTTGTTTTGCTGCAAAGTCATGTTACAGTGAAACACTTCAGATCTGACATATTGTAATAGAAGGCTGGTTAAATTCTGCATATTGTATGAGAGCAGGAAAAGTGTAAATTTAACTGTTAGGGGTCACACAGGTCAATTTAGACAATTTAAATATTTCATATTAAACACATTTGGTCTCTTTGAATCTTACCTGCCCACAGAGGCATCTAATTTGACGTCCTGGACTCCAGTTCTCCAATTTTCTAGGCAGCTCAATAGACTCCAAAGACACTTTGTAGTATATTCTAATACAAGACATGATAAGGAATTGTAAGCATCTTTGTTGATATTAACTAAAGAGTCTTTTTGTCTATGGCTAAATGTATTGTACTTTAACCTCTTACCACCACTATATTCATAGTTCCGCCTACTTACAGGTAAGGTTGCCACCCGGCTGGTAATTTACCGGCGCAGCCAGTATTTAGGGTCTTCAGGCCGGGGCCGGTATATTAGATATACCGGCCCCGGCAAAGCCCGGTATTTTCCTCCCCCCTTCCCCAGACCCCAGTACTTACTTCCTTGCTGCTGTCTCCCGGTGCAGGTCCGTGGCTGTGAGGGAAGCGTTGTGCGCTCCCCTCCAGCCGTGCAAATCAATAAAGTTTGTTTAAACTTTTTTTTTCAACACACTTTATTGATCCTTGCGGCTGGAGGGGAGCGCACAACGCTTCCCTCACAGCCATGGACCTGCACCGGGAGACAGCAGCAAGGAGGTAAGTACTGGGGTCTGGGGAAGGGGGGAGGAGGGTGGCATAACAAGCATATTGAATGGCTAAATTCTGGCATATTGAGGGGCATAACCCTGGCATAGTAATTGGCATTACCCTGGCATTTTGATTGGCATAACCCTGGAATATTAAGTGGCATAACCCTGGCATATTAATTGGCATAACCCTGGCATATTAATTGGCATAACACTGGCATATTGAGTGGAATAACCCTGGCATATTAATTGGTATAACCCTGGCATATTAATTGGAAAAATCCTGGCATATTAATTGGAAAAATCCTGGCATATTGAGTGGCATAACCCTAAAATATTGAGTGGCATAACCCTGGCATGTTAATTGGCATAGCCTTGGCATATTGAGTGGCATAACCCTGGCATATTAATTGTCATAACCCTGGCATATTAATTGGCAAAGTCCTGGCATATTAATTGACATAACCCCGTCATATTAATTGGCAAAACCCTGTCATATTGATTGGCAAAATCCTGGCATAATAATTGGCATAACCCTGGCATATTAATTGCCAAAATCCTGGCATATTAATTGGCATAACCCTGGCATATTAATTGGCAAAATCCTGGCATATTAATTGGCATAACCCTGGCATATTAATTGCCAAAATCCTGGCATATTAATTGGCATAACCCTGGCATATTAATTGGCAAAATCCTGGCATATTAAATGGCTATTAAACGCTATTGAGGGGCAAAATCCTGGCATATTGAGGGGCTAAATCCTGGCATATTGAGGGGCAAAATATTGGCATATTAAATAGCAAAAGAATGGCATACTGAGGGGCAAAATACTGGTATATTATATGTCAAAATAATGGCATACTGAATAGCTAAATACTGGCATACTGAGTGGCAAAATAATGACTTATTGAGTGGCAAAATATTACTGGCATATTGATCAACTGCTCCCAACCACCCTTCATATTACATTAGACCGGGATAACATGCTTGTGAGGGTAGGTGGGATGGGTGGGAGATATTGTCGGAGAGGTAGGGGGAGTTTGTGAGAGAGAGAGTGACAGTCTGTGAGAGAGTGAGTAAACACACACAAACGCTTCTCACTGGCATGATATACAAATAATATATAAAATTTCAGTGATAATCAGCCCCCTTTGTGGCTCCACCCCTCACATGGGCAGTATTTTTTGGAGGAAAAGGTGGCAGCCCTACTTGCAGGGAGTTCTCCTCCATCTTTAAGCTTGCCTGTGCACTTATCCCATGCACTTCATTTTAATGAATGCCTTATAAGGGCAGTAGAGAAGCAGTCTACTAAAACACACAACACAGATTCCAGAGCACATGAACTTAATTGATATTTCCCCACACTAAAGAGTTTCTTAACTAGGGGAATTTGAGTTTGAAAAATATGTATAAAGGAACTGTATCACCTAAGTATTGTTTTTACAGTGCATGTAGAGAATAACATTTTTAAGAAATTGATCCCTACATTGTGTTAGCAGAATTGCATGAAAATGACTAAATTAGAAGAAAAATATGTCTTAAATGTGTTTGTGGAGTCTGGTTTTCAATGGAAAATGTATAATTTGAATCATGTTTTATTTTCTACATTCCCAATATAAGCAATGTTTGAGTGATACAGTCGCTTTAACACTTGATGTATGGAGCCTTAATTGGGTAGTTGTCTGATTATTCCACTCCAAGTGGGAGCAAGTTTGGGACTTGCTGACCTTATGTAACGATATTACACTGGGAATTAAACACTGTGGACCATATGGATGCCTAGCCATATTACAAGGTGTCTATTATTTTTAATTCTTCAAGGATAGAGGAGACAGCTGTATGAAACATATTTTAGCAAGGTTAAAGAGGGTTTAAGCCATATACAATAAAAAAAAAATATTGCCACATAAAAGGGTTCTAATGCTTACCTTTTAATCTGGTCTAATGTGCTGGAACAAACAACTTCCCAATAAAACATCTTCAGTGCCTTCTTATACTACAGTGCAGACATCTTGAATCTGTGCCACTGTCTGCCTTCTCCCTCCCACTATGTCATACTTCCTTAGTTATTTATATTACTATTTGCATCCCCAATCACTGTCTCCTTCCCAACTATTCACAATAGCGTAAGCATTTGCATCGACTCCTCCGTCGCTATCATCTTTCCTAACTGTTCACATTACCATTCACATACACGTTTCCATTTTCATTCGCCAGACACACCACTGTTAGTCGCTGGACTGTCTCAGGGAAGCAGCAGCTTCATGAAATGATTCCCCCCCCCAAGTGTGAGTTTTCCTGACAAAGACCAATTGCCTTTCATATATAAAAGTTAAATGTTTTGGTTTATTCCTTGTTTAACGTCTCAGTGGCCTTGGACCACACACGGTAGAAAGGAAATAGGTTTTTTACACAATTAGCGACTAAATTTTAAAAGATGGGCGTGTTTTATTTTTTCTTCAATATCAGATGTAATGATTCGTGGCCCTCAAAGCTGTATAAACAGCAGGGAAAGCAAACCACTATGTAGGCATTGTGGACTGAAGGCCCCATGCTAATCATCAGGGAAATAATTATCCACAGAGGCTGGAGTGACAGGTTCATAACCACTGTGCATAGTTTCTTTTCACTGTTATACAGTGGATTCTGTAATTACTTACTTAAAGTTTGGGTTGACATTTACGTAATGTGTCTCTGCCATGCGAAAGTCACTTCCACGGGCCACAGCTTCATTACAATCCTTACAATGCAGTATCACATCATCAGGATTGAACGAATTCTTCAAATCTGTCTTTTTGCTGTTCTTTACTTTCCGACTGATGATTGACTCCAACTGCAGTTGATGAATCTGCATCAGAAACATCAAGATATAAAAGAGAATTGAGGAACTGAAACACAACAGTATTTTGGACTGCCAAAAAAAATGACTTGTGTTCAACTGTGGAATAATGAATTATTATTTTTTAATCTTAAGAAACAGCCATGTCAAATATTAATCATTGACAAATGAATCAAAACAATATTTTTCAGCATTCTACATGGACTTTTTGAAGGAAAACCCACATGCCAGTCTGACAAACTTCCTTGCCATCATTATTGACATAGTGCCATTAGGGCCTTGCAGAACCTTAAATTATCATGTAAATCCATTGTATGTTATTTACTATATACTCTTTTAAAGGACAACTGTTAAAGCACCTGTTAAAGCACCTTACTAAGCCCGCTCTGCTTGTATTGCACTATCAGGGGAAGACATCTTGTGTCACAAGGGTCAGATCTTCCTTCATCTGATTCTAAACAAAATGTCAGCCCCCCGGAAAGAGTTATACAAGCACAGAAGGCTGAATAAGGTACTTTATTTCTATTCTTTTATTATAAAATTTCAATTTAAATTGCCAACACTTGATGCAATTTTTCATTTAAGTTGCTTAATTGGTTGCAGGTTTCAAAATTATACATGTTCTCATAACACTTTCCTAAGTGACTGTGAACCTGGACTGACTTTGCCAGCGTCATAAAAGTCTGTATAATCAATGATGTATGGAAAATAACAAGGGCATCTGAATTTATGAACTGGTGAGATCTTTGAACATACATTTGAGGAGCCCAGTCTAAGCTCAACTTCATCGCTGACAGTTCAGCGCGGCAGTTAGAACGCTGAACTGTCAGCAATATAGAATAACGCGGCAGTTTCATCGCGGACGCGGCCAGTGGTGTATCTTGGTTTTGTGCTGCCCTTGGCAGACACATTTTGGGCACCCCCCCCATCCACGATGCACACCCACGACATGACCCATAACCCACGTTGCACACCAAGGACATGCCCCATCACCCCATTTGCATGCCTCTATCACCCCATTACATACACATTGCCAATATTATTTGCTCATAATATTCCCCAGCTAATTTGCCCAATAATATGCCAGTATCATTTGCCATTAATATGCCCCAGCCAATTTGCCCAATAATATGCAAGTATTATTTGCCATTAATAAGTCACAGCCAATTTCCCCAATAATATGCCAGTATTTGCCATTTAATCAGCCCCTGCCAATTTGCCCAATATTATGCCAGTATAATTTGCCATGTTATATCCCGCAGCCAATTTGCCCAATAATATGCCAGTGTTATTTGCCATGTTATATCCCGCAGCCAATTTGCCCAATAATATGCCAGTGTTATTTGCCATTTAATATGCCCCTGCTAATTTGCCCAATAATATGCCAGTGTTATTTGCCATTTTATATCCCACAGCCAATTTGCCCAATAATATGCCAGTGTGACTTGCCATTTAATGTGCCCAGCTAATTTGCCCAATAATATGCCAGTGTTATTTGCCATTTAATGTGCCCAGCTAATTTGCCCAATAATATGACAGTGTTATTTGCCATTCAATGTGCCCACCCAATTTGTCAAATAATATGCCAGCGTGATTTGCCATTTAATATGCCCCAGCTAATTTGCCCAATATGCCAGTGTTATTTGCAATTTAATAAGCCCCTGCTAGTTTGGACAGATCCCCCCCATTTCCCCAGCACTTACTTTTCCCTGGTGGCTAGTGGCAGGCAGCATGGAGTCCTCCATGCTGCCTGTTCGGCTCCCCGGTGGTTGTGCCGACAGGTCACGTGACCCGGCGCGCGTATGACATCAGCGCGCCCGTCACGTGACTGTCGGCACTTCCGTGTCATAGTGCACAGGGAGCCGAACAAGCAGCACGGAGGTTTCTATGTGCTGCCTGTTCGGCTCCCCGTGCAGCCTGCCAGCAGAGGGAAGGTGAGGGGGGATCTTCCGATCTCTGTTAGGCTCCCCGTGCAGCCTGCCAGCAGAGGGAAGGTGAGGGGGGATCTCTGCCGGCAAGTGCAGTCTTTTTTTTTTTTTTAAAGTGGCGGATTTTTACATTTTTTTACATTTATTTTTTTTCAGTGCTGGGGGGCGCTGCCGCCCCCAAACATTTGCCGCCATAGGCATCCGCCTAGGATGCCTCTCGGTAAATACAGCACTGGATGCGGCTATGTAAGAGCTGACAGTTCAGCACCTTACAAACGTACCAGTTAAAATAAAATACCCCCAGTAATAAATGAATCCCCACCAAAGTGCCCCCCCCAAACCCTAATAGTAAAATCCTGCGACGAGCTCTCGTGTGGTGAAGTGACGGCGGTGAAGCGGCTGCGCGGATGCAGCCGCGATGAAGTGTCCCATCCCCCAACGTGCTTACCTTCTCCTCATAATCTTTTTCCGCTAGGTTCTGCACTTGCTTTATAGCCTGCTTCATTAGTTCTTCCAAACACTCATTGGTTTTTTCCCTTTGTGTTTCCCTGCTCCCCATTTTGGCCAAAAAAGAATAACGACTTTCCTCAGCCCGAGCTCTGCCTCTTGCCTGGAAGTAAACATAATGAGAATTTACATTGCTCTACTGCATACATCAAACATAACATACATAGGAAAATAAACAAAACACATGATGCTCTGGGTCTCAATTCCAAAATCACATACAAACACATGGTCTATATAGAAATAAACCATAAAAAATACGATTGTGTAGTATAGTGACACAATAAATTAGATACAGTGGTCACACTCACATAAACAGAGCTGAACCATCTGAGTATTGAAAGCTTCACTCCTTTAATTTAATAGCTCAGAATCCACAGGAAAACGGTGGGATATCCATAATAATGTCCCAGAATATAGTCTTCAGATAGAACAATGTGTGGCATGTTTAAACACGGCACACACACAGATTGCGGCAATGTATAAAGTAGACGTATGGGAGTCTGCGTTATCTATGCTGAATACATAGATTTAGATTTTGTCAGTGCTTATTGAGCCAGTGCAGCCTATGTATAAAAAAAATATTCTCTGCCCCACCAGGGCACCGCGATTACCCAGTGATCGCGGGTACCATATTGAAGAGGAGCATGCTCCTCCAATACGGCATGCCCAGCAGAGTGACGGAACTGATAAAAAAAAAATCTCTTCCGTTGCTCTGAAACGGTCGCTTGACTGCCCCTAGAGGCATGTGTAAAAAAAAATTCAGGTAAAAGTTAGAAAAAGTTGGGGTTGTTTTGCATATTTTCCCCATATTTATATATTTTTTAATAGTAAATTATATCATACGATGAAAATAATAGTATTAAAAGGAAGTCCCCGAGAGGTGTGGCTTCCGGATCCAAGATGGCTGCGAACGTTATCCCGCTCTCCGGCAGGCTAGCTATTTATAGCAGTATACTCTCCTCAAATTGCACCTCCATCGGATCTACAGAGGCTCTTATGGGTCCCCCATCAGCCACATGCCGTCGGCAGAAACAGCAGACCTCGGTAGTCTTTAAGACGCGCACTCCCACCAAAATGACTACAGAAGCCTCACAGAATCCAACCATGGTGCCTCTCACTCCGCCTAAGCAGGACCTCGAGGACATGTACAGAAAACTACAAACCTTCATCAAAGATGAATTATCCAGTAATATGGCTAGACAAGGAGGTTCGTACCCTCCGTGCAGATCTCGACACCCAGGCTGAGCATGTGGCGACTCTTACCACGGATTACAACCAAATTGCAGACGACACTCTGGACCTGCACCATCGAGTCACCCAAGTGGAGCTATTGCTGGAAGATCTCGGCAACAGGTCGAGAAGGAATAATGTGCAGCTGAGGGGGCTCACTGAGACCATGGGAATCGAGACACTGGCCACCACGGTGATTTTTCAGGCTATGCTCCCGGACCTACCTGCAACTCGATTCCAACTGTATAGGGTACACAGAGCGCTGCGAGCGCCCAGACCCCCGGGCTCCCGACCAAGAGATGTGGTCATCAGCATCCGCTTCCATTACTATACCACCAAAGAGGCGATCATGCAAAAAAGCAGAAAATCGGCATCGGTTTTCATGAATTCCACCCTGCAGCTGTTCCAGGACCTAGAGCCATCCACACTATATAAGCGAAGGCAATGGAAACCCTTGACAGATAAACTGCGTGCAGCTGAGATAAAATACTCCTGGGGATTTCCATTTCGCATGGCTCTCAAACACGGTGGTGAGCAGAAGATTTTCCTCTCCTATGAGGATCTACATGCGTTTGTGGACCACCTGGAAATTTTGGAATCGGCGGCCCTCTTGCCTGAAGGAGCGCAGCGGTACACGCAGTCCTGAGGTTGTCTGGAGTGTGGCGCTTGGGTCCCAACCCGGCGGTGGTCCTTCATGTTTTAAAGCCCGAAGAGTTCCCTCCTGTGACTGGAATTTTATTTTTATTCGTTTTATGTTGCTGCCGGATAGTCCGACTTAGCAACGCACTTCAAACTAGGGCTCCTAATCTGGTACTCTGAACTATGTTGATCTTCGGGCCGCTGGCCGTAAGTAGCAGGACAGTGTACAATATCTGGTTGATGGGGTCATGGTAAAGCATATAACACTCAGGGACCATGTGTACTGTAAATAATCACCAGTAGCATTCCCAGATCAGGGAGACCCTCACTTGTTTTATTATAGTATATATCACAGGGCTCTGGGATAAACCAAAGTCGCCCCTAGGACTAGGACCCTGCGAAAGGTTAAGGTATAGCACCCGCTGAAAGATATGAACCCAAGGGGATGGGGCCTCGATGATTGGCGCCATTCGGACAGCCAGCAATCCAAGTAGTCAGATGGGGGTTTAACATATGCTCTTTGAACTGGACCCGATGCAAATACCTCCCCATATTCTGTTTAAATTGGAAAGCTTAAATTGGGACTTAGTGGCCCATAGGGGACCTATCTACCCAAAGGTACTGATTTCTTTAATAAAGGGGCCGTGGGGTCGGCCTGAGTGGTCCGTCACCCAGATCACTTCAGGGGTTAGAGAAGCTGGAGAGTAGTGAATGCCTGCCGGTTGTAGGTATCTCTGCTGCCATTGTACATATATTCAAATAATTATTGTGTTAAATAATTGCAAATGTGAATGTTTTTGTCTAAATTGGAAAAGTCACAGTTTCCGATACAACTTTTGTGTTAACTTGCGCAAGTTCACAATATCAGAACCTCTCTGTTAAACAGACTGGCAACTTAAGTAAGACCAGCCTAGTAGTTGAGATTGTGTGTGACTGTTTGTCAGCTTGGTGTGTTTGTGTAGGATGTTTCCCTTTTTTTTTTCTTTTCTCTCATCTTCTATCCTCGAGCTACCTCCCTGAAGTGTTTCCTCCTCTTATCACTCCCGACCCAAGAGCAAATTTAAAAATGCCAACAGCCTTAAAACTAGTGTCACTAAATGCCCATGGGCTCAATTCCCTGCAAAAGCGGAGAACCCTACTACGCCATTTCATAAAAAGACAGGCGTACATAGCCCTAATACAAGAGACACATTTCGCAACTAACGGTACCCCTCAACTGTGAGACAATCTTTTTAGAACATGCTATGTTTCCTGTCACTCAATGAAAAAAAGACTCCGCAGGCCGGTATCTTGCTCCGATTGGTCACATAGCTCAGACCCCCCTGACCATTGTAAATATTTATGCCCTGGCCACACCGGATCCAGTTTTCTGGCCTCCGTTCAGTGAGTTTCTCAAAAAACTTCCAGATACCAAACTGATAGTTGGAGGGGATTACAACACGGTATCATGTTGTAGTGTTGACCGCACAGACAATTCACAAGCCAAGGCTCCGCACCCATCAGACCGCCTACTAGGTCAGTTCTTATCACATAATTCACTGCTTGATATCTGGAGGTTATGGCATCCCTCGGTGAGGGACTACACCTTTTTTTCTAACCCACATCTAAGTTACTTACAAATTGATTTCTTCCTCATATCAAAAGAGTGCATCCCGATGGTGTCAGGCTGTCAGATTCATACTATTACTTGGTCTGATCATGCGGATGTCACCCTGGCTTTGATTATCCCACAGACTACTAGACACTGGTCGTGGAAGCTAAACTACTCACTGCTCCACTCTTTTGAAATAACTTTCAGAATCAATTAAGGACTATTTTTAAATAAATTCCGGGTCCGTGGACGACCCAGCCACGCTATGGGCAGCGCATAAAACTGTGATTAGGGGCTTACTCATCTCCTTAGCAACAAAGATGAAGAAAGACAAAGAAGTGAAGTCAGTGTCTCTTTTAGCGTTTCTGCAACAGCTGGAAACTCTGAATAAACAAGGGCCGACGGCAGCTCTCTCAGACCAATTGACTACAGTCCAAAACTAACTATGTGCACTCACACTGTCAGAAACAGCCAGGGCTATGAAGTATACCAACCAAAAATATTATGAAAAGGCGAACAAAGCTGATAGATTGCTGGCGTCTAAGCTTCGTAAAATTACCACAGACAGACTAATTTCTTCCATTCAGACAACTGAAGGAAACCTGTCATCCGTCCCGAGCATAAAAGCCCAAGAATTTGGAAAACATTATACAGCCCTGTACAACCATTCCCCAGAAAAGACACTACTCGATAGAGTACACGTACAACAAATTGACAATTATCTACAAAACAGTGTAGTTCTGAAACTGTCTCTAGAAGACCAACCTATTACAGATGAAGAAGTAGATGCAGCTATTAAAACATTAAAAGCTAACAATGCCCCGGGCCCAGACGGTTTCACAAACATCTACTACAAGCAGTTCTCTACTATACTCCTACTACTATACTATACAGTTCTCTACTATACTAGATACTCCCTCATCTAGTGACATTGTTTAATGGTTTCATGGATGGCTGTTACATGACAACCTGGAGGTTTTACTTTACTTAGAAGTTACTTCACTCAACAGGTTCTCGTCCACATGAATCACCTTCCATCCTCCCTCTGCTGGAAACTATGTGGGCAACAGGGCACCTACTTCCATTGGTGGACATGTCCAAAGCTCATCAAGGATGTTTTACACAAGCCTTTTTCACTGGAACCAACTGTTTTTTTGCTCTCTAAACCGAGGAAAGGCTTCACAAGGGCAGAAAATAAACTTATTTCCCGAATAGTGTTGGCAGCTAGACGAGCACTGGCAGCGGTTTGGAACCAACCAATAGTCCCATCAATTACGATTGTGGTCAATATGTTGAACGAAGTGAGAAACATGGATCAACTCGCAGCTTATCTGCACGACACATCCAAAAATTTTGGAGCCATGGATTGCTCATTTCCCATTAGGTAATCCTCAGGTACCTTAGGCATAGGCTACGGACCCTGACGACCCAAGATCGAATTCAGAGTGGTCCTGCAGGTTCACGGGTTTTTTTTTCTTTTCTTTTTTCTTTCTTTCTTCTTCTCCTTTTTCTCCTTTCCTCTATTACCTTCTGTTTCCCTTCCTACGTGTTTATGTTGTTTGATGAATGGATGTTATATTTGTATGTCTGAGTGCGCAAAATGGGCAAATAAGTAGCAGAATTGCCAGTAGAGCATGTCATTGTTTCAGTATTTTGAGAGCATACAAATCGTTAAATGTTTTATTATGCCAGCAGTTCTAAAACTCTCGTGGTACCAATTCATTAGAGTACCTCAAACCGTTACTAACGTACTTTACCGATGTTTTATGTTTTATGTCACATAAGGCTGTTCTGTATGTAAATTACATCTAGCCTATGAATAAGCGTGTGTTCACGCGAAACGCGTAAGGCATATTGCTGTACCCCATGTCTTGTCTCTGTTTTTGTGGATTTTATATGGAGTTTTAATCGGATCCTTCTAATAAATATTGATCGATTTTTCACCGCATTGGGAGTGCATACGCCTTTTTTAGCTACTTTCTTCCTCTGTATGTAAATTATACAACAGCTCACAACCAACTTAAGAATATATAAAGATGTTGAAAATAAGAAAAATAAAGAATTAAAAAAAAAGTCACATCTGTCCTTTAAAAAAATGATATATAATATGTGTGGGTGGACTGAACACGAAGAAAGAAATCACAGTTAAGCAAACTTATGACACAAATAATGGAATTCTGGTCTTCAAGGCACATCAATGCAGCAAAGAACTCAGTCACTAAACATGAAAAAGTATTTCCCAAATTAGTACATTTCATAAAACAAGTAATAAATTCAGGTCGCTCACTGTTTTGCTCGTGAGTGATATGGCAGTTGGTATCTCTACCAAACAAACCAATTTCTCGCGAAACAGATGCAGGCCGCATGAGAGCAGTTAGAGGCAATAAAATGAACGTATATGCAGTCAAAGCATTTATTCATCCAAATGTTGAACAAAGATGAGGGGGAGAAGCAGAGGAAGGAAAGGCACAAAAACAAAACGCCTTATGTGTTTCCAGTGGTTAAACAGCTCTTTGTCATAGGCGAAGGGAAAGGCTTAGGTTTAAGTAGTGGAGGTGTGATTAATTACAATGTGACACACGTGTATCTAACTTTCCTGAGTGAAAGCCATAACGTGCCCAAAAACTTACACTTGGCTTTTGTTCTTAATATTCAACAGGATGATCTCAACTGTGCAATACAATTTAAATAATGTGAAGAGTGATATTAAATTAAAACCAATTGAGAGATTTAAGGGAAAATTAAAGTATGGCACTTGTATATACCAGGAGTGGATGCTCCACGCTCCACGATGTGTATATTTCTGAGGTTTGCGTGCACCGAACAGACAGCACACCAACCCCGAAAATACACAAAATACATCCGAGGGGCCGACGGCTGCTGCGAATTCGGTATCAGAGTCGCTCACTCTGTTGCCAGTTCGACATGCACGAAAAGTATACAAATTTTTGTATACTTTTCATGCTGGTCGAATTGGCAACAGAGTGAGTGACTCTGATGCTGAATTCGCTGCTGCCATCGGCCCCTCGGATGTATTTCCTGCAGGTGTGCTGCAAGGCCGGCACTCACCTGTCACTCAGGGGCAGGATACACCCCTGGTATATACCCAGCATTGGAGTTAATTGACATTTAGAACAGCAATATGCTGATTAAGTTTAAGGGATTCAGATATAAGACTACTAGGAATTTGGCAATAATAAACATTTAGTGGCAGTGTGTAATGTTTATACATTTGAAGCAAGACCCTGTAAATCACCGTTTGTAGTAGCGATTTAAAAGTAAAAAGTAAGCATGCTGTTTAACAATATTACATGCTGGGTCCCAACATAACGGATAGCGCCCTTAGCTAATTTAATTAGGTTCTGTACTACCAGTTTCTACAAGGTTCATTTCTGCTAAAAAAAAATATCAATTGTATTCATTCATATTAGTCTCCACATCTGAATCCCTTAAACATAATCAATTTACTGCTGTTCTAAATCCGAATAAACTCAAAGACTGGATATATACAAGTGCCATATATGCTTTTGCCTTAAAGGGACAGTCTAGTATCCAAAATGCATCTTGCAAATATCTGCAGGAATCATATATATTATCTTGCAGGAACCAATGTAAATAATGATATTCAAATGAATGAGACATCATCAGACAATGTGTTGCAGAGATCCTACTGTGAATAGCAAGTTTATCACAGTCCACACAATGTATTCAATTCCAAGAGCACAGGAAGTGACTAAATGAAACAAAACGTTATATCATCAGTGTCTATATAATCAGTGTACATAGAGTAATCATCAGAGTATTCACTGGGGAGGACTTGAGTCAAATATAAAAAATGTAATTTATGCCGAATGCCTGCATCAAATCATACTGTAAAAAAGCCTGTGCACTATAGTAGTAATAGTAGTAATCTTCATCTTGCACCAAAGTGAGTTTGGGGACTAGACTGTCCCTTTACACCTCTCAATAGTTTATCTCACTTTTCACATTATTTATATTTTATTGCACCGTTGGGACCATCCTGCTGAATATTAAGACCATAAACAAATCATATGTTTTTTGGGGCACGTTATGGCTCTCACTCAGCAAAGCTAGATACACGTGTGTCACATTGTAATTAATCACACCTTATTATTTAAACCTAATTCTTTCCCTTTACTATCGGCTATGACTAAGAGCTGTTTAGAAGTGTTTTGTTTTTGCTCCTTTCCTGCCTCTCCCCCATGTCTATGTTCAGCACACGAATGAATACATTTTTGGCCTGCTTTGACTAAAAGGATTATGTGCAGTTTATTACCTCTGACGGCTCTCACGCAGCTTGCAGCCATTTTGAGAAAGTGGTATTTGAGCATTAACTGAAGAATATGTGAAAGCATAAGCAAGTGTTGCATTATTTCTGCATTGGATTAAAACATACAGGTTTTAGGAAGCCTTTTGTAACACTGATCCACATTTACCTGAATCATAGACGTTTCATTGGTCATCAGGCCGTAGCGCACAACAATGTTGCACTCTGGAATATCCAGGCCTTCCTCAGCAACACTGGTGGAGAGAAGCAGGTTCAGTTTTCCTTTACGGAACCTTTCGATTACATCAAACTGCTCATTCTTGAGAAGTAAAAGAGAAAATGGAGAACAAATAGGGGCTTTATATAATGTTCTTTCTCATTACAACATGTATAATGTATGTATCATGTTCATGTTCATACAGTATGTACTGGTCCATCCAGTTTACATGCCATGATCACCTAGTTGGGTAATAGCTAACCCTTTGGCTCTTTTGTTGGGAGTCTGAGCACTTCGGGATTCATGACCCACAACAGTGTGCGTGTCAAAGGTTATCCCTCACTGCTGCAGTCATGGGAACCTTCAGGCTTATAAAAAAAGTGTCTAAAGCACAACCAGTAAAATCAAGGAGATTAAAGAAAAAAAAAGTAAAAGTGCAAAATAGAATATATTGACTGTGAATGCACACAGTACACATACAGTGATTGAAACCCAACCCTCCCTCCAGCAGACATTTTTAGGACTAATGGGGTGGTAAAGCGCAATTATTCATTTTTTGTGGGTCAGAACCGCTAGGCCTTTTAATGATTTGTGCTCACGTGATAATGCTGTAGATTTATTATCTATCTGCATCACAGCTTTAAGAGGCAATAATACCAACATTGCAAAACCTTTAATAATTCTCACTTTTCAAATGTACTTTATATCGTGTATCACTGGTACAGTATGTGGGGAATCAAAGCTCCAGGACACTTTTCTCCATTAACTGGCAAAAAAATGAAAAGTTAATTCTTACCGGTTGTCTTGGAATAACTGTTTGTGCAGTAATTACCTCACAGAACAGTGTTTTAATGCCATGTTTTTTAACAGTGCTGTAAACCTGCATTGAAAAACTGTTTGTAGCAGGTGCGGTAATTATATAACTAACACCACTGTTACAAATAAACCCATTATTGTCATACTGAGAATGTGATAGACCAATAAGGGGCATATCTGTTGGCGATGTACACTACCTTTTTCAAGAGTCCAGGAAGCAAACCTCTACATAAACCAGTGATACCCTCAAAACAAAAGATGATAGAAAGATTTGAGTGACTGAATCTGTAGAGTTAGGAAGATTTATAAAAAGTGTAAACATTTTGACATCATAATGGGAGGAGCATGGGCCAGCTGGAAATTTTCAGAAAAATTTCAGATATCCTTTTATTGAAAAGCTTGAATCAAAACATTATTTAGAGATTGCAGAATGTAAATCTGCAACAATTATTTTAACAGATAAAAAAAACAAAAAAATCACTTATTTCTTTTCCGGATTACATTTAATAAACTGTTCTCATGCTGTTAGGATTATTACCTGTGTCATGTGCTTTGTCTGATTGCTGTGTCCTGCTCCTGTCAAAGGTGCTGTCTTGATACCGATATTCTGCAGAGAGGCGTTGGCCAGTATCCAGTCATGCAGGTTGTGTGTGCTAAGCCGTGTACGAGTAAAGATAATTCCACGAGAATCGGAGGAGGACAGGTATTGGTCTATAAGGATCTGCTCCAATTTCTTCAACTTGGGGTTTTCATACCTATCATCTTTTGCCAACTCCAATAGTTCACGCCGATTATCTGTAATAGATATTTGGAGATTTGAAAAGTATAGGTATAAGGCCTGTCATCATTTGGGTACAGTATGTACTGCAATAAGGGGCTCTGCTATCAGGAAGCCCAAACGGAGCCTCTTTCATCATGGTGCTACCACAGGGGAGCATGATGTCATAAGTGTGGGTGCCAGGAAAGCAAGGTGATATCAGCATGCATAAATGCCTTGATGCACACAGCATCTACTCCACTGTTTCTACAGTTCTGTGGACAAGGTCCATATGGTTCACACCCTACAGATACTATAGAACCCTGAACCAGAGTTGTGTTGTTCTCAGTTAAATAACACTGCAAGATCACCAACACTGGACATGTACACTTAGAGAAGAACAGACAACACAAGACCTAAACTAAAAGAAGCCACAGGACATTAACAGAAACAAAAGCCTTGACAGGGGACAAGAGACTCTTACATAAGAACAAAAGCAAGACAAAGAGAGATAGACAAAGAAAGGAGAGATCTGAAAATATTAACCCACAAAAGTAAAATGTGAGAGGACACAAAAGGCAGAGAGGAAGAACAAAGAACACTCAGACCCGAAAGCATCAGAAAGTCAAATTAAAATCTATGGACTGAAAAACAACCCAGACCGCTGTTGGTGAGGGCTTAGGGTTTTACTTGTACTAGGTCCTTAAATTTCTGATGGCAGCCAAGCTAGCTGCTACTGATGTTTGGCATGGTTATTATTACTAACCATCAAACAGCTGACTGAGGGAGCATTCCGTGTGATTATTTAAGGAGCTGATGATCTTCAGCTCTTGATAGAAGTTGTCCAGAAGCTCGAATGCATCTATCATTCTTACTGTGTCATGGGTGAAAAGGGAGTCATTGTACTTGCGCAGGTGCACAGCACATGTTCGTTTCAGCCTGTTGGACTCCTCTATTCCTGCAATATCAGAACCTACAAGTTAAGAAAGGCTAAACACAATCCTCTAGTTTAATATCGGATTACTATAGTGGATAGTATAGTACCCACTGATTTCATGCGTACATTTAAAATCTTCTGAAATATTTAAATAATCTATGAAATATAGGTTTTGCTGAGAGATGTAATTTTGTTTTTCTGATAGACTACAGCTATAGTACCTGCATCACTAGTAACACTGCTTGGATAATAAGTTGTTTATTGGATTTTTTAATATGATTGCAGTTTTACTGAGCATTCTTTCCCTGTGCATTATGCAGAGCCAATAAATGAGACTGTATCACCTAAACATTGTTTTACTGTGAATGGAGAGAATAAAAAATGATTATAAATGATCTATCTATTGTGTAAGTAAAATTCAAACCAAATGCCTAAACTAGGAGAAAATGTGTATTAAATGGGTGTGTCAAGTTGTTATGACAACACCTGTGGTTGATATGCAAATGAACTGCTTTTAAATGGGAAATATGTAATTCAGATATTAAGCCAGAGGTGATGCCATACACTGGAGACTCCACATACACATTTAAAACACATTTTCTCCAAATATAGGTATTTACTTGCACTTTTGCTAACAATGTATAGATCATTTTCAATTATTGTTTATTCTCTACATTTGCTGTAAAAACAAAGTCTGGTGATACAGTTGGTTTAAAGTCCCTTTAAACCAACTGTATCACCAGACTTTGTTTTTACAGAAACTCCCACCAAAAAATTAAAAGGTTTTATTTTTTTTTTATTTTGTATTGTTGATTTCAGGTATGTCTTTTGGTTTTGTTTTGTGACTGAATTTAATAAAATATGTAACTAAACAAGTGTGACTGGGCGATGTAATTTTGTTAAATGCAGTGTTTTGGGGTTCCACCCCAAAGTGACTTTACAGCAAAAATGTCTCACTTTGGGTCTGGGGACACAGAATGCAGTCTATAAGTCTGAATTCTAAGTCTGAATTCTGACTATAGACTTGCATTGAATGGGAGGGTAATATGACTATTACATGACAAGGTGGCTGAGTTATGGTCCTGTATGATCAGGTCAATCTCCTCTCTTTGGGATGGAAAGCAGGTAAAAAAAAGTTGTACACAGCGACCTAGTCCTGACCACTACAGGAGCCAATAAGAGAGCAGGGGAGTATCTTAGGGCATCATCATGCAGATTTTTGACGATGTTGCATCATGGGAAATATTCACAAAATGGAGCCAGGAGATAAACACCTAATTTTACTTCATTTGAAATAAACTCAATCATATATATAAAACAAAAAACAGTGGCATAAGATCTATTTATGTGTTTGTTTGAAATGACCAGGCTATCTAGTTACATCTTATGTAAGTGGTAGTATCTTTTTATCCCTAGCAGGATAAATTCACCTGGATTTGCCCCATTATAATTCACTGTTAAGTCAGTTAGATATAATATTCTCACTTCAACTCACATTTTAGTGATTAGCACCCCATGTATCTCTATGATATCAAGTGGAAAATGTCCCAAGAATCATTCCATCCTTTTAGCAGTCCTGTGTTTAACAGTCCACTTGTTTCTTTGAGAAAAGGATAGGATGACCAACACTTAGAACATATAGGGGAATATGTATGAAAACTCCTGCACTGCAAAGTGTTGTGAGTTTTATTTAAAAAAGAAAAAGAAAAAAAAAGAAGCACAATCACCATTTGATATTGCAGTGCAGGCAAGGGACTGTATTTTTGGCACCTGTTTTTTGTTATATATAGGCTGTGCTGACGCAATGAGTGCCGACACAACCTAAATATATGCATTAAGCGCATATAACGCAGACTCCCATGAGTCTGATTTACACATTGGTGCACACTCCGCCTGCACCATCTTTATACACCCCCCCCGCCCCTCACTAGAGTCAACTTACCTTGTTTCTCCAATTCAACAACTTTCTGCTCATACTTCTGTGTACCAAATTCTTTATAACAAAAATCAGTTTCACCTAAGAAATCATGGATGACTTGCATAAGTGCCTTTAATTTATCCCCAAATGGATCCTAGGGTGGACAAAAAGTTTAGAACAAATTTGAAATACTTGATGTTTGAACTGGCAACTGGGTAGGTATGCTACCAGCCCATGAAATCTATCATTACCTGAGGTTTTTCTGACACAAGATCATAATGCTTTTTTGGCTGTTTAGCTATGGCCACTGGATCATCAGTTTGTATCTGTGATGACATTATTTTCCAGGTGTCAAGATTGGCACATATCTGGGGAATTTGAAGAGAAACATTTAATGTAGACCAAGCTTCCAGTTAAGCAAAAGGAAGTTCCTGTGAAGGTTCTAACACAGTTAGACACAACTGCAAATAGGGTAGATACTCTCTGCAAATTAAAGTATTACTTTTATAACTTTATAAAAAAAAAAAGATACAAATAAAACACAGAAAATAAAGAGTAAAAAATAGTGGTAAATCCAACTTATTGTTTGTGTGTAAAGTTCAGAAGGGGTATAATTATACCTCCAAGTTTATGGTGCCAAAAACATGCTTATGGACAGTTTACTACTGTAGTCTACCCAAGTCAACAGATTTTATCTGTGAGAATACATGGAACAATCTATTGGAAATAGACCTCCACTATACTTGATGCAACTGTGGGCCCAGTCTCCTTGTAGAACACTTTTGAAGTCTTGTAGAGCAAACACACAAATGAATTTTGTTGGCCTGAAATCTATTAATGAAAATAAGTGGTCTGGATTTTTTTGTAACACCATTTACATCCAATTTAAATCATGAGTAATGTCTGTAGTGCTATACACAAATTATTGTTAATGCAAAAATTATTTTATTGAGGGTTTGAACGTCTAGTTACATTTACCTGTAGAATGTGTTCTACGGCTTTCTCGACAGTTGTAGCTCTTCCAGTGCCAGGAGATGCAGTGAGTCCTAGGATCTGAGGCAGATGTCCTTGTTTAGATATCTTTTGCTCAAGGTAACTTTCCATCAGTTTGTTATAAACGCCATCTTTGTTTGTGTGGTGACATTCATCGATGATTAACAATGTGAAATCTTTGGGAAAGACGATCCAATCAGTAAAGAACCATATTGCTTCTGTCATGGCAGTATAAGACAAAATGGACACTTGCTTGCTAAGAAACTGACATGATGCAGAAAATTGCTGTGCTTAACAGAAAGAGATGTTGCTTCACAGGATGCAGCTGCATCCTATTACGTAGCTTAGCTAAGAGAACCTTTACATTTGCATAACGGCGTAGCTTGTCAATCATTCATCCTTATAACCAATCAATTGGTAACATAATAGCTTTCCACACCTATATCCTTGAAGTATATAATCAGCTGTGTCGCACTCAATAAAGTAGAGATTTGCGTTGACTCCACAGAGTGTGTCAGTGTCTTTTCTCTCCGTGCACGTATCCTATCTAACTAATTTGGACCAACACATCAACATAACTGACCCTTGATCAGATCCAAAACAGTTGGCGCCCAACGTGGGGCACACGAGAGACCTCCTGGCGGGACACCCCCCAAACCATCGGACAGAGGCGAGACACATCAACAGACACCGGGACTGCAGCCCGTGATTGAGGTGAGGAAGTTTATCATCTTACCTACATGTGTCACTTGATGTAGTCTTCGTATATCTGTCCGAGGGAGGATGTGACGCCAGCCAGAGGCATCGTGTGGGCATGACAGTAAGAATCCCCATATGTTGATAATATCTTGATGTGTTGTATATTCTGAGGAGAACTTTGAGTGACTAGCCTATATCTGCGTATAATAATAAGTCACCTCAAAATTCCTGTACCACGGGTCAGCCTGGTTGTCTACCCGTGGGGACAGACGGGAGGAGGCGGTCAGAGTAAGCCCAAGTGGGCTGCGTCTAGTCACGGAGAACTACACGTGCGTATAGTCACAGAGAATTATACGTGTCCAGCTCTGACTCAACAAAATATACGAAATATATGTCAGGAGGTCATAAGACTAAGTTGCGGACAAGTCCCAGGAATTGATGGAGGCAAATGGGTAATAATATAAGTGTCCCGAAGGGTTACTGCTTGCCTGAGCAGTACGTGGTGGACAAAAAGAGGAAAACGGTTTGCCAAGTGCCTACCGAGGTTAGAAAAATGTTATGGTGTATGTAAAGGTGGTAAATTGTGTAGTATTACATGGAAACAATTGTTTAATGACAAAAGAGGCAAATTAACAGATGACAATCTGTTGCAAGGCAGTCAAGGTGTGGTTTGACTGTAGTAAAGAATTTGAAAGGACAGGAGGAAAACAAAAATTTGACAAAGATTCAAATAGATTTTACTGTAAACCAAGCAAAGTAGTGGGCAGCCACCACCCTAAAATGGCGCCGCCAAAAAAGAAGGAAGATGGACTTGCCCCGTATGTGATCGGAAAAACCCCTCTTCCAGAGAGACGTGTTTTACGTGTGCTCCACATAGCCACATCTTTATATAGTTTCCCAACACGTCCCCCAAGCCCTAGCAGCGGTGCCATCTTATCCTCAGCTGACTCCCACGGCTGAACCTGTAATTCCCCTTAACCCCTACCCTCCTGTCCAATGGTACAGCCCCTGTATCCAATGATTAATCCAGATGGTATTTTCTGTACACCTCCTATAACCCAGCTGAGGGTGGCTGAGGATGATGAAGGGGAGGAGAAGGAGGATGAGGGAACCATTCCCTATACTAGTAGACATGGATGAACAGAAAGTGTTTTACAATTAGTGGAGTAGAGAGTACGTATCTCCTAAATTACTCAAACCAGAGTGGTCACCAAAATACGGCATTTTTAGCCTTTCGGATAAAATTTGAAATAACGGTATTTATAGCAATAAGAGGCAGAACTGTTAGTTTATGCTGAAAAGTATTGATTAGTGTTTAAAGCAACTCCCTGCCCATCCAATATAATCTGTGGTAACTTGCATACACTGTAATAGTTTTATTTTTTTAGTGTGACTAGAATTTGTGTGCAGCGCTACTTACACTGTTTGTGTTATATGAATATAACATTCACACTATAGGGATGTTAGATTGCTAGGTAAAGAGCAATACGTATTTAAATAGACACAGAGATAGTGTTTGCATTCTATCACATTTATATACAGTAAATACACATGCACAAACGTGCAAAGATGAAATCTTAATTTGTTGTGTTCTAATTATTGTTATTATTAAGGTAAAGTACCCCATGTGATACATGGTGAGAGAATATTAAGAAGTTGTTTAAAGTTTTAGATGCAAGACAAGTTTTTAATGTCATGCTTTTAGTGTCGTGTTATAAACAGACAAATTGTGTTGTTGGAGTTGTAGGAGTTAATGGTGAAGTTGAGAGAAAGCTTCCCCAGAAGCCCCCCTTCTCTCTGACAGTCTATTTGCAGATAAGAGAATTGTAGCAGCGGCTGCAAAATTATTACTTCTTCTTTTTGTGAAGGGAGGGGGAGAACGGGCCAGAATTACTGTTACTGTTAGTTATTGAGAAGTTCTATGTGTTATGTGCTATGGTTATATAGTCTAATCATGATAGTATATGTCCTAATGGTAAAGAGATACATGATTATTATGTATGAGAACATATTCTCACATGATCAGTTGATTGAACTATGATTATAAAAAGAGTAATAATATTTCAAGAACAAAAGAATGGTTCAGCTTGACGAGTTTTTATAATTATATTGCAACACAGACTAGCAGTAATATGTTTTAATTATATTTTAATGTGAAGATTAATAAGATTAGAGACTGCAAAATAAATGCGAGTCACAAATCAAATAATTGAAGATGTTTAGTGAAATATTGCATGTTACTAACTGGAATTTTTTTGAGTTTTATTTTCATATAGATTAAAGCTGTACAGCCAACAAAAGACAAGTTCAAAGTGCACCAACGAATCTAATGCTGATCATAATTATTTCTAAAGAAAAGGTTTATTTTTAAAAGAAGAAAAAGTTTTCCAACTCATGTAACAGGATTCTCACAAAGTTTATCGGAATATTGTTGGGAAAGTTGTTCAAATCAACTCCTGGATCCACGTTATTTACGTTAAGCACATTCCTGTACTGACAAACAGGCCAACAAAGGAGCAGCAATTTAGTATTTTGATGGGCATAATTAACCCTGATCATTAGCCAACATAAACTGAGTCTTCACCCTAAGGATAACTCGTAAACAAATCACCCAGGAGTCTGCAACAGATACAACGGATCATCTTTGTTGGGAAGTATATTTTCATTGAGTATAGATGTATAAAATTGTTATTGATGATTTTTTAATTTTTATGGTAAAGATTTGTTTAATTGTATTATTATGGGAATGTTTAGAGTATAGTGAATTTTTGAAATTTAACAATTTGGCTGACTCTAACAAACACGATTTGGTCGACCCATAAAGAAATTGAATTTTGATAATTTGATTTTATATAGACAGTATATAAAATCTCAGGAAATTTCTCTGATATTTTGAATATGTTAGTTTGTTTTTGTAAAAAAGTTTAATCAAGAAGGATTATGGATTTAAGGAGCAGGTTAAAAAGTGTCCACAGGTAGTCCGTGAGATCCCCTGGGACTGGGAAATTGGCTAAGATCACTTGGAGCGAAACTTGTAAGTGGTTTGGCATGTGTGAGATCAGTGTTGCTAATTGTCTGTGTTTATGTTGTTTGTTTCAAGGGTCTCATCCTCAAGTGCATCCTGACCACTGACACCATGCCCCTACGTGAAGACTGGAAGACACTGCTCAGATATTCCCCATTATGGAAGCTTACAGTGCAATTAAGCTGGATGACCTACCAATGTGTGAAATCGAGGAAGTGTGCCTTATCACCTCGGATACAATGATTATGTTGACCAGGCAACTCCTGATGGTTATCCTTAAAAACAGACAATGTCAATTTCTAAGAATAAAAGGGGAGAACAGTATGAATATTATATGGACTGTAGGGGCCTCTGGAGTCATGTCGTGGATGGGAGACCATATTGTTTTGTCCGCTGTCATTTCGTCTGACTCACGTTTTATGTCTGAATGCATGCCATTTTGTGTGTTCTGAATGTATGTTCAGTTTTGCTCCAAGTCACGTTAAAGTATTTAGTCAACAACAGTCCTGGGGAATAGCAAACTCCGGAATAATATGTTTTATTTATTTTTTTACATGCATTTATTGGTTTTAGAGAACTGCTAACTAATAACCTTAGGGGTTTTATTAGGCAGGGTACGAGAAGCAATGAACAATAGATATTTAATTTAGTTTTGTGCTCATATGTGTTTTTGGGTCATCAGGTAATGCCATTATGTAACATTATGTAACATATTTAGATAGTTATGGCAGGCCTTCCATATTTAAGAGAAAAAGTCCAATATCTCTGCGTAACGAAGCCAAGGTCTGCTCAGTCGCCAAAAGTCTAAACCTAGTCAGTATTGTCCTGAGGCAGTCCGGTAAAACAGGACAGCCATAGTCGGTTATTATAAGTTTTATTATGGATGTGGTATTTTTGATTGAATATGCTGTTTTATTTTATCAGACCATTCTAATTTTATCATACAGTAGTTAAATAATATAAGATAAGTGGTCACAGATCTCAAGTAGGCCACAGGTTTTCATTGGACTTATGCTCATGGTTAGAAGATAGTTAAGTGTTTTGTTTTAATAATAGTAGTTATAGGCAGTTTTGATCCCCATGTGTATATAGATGTTATTGGAGTTCCTAGGGGGATCCCAGATTAGATTAAAGTTAGAGACCAGGTAGCAGCAGGATTCAAAAGTTTTTTTCTCCCCGATAATCACTGTAAACAAGAATGTTGACTGGATCAGTTATATATATTATAACCAACAGTGATTTGTGAATTATACAAGAGACACCCTAAAAGATGTAGCAGAACAATTAGAAGCTACCTCTAATGACTATCCAAAACCGAATAGCTTTAGATATGATTTTATCAGAGAAAGGAGGAGTGTGTAAAATGATTGGTGAAACCTGTTGCACATACATACCTGGTAACACTGGGCCAAATGGTAAGGTCACCCTTGCTATTAAGAAGTTGACCGATTTATCTGAAGAATTGAAGCGTAACTCAGGTATTCCTGACCCCTGGGACCAATATTTTGGGTGGTTCAAAGGATGGAAGTCTGCCCTGGTACAGTTGGGTATCATGATTGTTATAATAATGACCATTTATGTGTTATCACGTGTTGTCTAATACCTTGTATTAAGAAAATGTGTGTTAAAGTCCTGTTTCCAATCGATGACAAACCAATCATGTTAATGTACGGGTATGAAGAAGATGGCCTGGTGGAGAATGCGAGATCCCTTACAGCCCCCCCTTCACAACATGAAATGTTTCTGTGATAGGGACAGCATCTGACTTCCTTATGTGCAAAGTCTGTAACAAGGGGGGTGATGGACAAGCCATCACTCGTCTAACGTGCAGCAAGAAAAGAGTTCCGAGGCACATTGGGACAGATGAGCTAGGTAATAGGGATAGTCTGCAATCAAGTGATCCAAGGGGGGACTGTCATGGCAGTATAAGACAAAATGGACACTTGCTTGCTAAGAAACTGACATGATGCAGAAAATTGCTGTGCTTAACAGAAAGAGATGTTGCTTCACAGGATGCAGCTGCATCCTATTACGTAGCTTAGCTAAGAGAACCTTTACATTTGCATAACGGCGTAGCTTGTCAATCATTCATCCTTATAACCAATCAATTGGTAACATAATAGCTTTCCACACCTATATCCTTGAAGTATATAATCAGCTGTGTCGCACTCAATAAAGTAGAGATTTGCGTTGACTCCACAGAGTGTGTCAGTGTCTTTTCTCTCCGTGCACGTATCCTATCTAACTAATTTGGACCAACACATCAACATAACTGACCCTTGATCAGATCCAAAACACTTCTGTGCGCAATACATATTTCTTATATATAAAGTTACACATCTTATCTTGGAACACATAGACTGTGAAGAACTGACTTACTACCAAGCATCCCAAATTCTCTTTGGAATGTAACTTCCCACCTGTTGATGTCAGCCCCACCATGAACAAAAGATACATTGATTTGCTAAAATAACACCACAGCATACCGTATTTAAGGCAGAGGCAAATGGTAAATAAAACACGAATAACAAAGCCAATCAGTAAAAGAGATGTAATATCTCTTTAAAAAAAAGAAATGCTTGACAAAGCCTGCTAGCAAGGGAGCCATGGCTCCTAAAATCCCTTCTACTGGCTCCTTACATTTATGATTGTTTACATTGAAGACTAATTACGTGACTCCTAAAAACAAGTAGGCTGGCTCCTGAATTGGCCTGTTTGGCTTCAAAATTGTACTAATATTTGTAAATCCCTGCTTTAAAGTGTCAGTGTTCACACACACTAATTGGACAGGCCTCTATTGATTAGATGTAAAACAAGGGTCTAACATTGTGCAAGCAAACTGTGAAAATTAGTGACCAGGTTAGCCTGCAAGTTAATGTACATTTTTCTCCCCATTCAAGGACCACTTGACTTTTCCCTTGTGCTTCAATATTACAAGCAAAAGGGAAAATAAAATACTGTCTCATTAACAGACTTAAGAGCATATTAAAAAAGCAACTGCCAGTCCACTGAAAGAAACAGCAGTTCATTCTCACCAGTCAGATCCACATGCTTCTCCTCACTGTCATCGTTTAACGCATTTTGAAGGATCTGGGCTGTGCAGATGATAACATCGTTACTCTTCACAAAATTAGCAAAGAAATACTTCTCATCACCCGTGTCACCACTAATAGGGATGACCTTAAATTTGTCCTTGAGTATTGGCAGGAATTCCTTGGTGTAATGCTGCTGCACTAGATGCACCTGCCAAGCCAAAAACAAAATGCTTCAAATCTAGAAAAGCACTTACATGTGATACAGAGAAGATGGACTTTGTGGACTATGCTAAAATAAAAATCCCCGATTGCACAGCGCATTTAAGATGTGTTTAAATTGAGCATTATTTTATTTTGTGTTTAATTTATTTATGTGCTATCGAATGATATAACACTTTATCAAATGTGCCCTACAATGTCTCACATACCTTGTTCACGATCATTGCTACTTTGGCATTCTTCTTTGTCTCCAGATGCCTCATAGCAACATACAGTGCAGCCCTGGTCTTGCCACTGCCTGTTGGCAGCCAAATTATAATATTCTTTCCCTCTAAGGCAGGGGTAATGACATCCCACTGGTAATCGCGCAGCTCCATCTATTGGAGAGAAACCTGCAAAAAAGGAAACCATCAGAACTCTAGATGTCTTTTGACTTGTCAGATTTAAAGATGACCGACAAGGTTAGATATACAGAATGGTGTTTAATCTTGAATCTGAAGGCACAAGGGTAAAGATTAAGGATGGTCATTTGAAATGGTGCAAAATTAATAGTGTCACCTGTAAACTGCTTACAACCCAACTATGAATTTAGGGTCGAAGTACAGACACTCTTGAGCACAATATATCTACCCCAGGTTTGTCCGCTCGCCCTGACAGAGTCCCTTCTCAATTAATTCTTAATAGATTAAACTCTGTTGCATAGTTCCGTATTGAATGCCTGTTAAATGGTTGTGATACCCTTACCACAGGCCTACAATTGTATTCTCTATTCCAGCGGTGGCGAACCTATAGCACGCGTGCCACTACTGGCACGCAGAGCCCTCAGCAGTGGCACACGGCCAGGTTCAGCTCTCACCGCTTATCTGCTCCGTTGCCCTGGAGGTGCAGGCATCAGCGTAATAGATTGGCGCCGCTGGTCATCTGCTTCTTCTCCAGATGATTGGCGCATGCGCGTTCTGTGAAGAAGCGTTCAAGTCGGAAAGCAATGAACTGTTTGCTTTGCGACTTGAACGCTTCTTCACATAATGCACATGCGCCAATCATCTGGAGAAGAAAGAAGCAGGTGACTGGCAGCGCCCATCTATTACACTGATGCCTGCACCTCCAGGGAAACAGAGCAGATTACCGGTGAGAGCTGAACCTGCATGTGTGTGTGCGTTTGTGAGTAGAAGTGTGTGTGTGTGTGCGAGTATCAGTAGATGTGTGTGTATGAGTATGATAAGTGTGTGTGTGTGTGTGTGAGTATGAATATGATAAGTGTGTGTGTGTGTGAGTATGAGTATGATAAGTGTGTGTGTGTGAGTATAAGTGTGTGTGTTTGGGTATAAGTGTGTGTGTGTGTATGGGTATAAGTGTGTGTATGAGTATAAGTGTGTGTATGAGTATATGTGTGTATGTGTGTGTATGTGTGAGTATAAATGTGTGTGTGAGTTTGAGTATAAGTGTGCGTGCGCATGAGTATAAGTATAAGTTTGTGTATAAGTATAAGTGTGTGTATGAGTATAAGTGTGTGTGTAAGTATGAGTATAAGTGTGTATGTGTATGAGTGTGCGTGTGTATGAGTATAAGTGTGTGTGTGTGTGTGTGTGTGTGTGTGTGTGTGTGTATGAGTATAAGCGTGTGTGAGTATGCGGTGTTGGCACTTTGTGGTCTGCAAATTTGTGTCGGTCAAAAATTGGGCACTCGGGACCAAAAACATTCGCCATCACTGCCCTATTCTATCCATGTGTCCACACGCAACTGTTTAAGTATTACCAACAATGTTAGATATATATATATATATGATTGTTGCCAAAGATTGACATGTCCTGTCATTTTGTGTAATTTCTTCCTGTACACAGATTGTATTAAATAATATATAAAATAGAAAAACAAAAACAAAAAAAACAATGCAACATTCTTACCACCTCCTTCAATGTAGCTTCCATTCAAATCACTCAGCAATTACTAAGCACTTTTAAATGAATACAGAATTCAGTCCAATTGCTTCTCCCCTGCATGTAACGCCACCAAGGGTTTTTATTTTAGGGCAATCTTTACCATAACTGAGCATTTAGGTTCATAATCTGGTGATATTTTAGACCCCAGTATGCATTATGTCAAGGAAATTGCATTAATCAGGCAAAAATAGGACTTTTTTTTCCAGCTTTGCTATTTTTGCAATACTCTTGTCAATTCATTCCAGTTCAAGGTTTACCGAATAGATGCCATAGTAATTAATGCTATTTTGATAAATGAGCCTGCTTTAATTTCCTGATGCCTCTAGAAGTTTAAAATGAACATGAATAATGTATGCTGTGTTTAAAATAAATTGATAACAATTCATATATTTTCATATATATTGTATGCAGGTACTATTTTTTTTTTTATCAAATAAGACACATGACTCTAGCCCCACCAAACAAAAGTGTAAATTACATTCATTTATTTAGCACAAACAATGTATGTAGTGGTATAAAGACTCTAGACAGATCCAGTTAATTTTAGGTTCCACAGCGATCAGCTGTGCTGTGGATCCAGCTGCAGAAACATGCAGCTGGGTCCCCTCTATTAGATGAAGCCATGTTGAAAAAAAAGTGAGTGCCTGCTAAACTTTACTAAAATGTGATGTGCTCAAACTTCCAGGTTCAGGCCCGGCATCACACGTGAACACATTGCGAAGCCCTGCACTATTTCTGCAGAGAACCAAAGGTTCTGTAAAGAGACCCCGATTGTGTCTCTGCCTATGTGTCACTGGCTCCTGACCAGGAGAAAAAACACACTGTTTTGGCACTTTGGTCCTCAAGGACCAAAGCACCATCAGACGGGAAGGGGTTAAATTGCCCCAGACAATGTCCAGTAAATTTCCACCAGGAACAGAGTTGGAGCCTACCCCATGTCCTGCAAAATTATACAGAGCTGTGGCATATGATTTGAAAAGATTAATTTGGATCTGTGAGGGTTAAAAGCCGACAGTGTGTCAAAGAAGCTGATGGCTGCAGCAGCTTCTGGAAGGCCAGATCACGCCAGTAGCGTAATTGTTATGAGAATGGTCTTATCTTACTATTCCAAGGCTAGAACAGAGGTTTCTGGAACATCAACAAGTTGTCTCTGAAAGTTATGTAATTCTTCATAAGAACGATTTTTGTAACACTATTTTACTTATTACGTTTTAAGTGCATTTTCTTGTAAAACACGCCTTTCTGCATATTAGAATATCAGAATAACCAATTATATCGTAGTAACTAATGCTTTTATCCTCGTTTATATACGCTTGTTTAAACAATTAAAATCAGAGTTGTTTCACAGTTGCATTGGTGTCGGTCTCAGTTAGGGTTGCCACCTGGCCGGTATTTGAGAGGAAGGAGCCGGTGCCGGTAAAACTTAAATACCGGTCATGTTAAGACCGGTATTTGTTTTGCAGGCACCAAGGAGAGGTGATCAGCAAGCAGGGCACGATAAATCCCGGGCACCAGGAAAATAGACCTGGTGCCCGGTATTTATCCACATGGTCCCCTTGCCGCTTTTGTTTCTCCGGCACAAGGGGGAAGTCTGTGTGAGGAGCACAGCCTTGAAGCTCTGCCCCCTTGTGCATAGCTCATCAGTGTTCCTCCTGGCATCCAGCAGGAGGGATGCAGCAAGGAGTGCACAGAGACCATTCAGCAGGAATGTCCCCCCCCCCCCCCCCCCCTCCCCTGCAAGCAGGTAATACAGAAGGGAAGGGGGACACATCAAGAGAAGAGTCCGTTTTTTTTTTTATTTATTTAGCCTCTAAAAGCCTTACTGGTTTGTGTGTGTGAGAAAGAATGTCACTGAGTGTATGTACTAGTGTTACGGTGTATGTATGTATGTGCTGCTGTCACTGTGTGTATGTATGTGCAAGTGTTACTGTGTGTATGTTTGTGCTGCTGGCACAGTGTGTATGTATGTGCTGCTGTCACTGAGTGTATATGCTGCTGTCACTGTGTGTATGTATGTGCTGCTGTCACTGTGAATGTATGTGCTGCTGTCACTGTGAATGTATGTGCTGCTGTCACTGTGTGTATGCATGTGCTGCTGTCACTGTGCGTATGCGTGCGCTACTGTCACTGTGTGTGTGTCACTGTGAAACTGTCACTGTGTGTGTGTAAAAAATTGGCATCAGGCCAATGTTAAGTCTATGGAGACAGTACCAAGGCCGGTATTTTTTTTGAAAAGGTGGCAACCCTAGAGATAGCTCTCCTGGATCCAGTATTTCAGTCAAACCAAGACAGTCGTATTACAAGGGACAGAACCAAATTCCTTACATGATTACACTTTATGAATGAACAAATATAAATGGATAAAATAAATGCTAAAGCTATCTGTGTAGAACTACCCCATGTACCCATGGTCTGACCAGGAAGTTCTTACCTGCTGTCAGATTATATACCCTGGTCTCTGTGTTCTATATGTTGGAGAATTTCACACTTCCTATTCTCTAGGTTCATTCACTTCAAATGGTTCACTCCTATGTCAGTCCTGCAGGTTCCTTTGCTTTTTATAAAGCATTCTACACTCCCTTCTCCAGAAACGAGACAAATCAGTAATGCTCTCCAAGGGGGGACTGTAACAGCCAACATAGACATGCAAAAAACGAATAACAGTGAGGAATGCAGGTTCTATATATGTGGAAATGAACACAGATTGATTTATTTTTATTTATAAATCCAATATTCACAACACTCATAAAACACATCTTGTGTTACCAAGATGAGCAGTAAATAGTTATGCATAGGCATACAGTTAACGCAATAAAGCAACTGATAGGAGTCCCCCTAGTGCAGCCCCATGCTTAGCTGTATCATAGCTGAAAACAGAAACCGAAACTGTCATTTACAAAAGAGGAGAAGTGGAAAAGAAAACCTAAAAGAAAAGTAAACATTTATACCAAACAGAAACGAAAGACCAGAGAGGTTGTGTATTATTATTTTTTCTGACTTGTTTTCTTACTATAACAAACTTGTTTTATCGAGCGAAAAATACTACAGCCCTTATCCCCCCTGCACACACTAAATATTCTATCCCCTTGCACCCACTACAGCCCCTATCTCCTCTGCACCCAATACAGCCCTTATCCTTCCTGCACCCACTACAGCTTCTACCCCCTGCACCCACTACAGCCCTTATCCTCCCTGCACCCACTACAGCCCCTATCCCCCCTGCACCCACTACAGCTTCTACCCCCTGCACCCACTACAGCCCTTATCCTCCCTGCACCCACTACAGCCCCTATCCTCCCTGCACCCACTACAGCCCCTATCCCCCCTGCACCCACTAAAACCCCTATTAGGGTTGCCACCTGGCCAGTATTTTACCGGACGACCAGTAAAAAATTGGCATCAGGCAAATGTTAAGTCTATGGAGATAGTAGCAAAGCTGGTATTTTTTTAAAGAAAAAAAGTGGCAACCCTGGCCCCTATCCTTCCTGCACTCACTACAGCTTCTATTCCCCTGCACTCACTACAGCTTCTATTCCCCTGCACCCACTACAGCCCCTATCCTCCCTGCACCCACTACAGCTTCTATCCCCCTGCACCCACTACAGCCCCTATCCCCCTGCACCCACTACAGCCCCTATCCCCCTGCACCCACTACAGCTCCTTTCCCCCCTGCACCTACTACAGCCCCTATCCCCCCTACAGCTTCTATCCCCCTGCACCCAATACAGCCCCTATCCCCCCTGCACCCACTACAGCTTCTATCCCCCTGCACCGACTTAAGCTTCTATCCCCCTGCACCCAATACAGCCCCTATCCCCCACTGTATCCAGGAAAAAATCCCAAGCAAAGCCAGGGAGAGACATACATGGAACTACAGTTACTCAAAGCTAGGGAAAGGAAAATAAATAATCATCTCACTTCACTAAGGTGGCTAATGAAGGCAAGGACATATATTCCTCATGATCTACCTGATAGCAGAGCCTGAATGAGAATAAAAGGGAACATGTAATCATACTTCCCTCCTTGATGGTTGATGTAGATTCCCTGTTTTCAATTGGAGAAGGAAATTGTCTTGAAACTTCCTCATTCTCCACTGAGCCCACCGTGTTAGTCCTATAGTGGAGGACATTGAGCCCAGTAGACTAACTGCTTTTTCAGCTGAGGTCACATTGGATGCCAACATTTCTTTTACTTTGACTATCAATTCCGTACCTCTTTCTTTTGATAGTTGCACTGTGCCTTTGGCTGTGTTGAACAGTGCTCCCTGGTACACCAAGTTCTGCGAAGGGGTGAGTTGATTTTTGGGAATGTTGATTTTCCATCCATGATATTGGAGAAAATGTAGACAGATCTTACCGTGGGCTAATAGTGTATCTTTCTTTTATGCTAGTACCAGGATGTCATAAAGGTAATTGAATAGAGAAATGCCCTTCTTTCTGAGTTCTGCTATTAGAACAACCAGAACTTTGGAGAATGTCTGAGGTGCTGTGCTCAGGCCAAATGCAAGGGCCTGAAATTAAAAATGGCCTTTCTCCACTGTAAATCTGAAAATTTTTTGATACTGTGGAGCAATAGGAATATGGAAGTAGGCATCTGACAATTCTTTTGATATCATCCATTGGCCAGGAATACTGCCTTTATGATTGACTGTAAGGATTCCATCTTGAACCTGCATGTTAAGGAATTTGATGAGCTTGTGCAGATCCAGAATAGGTCTCCATCCTCCTGAGGCTTTTTTGGTCAGAAAGATGTGGGAGTAGAAACAGTGAGTCTGCTCCGCTACTTTTATGATAACTCCTTCTTCTTGAAGGGATGAAATGAATGATCGTAGGACATATCTTTTTTCTCTGTCTCCAGGCCATTTTGATATCTGGAATGAGCGTCGTGGAGGGGTTCTGTAAAATTCTATGAAATAACCTCTTTGAATGATATCTAGCACCCATCTGTCTTTTGTGGATTGTGCCCACATCTTTTGGAATAGTAGTAGACGTGCTCCTAGTCCTCTGGACTGGGATTGCAACCCGTCATAGCGATCTGGTTTTCTTGGGGAATGATGATCCTCTGGACTTCCCACCTCTAACAGAGGAATATCCACCTCTCCATGGCTGAGGTCTACCGTACTCTCTTCCTGGTCTGTATGACCTGCTGTCTCGAAAGGAGGGATAATCAGAAGATCTTTTGGACCGAAAGGATCCCCTGGCTCTACGTTCTTGAGGAAGAAACGCTCTTTTCCCTTCATCTCCTCTTTTAATACAATCATCCAGATTCTTGCAGAACAGCATATCTCCATGGAAGGGGAGAGTACACAAACTGGATTTTGAGGAGTAATCAGCGGACCAGGATCTGAGCCAGAGAGCGTGATATTTCTTGCCAGGGCTTTAACCATGTCCACTGATGATTTTGAGGTCAGGTCTGAAGTCCGCTGCTAACTTTATGCCTTTCAAACTCTTTAGGAGAGAAGATCTGCTCCTGCCTACTGCAATATCTTCTTCCAAATTAACAATTCAAATGTTTAATCCTCTGGATACTGACGTAAGAGCCACTGCAGGATGAAAGTCAGTGCCCGCCGCTACATAGGTCTTAGAAAGATTCAAATCCATTTTGCTATCCAGGGGATCTCTGAACGAGCCTGCATTATCAACTGGTAGGGTGGTGCGTTTTGCCAGTCTAACCACTGCCGCATCAATTATTTCCTGTATAATTATGGATAATGGAGGAGCTACCCATTGTTGTGAATACTACTGGTATATAGCAGTTTTCAGGCTCATGTGACAGCCTGAGCAGCTGTTTGCCCCTTCAGTGTGTGCTCTTCCTCATTGTGTCACTTTGTCTGAAAGCAGTGAAAAAAAACAAATCTTCATAAAACAAGTTTGTTTTTTCAATATAACAAGATGTTTTCTTGAGATTATAAAAAAGAAATCAAGAAATAAATAGAAATGAGCAGGTGTAATAAGCTGTAAAAGCAATAATGCATGTAAAACCCCAATATAGATGAATTTTCCTGTGCTTGTATTGCAATGCTACATACAAAAACATTTATTATGTGTGCAAATAGTAAAATGCTCAATATCCAGCAATTCAATGTATAAAAGATTTTGAAACTTGCAGCTTTATGGAAATATACTCTAAATAGAGCAGAAAAGCAGATATATTGTATATATAAAATAAACAAATACTATGGTACATTCACACAAATCTGCACTTTAACAATAGAAGCGTAGCTGTCCAATAAGATTAGAGGCAACCTTCCTATGGGGGTTATGTATAAGAACTCCTGCACAGTAAAATGTATAGAAATGTAACAAGGTACAATTATGGTTAATTTTTAGTGCTGGATTCTTTATACATGCGCTGCAGTGCAGACGTCAGACATTTTTTTACGCCTGCTTTATACATTGGCGCACATGCAGATAGCGCCAAATACTGGAGCTAACTGCAGAAGCCATGTTTATACAGTCCACCAACTGTTTGGAGGAAGGCCTTCACTTGCACTGTAAAGTGTTGGGATGTATAAAATAAAAAAACAAGGTATAGCAGGTTTGCACTCACAAATGGAAGGTGCACGGAGAGGACTTTCACCCTAGTCCTCCAAATCAGAATGAAAGATACCAGAAACCAGCACCGAGCTTTAAAAAAGACCCCTCACAGGGTTGAAACGTTGCTTGTGAAGCAATAAATCCACTACTTTACACTTGAGTGCTGGTTCCTGGGATGTATAAAATAGGCTCAATCGCCATTATGCATAACGAACAGTGATTTCTCATTTTTTCACTTTACAGTGCGGGAATTTTAGATATAACCCCCTGTGTGTCTTAGATGTAACCAAGCATGGCTGATTTCAGGTTTTTGGGGGCCCTAAGTGGAAAACCTGGAAAAGATGTCAATAATCAGTATTCTGGGGATCCTAATTTTTCATTAATGAAAAAAGTAACATTAGTATACATGAAAGAGCAAAATCTAATTTATGCACCAAATTTTTTGAAAATGTATACAATTAACCCGGACTTTTAAATGTAGTCTATAGTGGGCAGCACAGTTCTTTGCTGCCCTGCTTAATATTTATTCTGTTTGCCCACATTGCATTTTGTTATTTGGCTATATAAATAACTGTTAATTGTTTATTTTGATTACATTACATATCTATTTTTGAAAGCATTCTTACTGTACACATTTTAAATCACAGCTGCCTAAAAAATTTTAACTGCTGCATACAAATATTTATCACATAATTCACTTTTATAAAATAAAAACACTTTTTCGAACTTTTATCTGAAAAATCTTTTACACATTTACAACAGGTAAAATAAAAAAAACCCCAGCTAACATAGTTTCTAATATTTGTACTAAGGTCAGAAATGCCCATTGTTCAAGGTTTTTTTTTTAGTAGCATTTTCTCCCCCATAACAATTTCCACTATAGTGATCTTCTGACCCCAACGATCAACTTACCCCTGACCCCTAAATCTCAACCATAACTATTGGTGTCATTTTTTTTTTTAGTTGTAATGTTGCCGACTGCTGCTAGTGGTGATTCACCACTTCCAAATCACTTGCCCACAACAGGGCAGCACCATATTGGAAAGGCAGCTGCCTTTCTGGTAAGGCACATACAATTGCTCAGAGGAGCGATCATATATACAACGGAGAAGTTATTTTAGTGTTATTTTAGTGTTGCCTGTTGCCTCCACATTGCAGGTTTGTAAAATACCACAAAAATAAAGAAGGAAAAAGAAAAAAGAAGACAAAGAGAAAAGGAAGAGAAGAGGAGAGAGCCCCGCCAGGATCCACCGCGTCCGTCCCACGTCCCATCCAATAGGCATGGTATTTAACCCAGCTAGATAGGAAGTAAACTTCCTAGGATTACACCTATATCTTTGCAACAAATGGAATGTAGACTGAATTTAATACTCTAAAGCACTTACTTAAAAGAATAGCCGGTCCATTTTAATATACATACACTACTTAACACAAAGATCCTTCAGAATCCCTTTGGTTCAATGCAGTGGGAATTCATGGGATGCTTATCAAATGACAGCATGGTCGATATTTTGTTCTTCCTTGATGCATATGTCAGTGGATGCAGGAAAAGAAACATTTGTAAATGGATTTCAATAAAACAAAGTACAACACACGTGACTGAATATATTTAATAATTCAATCTTTTACAAACATTCATCAGTTCAGATCCCAACATGTTCTCTGTAACTCACCGTAATGGAACAAGACCATTGGGTCTTACAAAAACATAGCTTTTTAAAATCACAGAAAATATTGGAAAGTGTAAACACTGGCATGGAACAAGCACCAATTCACACATCTGATGGATGTATTGTGAAATTGGCACCGACTGTCTTTAAATCACAGAGAACGAGCAAACCTGTAGCTACAAAGTGCATGTGGAGAGACACGGAAGGTGACATTTTAAATGCTTTGTTAGGAAATAAACCCCACCCCCCTAAAAAAAAAATAAAAAATAAAAAAAAAAAGGAAGAGGAGGTGACCTCACACCACTGGTTAATACTAAAAAACTGAAAAATTACAATATTTTACTATCTTTCATATGTATTACTTTAACGGTTACTGGGAAATATTTTTATTTTCAGGCTTTTTTTTATATATATATACACACACGTTAGGATGAGTTTCCCATCTGTTCTCTTTTCTCTAACAAGGAAAAAATATATATAAGGGAAAAAAAACAAAGTGACAGGGAGGAATGTGTGGTTCATTTTTGAGTAAAGCTATGAAGAACACAGAAGTGAGTAGTTGGAAAAAAATAAACATTTGTACATAAAATAAAACAATGGAATAAGCTCTCCAAGACTAAAATTTATACAGACCTTAAGACTTAACAGATAGTGCAGGACACGCAGAGAGTAATACTTCAATAGGAATATTATCTGCCATATTATCTCTTTTAAAGATTCCATGGATGCAAACACATCTTACCCCCTTGCCCATGAATACATAACAGAAAATGCACTCAAACATCTTCCATTCCCTTCAAAAACACAAAAGATTGTGCATTTCTAAACAATGAAAGTTGATGCCTTGCCACCCTGGAGATAAGATAAGATGTCTTAGGCTCAAAAAATAGAATGCCCTCATAAGGCCGAATAAAGTCCTCAGAGCGCGGTTCTTCATAAAATACGAGCATAGGGAGAGGAGGTCGTCAGTCCTTTCTGTCCTGAATAAGCAGCCTTTAAATAACTTTTGGATGGTACAAAATCTTGCTTACCACACCATTGCAGTAACATAACTCAGCTCACAAAAAGAAAAAAAAAAGTCCACAATGGAGGGAATGAAATTCAATAGCTGAAGTTGGCCCATGGCTGGAATATTAAGTTGATGTGAGATTCATCCCCCATTACTTCTCTATCAATCCTCCATCCTTCAGCTTGAAATAAAAGAATTTCTCCAGTGTGTTCGCACATTTGCAGTAATCACTGTCTGGGGGATTGTACTCTCGACAATTGGTGATGATCCTCTGTAGGTCAGCAATGAAAATCTTCTTGGTCACATAGTATCTGTTTTTTAATCTCTCTGTCATGGTTTTCAAATCTTGGGTGGAAATTGACAAAATTATATATATTTTAGACTTTGTATAACTCCACTGAATAAAAAAAAAAAACATTTATACAAGACATATGTGTTATCTGCACATCTACATAAACATACATGCACATATAGATCTAGCAATACGGTTAATTTATCTGTATAAACCTATAACAATCCCAAAGAACAGAACATCCTGCCAATCAATGTAGAGGTTACTTTAGTTTGGATACATTACACATAGGGTAAAATGTTTGAAGAATTAGAAAAGGATTAAGGGGGAGCAATCGTAGAAAACAAACGTTAATGAAAGCAACTTTTTCCAACACAAAACATTCAAGCTATGCCTAATTGAACTGAATGTTTCCTCTGTAAAGGAAAAAGATCTCAATGTACCAACTTGCAAGGTTTTTGACTATTTTGTTTTGTCCCATTCAAAAGCCTATTCTCTCAGTCATATGGTAAAATAGTCACCTGGGAGCGTTCATGCAATTTAAGAAGGACCTTACCAATTGGGAACCGGATCACTTCATAGTAATCGGGAGCTTCTGATTTCTTTACAGGTTCCATGAAAGGCCAAGCACTGGGGTGAGTCTAAAATGAAAAAAAAAAAACATACAACCATTTATGTATATGCAACCCTTTATGGCCAAAAGTAACTTCATCTCAGAAATTACAACTAGGGCAAAGCAGAATCACCTATTTGTTATTAAGCAGATGTAAAGTTTTACAGAATGCTGCTAGACACATTAATTAATTTAGCTAATCAGGTCAAAGTATATAAATTCATATTCTTTAAAATGCGATCTAAATTTGACCCACCCACTTTTTTGTTCTTAAGAGTCCTTCACTTCAGAAACTTCACCACACTACCAGAACCACCCATCTTAGCAACTGGAGTGACTGTTTAATGTGTCAGCATGCAGCCTTTAAATTTACTTTGCAATGTTTCACCCAGAAATGCAGTCAGGTCACCTAACAGCCTGCTTCCTCATTGGTTACTGGTTCAATAAATGAACCAGACAGCAGAGCTTGTACAAAACGTGCATGAACACATTTCTCTAGATCTAACAAACTTGATGTCAGACAAGACATAAATAAATATCATTTGAGCAACACAATTGTTTAAAAAAAAAAAATCAAGGTCAACCATGAAATGAGATCTGTTTTGGCCAATTCTACCATACTGTGCAGTGCCAGTTTAATTACCTTGATCTGTGCAAGAAGGTTCTTTAGCACATTATAGAGTTGGTCTGGATCTTTAATCTCTTTCCTGTAGAATGAGAAAAGCAAAAATGAACACAGGTGTTTAGGAACTGCAATTCAGCTTCTAGCTGATAATTATCATAAACTGTACATTAAAGAAAGCAATAAATAACTACACTTTCAGCAAAGTCAGCATGGTGCTCATGAGGTCGAATGTTCCCAACGAGGGTAAGGTTCACAAATGCAAGCAGGAATGTAGCAGTCATGTATGAGCACAACATTTAGTCATTGGGATTTAACGAAGGAGACTCGTGTTAATTATAAATGACAAACTTCAAACAGTTGGAGAATATTTCTTCAGTATTAACTGTGCTGATTTAAAGGAACTCTGTCACTAAAGTCTGACAAAGTGCGCAATCAATAATATACAAAAGTAAATAATTTTTTGTGCACGAACAAGATAACGTCACAAAAACATGAACCAGCGGTCACAAGCGCGGCATGATCGCAGTTCCATAGCCACAAAGAAACAAAACCATGGAAACCCTGGTAGCGCCAACGCATGACTCTCCCGTGCATCACGGAGCACTTGTGGAGTGTCTGTGTGGTGCTTGGTGCAGAGTTTGATATCCCTTTTGTGATAGAGTTTGCTGTCTGCAAGATGAAAAAGCAAAAACCCAAGAGAAAGCAAGAGGGTGGAAGAAACACAGGGCTGTGGATTCTGCCAGAATTACCGAGAGGCAGCAGAGATAATCGTCACAGATGGACAGATACTGTGCCCTATTCACAGAATCTATACCTGCCCACTGTGTGGAGCCTATGTGGACAGAGCAAACACCTTGAGGTTCTGCCGTTTCTTGCATGCACCATTTGCAAGATCTTTTTAAACCCACTCATGTGTTGGTGAGAGTCACTGATCTTTTCCAATCTACCTTCTAATCTACCACAAATGCTATACTAACTGTGAATTTAAACCTTGTTTTGTAATGATTTGTCAGATGTTGAAGATCTCTTGGAATTATCTGTACATTGCTTAATAAATAATCGATATGTATCGACATGTTCAGTGTCATTATTATGCAGTTATGTCTTCCACATTGTGTCACAACTGACCATTGCCTTCATGTGGAAGTGAATTTGCTTCTGGATAATGAATGTTTAGGCACAGTCCCACAAATCAGAAAATGGTATAATAAGAACTTCCTTGGGTATTGGACGTCACAGAGAGACTTCTCACGCCTACTGATTGGGAGGACTCTAGCCGAACACGTACTAAATCAGGATACTAAGCAGGAAGTGGAGGACTCATGCTGCTGGAGCGGCATTAAACGCTGAGGGATTTGTTTCCAAGTAAAGCTTGATGTTTTATAAAAGAACTGGACACACTCAAAACATACCTGAGCCTGGTTTGTTTTAGTTGGGAGAATATTTCATACAGATGGATAGAAATATATATATTTAAGATTTTCTTCTGTTTTGACATTAGTAACCAAGGAGTGGTAAGTGTATTCCTTACTTTAAAAATTAAAAAAAAAAAAAAAGGTGTGTGCATGCATATATATATATATATATATATATATATATATATATATATATATTATATATATATATATATATATATATATATATATATATATATATATATTAGCAGAGTCCAGTCCACTTCACAGCTCTTAAAAGACCACATGTTTTTGCAAAAATTGAAGTATGGTATGGTTATTCACTCACCCTTTTTCTTTGCATGTGGGTTTCCATCCAGTCTCTCCTGTAAGTAAAACATATATATTTTTAAAATGGTTTAAAAACAGAGAAAATCAGGAGCGATTTTTGTTTTCATGTTTCATGAAGCCATTCTCCATGTTTAAATACTTACTTATTCCTGGGATACATTCCACTGGGATCTGTCGCACACCTTCCTTGAAGCAGGTTAGCCCTGGATACACTTTGCGGATCTGAGCCTGTCTACGTTCAATCAGCTTCTTGATAATCTGCAAAGATAATAAAGAAACTGCATCAATTTTCAAACATGCAGAGTAGTTATTATATGCACAACGTTCAAGAACCTAAAGATTATTGTTCAATGAAATATACAGAACTGGCATTTTAATGTAAGTTATCACATTGATAGCTACCTCCTTTTGCTTCTTGATGATGTGGGAGAGCTCTGTGTAAGGAATGCGAGGGTTAAGCTCACACTCCATTAGTGTTGCACCTTCATAATCTTTGATGTATCCCAAGTAGCGGCTTTTTGGGACTTTGATGTCCTTGGAGAAACCCTAGACAAAGTGCAAGCAAAGAGGATTTTAAAAGTGCTTGTAATAAGAATGTTAAAGGGTTTGGGGGAGGATTTTCTTTTCGGTTCTGGTTGTGTGTACAATCATTTTTTTAAGTTCAATCAGGGTAACTTTATACACTGCAGGTCTTCAATGAAATGTTTTAACTGGCATCAAGTTTTTCAGGTAAAAGTAATGGACCATTTTAAAAACACTGTAGGAAGAGGCTACAAATAAGAACATAACTATGAGAAACAAACACAGAAGAAATAACAGTAAGCCACAAGGAAAATATGAGATAAAGCAGACCATACGGTTGCCTACTTTAGATTTATGGCTGACAAGCCAAAATACAGAGGCGACGAAATACACTTAAGGTCAATAAAACTCCTGGACCAGATGGTATTCATCCTCTAGTATTTAGGGAACTTCGGTCAGTAAATCAACACACCTTTTAGATTTAATCTTTAAGGATTCAATTTGGACTGGAAATGTGCCACTAGAGTGGAGAAAAGCAAATAGGATGCCTTTAAAAAAGGGTCCCGTACGGAGCAGTGAAACAGCGTTAAACCCAACAGCCATAGTGGGAAAACGGTTTGAAGGAAGGTTAAGAGATGCAATGCAGCATTTTTTTTTTTTTCAGGTAACAAGATTACTACATGTAGTCAACATGGATTTATGAGCAATAGATCATGTCAAAGAAGATATAGACAGAAAAAAACACAAATTTGTCAAACTGAATACATGAGACAGTGTAGGCAGAATTCTACATATTCTGGGATAAAATGTATCATTTAAAATTAGTGTCCACAAAATGTTTATACAGGCGAGATATTATGGGTAAATCCACCTAAAATTAAACAAAGTGGGCATAGTATTAAACCCTTATTTAATGAAAATCAGTACCATTTTCAATACCTTAATAGCATGTAGAGAAACCCACCTGCTTTTTGAAGTATCCAATGGCATATTCATCTGCATAGGTCAGGAAATACAGTATGTTGTGCTTGATATGATACTCCTTTAAATGGTTCATCAGGTGTGTTCCATATCCCTGCATACCCAAAGAAATGAATTATTAAATATATTTAGCAGCTTCATAGAATGCAGTAAAGAGGGGGGGGGGGATGGATAATGTAATATGAGAGACATACTTAAACAAAAATGCAGGGATGGGCCTGCTTACAAAATAAATATAGAAGTCAAACCAAGTATTTCTATGTGAAAAAGGAGGAGTGTTTATTCTCATAAACACAAGAGCAGATGTGGATTTGGACTACATTAGTCACAGAAACAGAAATACAGGTTAATTTCACTTAGATAAGAGAGCTAGTACTGCATTTTTTTTAAATGACTAAATAAATCCTAAAAAAAAAAATAAAAAAATTTAAAAAAGAAAGTAAGTGGTGGAGTAATGTGGATTTTTTTCTTGAAATTTTTTTTTTTTTTTAATACCATCCAAAAAGTTACCATTGGAAGGGGGCAGACATTTTGTGAGGCAAAACCAAAAAAAAACCCAAAACCTGCAGAGCTATGTCGTGCCCACATACCGCAAGCTGGACATTCACGATTTAAATAAAATATACATTTATCCAGCTCACTCATATGTTTGAGTCAGCACACAGATTAGTAAACCAGAGTTTAGGAAAGAGGCATATAATTCATGAGGGCTTCTGAAACCACTGCATCACATCTCTCATGAGGTAGCAATGCAAGAATGATGCAGTCAGCAGTAGATTGCTATAACTGCTTGAGACCTCGTTGCTTAATTTGTACAGTTAAGGTTTAGTTGAATGGCTTTAAGACTGACATATTGGACACTATTAAATGAAAGTGGGAATTGCAAGCATTTTACAAGTGAATTTCAAACTTAACGCCCAATGTACTCAAGTTGGAAACCGCCAATTCAAGAAACTAAATATTTCCCCCCTTCAAGAATGTTTCCAGCTCTGCTACTTTGTCCTTAAGTTTGAAATTCTCTTGTAAATTGCCTGCAATTCACTCTGCCCCAGTACACCGTTTTCCATGCACCAAAGATCAGGTTTTTCTGTAGTTTTAAAAACGACAACATCACTTAGTAATGATTTTTACATTCTCCTTTAACGAATAGACCCCAAAACACAATCCCTAAACACAACCCCCACAGCAAACACAATCCCAAAACACAACCCCCACAGCAAACACAACCCCAAAACACAACCCCCACAGCAAACACAACCCCAAAACACAATCCCCACAGCAAACACACACAAAAAATATACAGGCAATTTGTACAAACCTTTACTTGTTCATTAGAAGTTACTGCACAGAAGACTATTTCTGTGAAACCTTGAGTAGGAAACATACGGAAGCAAATACCTCCAATAACACGACCGTCTTTAATTAGAGCCAAGGTCTTGTGTTTTCTGGGGAAAATAAAAAACAAAAATATATATGCTTGCATAACTTATTTGTGCATTTTGTTCATTCATTTGCTGGGCAATAGTGATAAATTGTTGGTCTGTCTCCTTGCTTGTTTAATTACAAAACTTTATGAAGCCTCCTGCTATGACAGAATTATAAAAATACTAAAAGGTAGAATTCCCAGCTCTCACCCTAGTGTCAGTCCCCTGCACAATCCACCGTGTGGGTCTGGAGCAGAGATACGCAATGAGCACAGGTCTTTTTTTTTCACATTCAGCCTTTGAAGCGAGTAAGTGGTCTCACACGCTAAGTTAGAGACCTGTAGGCACAACTGCTTAACAGAGCATACACTGGATGTTTTCTGGGGGGACCGCTTTAGAAGCCTACCACCAGAGCTACCACCAGAGATTGAGTGCTCTGCTTAGTCAGTACACTCCTTGCTGGCCATCCTGAGATGTTAATCCCAACAAACCCAATGATCAACTTAACCCTAATCCTACATCTTAAACAAACTCATTGATCAACTTAAACCTAATCCTACATTTTAACCAAACTCAATGATCAACTTAACCCAACTTATTTGGTGAAGATGTATGCAGGGATTTAGAAAGCAGTATATATATATATTTGACAATGACACACATGTATCTGGATGATGTTATTTTATTTTTTGTTTTAATTTTTATTATAAAGGTACAAAAATATATTTAACATACACAGATATAAATGCATTTTGATATTGATGATACAAATAAAATGTCAATCTTGTTCTCTTTTTCCCCTTTGTTTTGTCCTTATAGGTATTCAGATAAGATAAAGCAGTTATACTGGTGAGGATATTAGATAAAAAAAAGTAGACCAGTATACAGAACAAACAGTGGATGATGTTATTTTAATGAAGCAGAGTATATAGCGCTATGCATGTCAGTATAGGAATTAATATTTATTTAGTGCTTGTTGATCCAATGAGAAATCTTACAGACATTTGGAGTCGAGAAGGAATTTTTGCCTTGAAAAGTTGCCTTCTTTTGGATCAACAGTGGTAAACAAGGAAAAGGAAAAGGGTTGAACTTGATGGACATAAGCTACTGTGTAATCATGAAACATCTCTTCCATTATGTCCTAACAATGAAAGTTTGGGTTGACACATTTCAAAGAAGTCCTGAGAGTACGTAGAAGATTGCTGGGTGTACATAGTGGCTATGCAGAGCAACAAGGCAATTGAACTGCTGAATAGGACATGTCCCCTGCCTTTGACATACATGTAGAGAGTACTTCTACAGAGTATGAGTAATAGAAAACACTTTATTAAATGGATGACCTCTGATTAACTAAATAAATAAATAAAAATTACATTTTCTAAAATACATATAAAGCATGTGACTAAACGACAAATGTTCATAATATAGGAGTCACTTACGGGTCAAATACGAGCCGAGTAATGTACTCCTTTGGCATTCGTGGAAGTTGATGCGAGAAGACATTCTGAAGACCCACAAGCCACATGAGTATTTTCTTGTTTGATTTTTGAGACAGAGAATTTCCAATCACATGAAACTCTATGATTCCTCTTCTTTCCTCGAGCCGTGCAGTCTCATCTCGAGCAGCATTGGCGGACAATAAACTAGTCTGTCAAAGAGGTAGAAAGTCCTCTAATAAATGTAGATCATCATAGCATTTTCAGAATTAACATTTAACACATGAACAATGTTAAACTTTAGATTTCAATACCAGTGCTCCCCAAACACTGCTCTCTAAAAGTAATTCATAAAACCACAAGGTAGGGACAGGATTTCAAAATACAGGCCAAAGAGAGTAGTATTGCAGAACTATCATTAACCCACACATGTACGTTTAAGGCAAATGCCTAATATGCCTTAAGAGGGTAACCAGCTTTATTTCCAGCCTAACAGGTCAGGGTCTAAAAGCAAGAGAATCGGCTGGTACATAGATCACCAGATATTACGTGAACTGAGAAAAGCATCCAAATACATGGTTGAGGGACCGGTTAGATAGCTCAATTGGTAAATGCCCTGACTGTAGAGCCTGTTCCAGCCTTAAGGTCACAGGTTCAAACTCAGCTCTTCAATTAGGTACTAACATCTATGATTCAGGTACCTATTCAGAGAGTGTGAACTAAAAAAAATGCTCGGAGTCCCAGTGGGAGAATGGAGCTATATAAATACAAGTTATATTACAATGCAATGGAATGTTGTACCCCTTACACAATCCTCAGTTCAGCTGTAAGTTAGATACATATATGACCTCTAATCATGTACTAATCATATCCAGTATGTCATGGACAGAATACACATTATAAAAATTTCCAGGAAATCTGAAGTTAAGAGTCACTAATGGTTTCAGTTAATACGGAGCTCCCTGATTTGCCTTACATCTGGGCCAAGCATGGCAGCAGGATCAGTTATGGTGAGCATGACCTCATTAACCAGCTCCATGGGAATGTCACCCATCACCCGTATTCTCTTGGCATCTTCCAGTGTCAGGCTGTCTGAAAGTTTCCTCTTCTCACCTGTAAGTAAATGATGTTGATAAAAATTATTTTTTTCGATGAAGGAAGCACTGCAAAATGTTTACGTGGATACTGTTACTGTTCTTCCACTTATGGGGCTGGATCATTGGCACACCTTCAGTAGAGCCACAATCATGACAAAATAACATGGTAAAGTTGTATTGTCTTTAATACTGTACATTTTGATTGTGCAGGGGGATGCTTTTTCACAATGGTCATGGTCCAGGTTGGAGTATTTAACTTATACATTTTTACTCCACGCATTTTCACTAGCACGATTTGTGGATTAAAAATTAGGTTTTGTAGTCCACATTAAAGCAGATGTAATGTCACACAATAATTATTAAATAATGTATAATCATCTTGTTGTGTAAGACTAATCACATATCCTTGAAAAGGTAGGTACACACACATGCCCTTTCAGCACTTTTCATCTTTCCGGTTTCCTATGTATTCATAGTAATTCATATCCATCAAAGAAAGTACCTAAAATTCATAGTAATTCATATCCACCTAAACTAGATTTGCTGTACTTCACATATGCACTCTTCAAAACACCCCCCAAAAAAGCACAAGAATCAGATCCATGTGCTCATGACGATCTACAGAAAATACAAAATATAAAGTATATGTACAACCTGATAAAATAGATAATAAAGAGATTACAGCCGTAGACATGTATGTAAATGAGAAAAAAATGAAAGACTAATGAGGTGGATGAAGGCTACAGTGATGTGAAACGATGTGTGGCTGTTGTAATCGTACCAGGATGTTTTTTCTGGTGCACCTACTGTTTGAGGAGATGTCCTTTCTGGATTTTAATATAAGACCTATGCTGCAATAAATATATTGTTTATTTACTTTCTTTTGATGGTTTGTTGCCTGATGCGAGACTGCTGCAAAAAGACTTGCCTAATTTGGCTTAAAACATCTTGTTGCACCTTATATCATATTGGTTATTGAGTGCAATACCTCCTTATATTGCGGACAATATTTCACTATTGTGGATTTCAAATTTTTTCTCTCATTTGCATTTTTGCTCTGCGGCTGAACGTCATACATGTATTTTATCAGGTTGTATATATACCTTGTATTTTCTGCATACCTTCATTAGCATACTGATCACCATTTTTTCTGGGATTCTGGGAAGCTCATTAATATTAAAAAGCGAGGCACTGATAGGACAATTACCTGGCATAGGCTCTGAACTGCTAGCATCCCCATTGGATGTCAGAGAAGAGCTGTTGTTCAGGCTGCTGCTAAAAAGCGGTGTACTAGGAACAGACGCAGTGTTCACAGCGGCTACATAAAACAAGAATCAGGACGTTATATACAATGTATTAACTGCCTGCTGTAATATTTGACATGTTTTGCAAGACTAGTATTTAGTACTAACATGTGGATCACAGTCATTAAAGTTAACTTCATTCTAGGATAAATTTCTGGTTGATTAATCCTTTTAGATCAAGAGCTTTTTTTTTATATGCAGGTTTATTCACTAAACAGTGAATAGACACTTACACAACTTAGAGGCAAAAATACCTGGAAAAAAATGTTGCAAATGTTAACAAATCTTAGGAGCCTGGAAGCCATAGTTCCTAACTTTTTGGATTATTTAACATAGAAATGTATACCATTTATGTCTCCAAAAACTTGATAATGCATTATATTACAGCGCCCACAGATCTTGCCATTGGACTCTAACTTTTTCCCTGGTGTATGTAAGGGACACCTGTGATGCTGCCCAACGTGTCTTCCAAGCATCAAGCAGCTTTGGAGCACGTCTGTGCGCGCGGACATCATTCAGCTACTCTCGAAGAGGATCCGGGTCCCCTATATTCAGACCTATATTTGAGGTCTGATAATAATGCAAGGTGACTAAATTTGCTGGAAAAAAAATCTTGGCTAATATTCAGGCAAATTTGTTATATGCATCAGCAAAAAAAAAATCTAACCTGGCAACCCTAACTATACAATTGGTCCAATATATCTACATATAAGTACAAATAGCAAGCACAATTATTGATTGCAAATACTTTGTGTTTATGAAAGTCTTGAAAATTGTGTTTCTTCCCTCCCAGGCTCCCACAGGACGCATGACTTCCAGTTAGTTAATACCTGGACGAGGTACATGTGCAGAACCTTCTGTGGTCGGTACAGTGAAATCAGCCTCCCAGATGGGAGAGTTTTCTCCATAGATTTCTTCTTCAAGCATTGAAAGGAATCTAGAACATGAAGAAAGCGATAACATTACAACTAGAGTTGGAGGACAACAGTCTAGTTGCACTGGATCCTTGGAGAGCTGGAAAATTGCAAACTTGCCCATTCATGTACTTCTAAACAATCATAACATACTTCAGTACTCTGAGTGGTGGCTGGAGAGCAGACAAAAGCCAGACAACGATACACAGTCACTTGAAGTTATGCCAGGTTACTTACTTGGGGAAGTGTGTCAGGATTAGTGTCCTTTTTTCTGGAACCAACTTGTCCTTCTCCACCCTGAATTTCTCCAGTAATTGTCTCCGTGTAACTGTGAAGATTGAACGCAGAAGGCTCCTCCCAAACACGTGTGTAGTTTCAAAACGTGTCAAACTGTCACAGCTCTGAGGTACATGGCAATAACACAGCCACCTGTAACAAGGATGAATACCATTATTACTCACAGATAACATTTTCAAATTTAGATTGGTGTACATTATCGGTTTGTATTTTATTATTACTTATTATTATTATATATTTAAGTACTAGTACCGTATTTGCTTGAATATAAGACTAGGTTTTTTTCAGCAAATGCTTACATTTGAGGTTCATCTTATAAATCAGACCTCAAATAAATAGAGATCTGACTTTTATACTGGGTTCCAGGACCCCTGCAGAGTTGCAGGGGACCTGGATCCCCCTCACAAGCAGCCGGTGGATGGCTGTGCTGTCTGGCAGTTCTGTGACGGAAGCTGGAGGTCACATGACCTTCCACTGGTCCATCATAGATTACAGAAGTGTTGGGCAGCATCAGAGGATGCCTCCACTGCTCCCTGACACTTCCTTCAAGACTTCTATGACAGAAGGTCACATGACCCAATGGCGTTCCGTCATAGAAGACGGAAGTATCGGACAGCACCGGAGAATATCTGTGTGTATCATGCAGACAGCAACCGGCTGCCCCCACTAGCCACCAGAGAGATTGGGTAAATCTGTGGGATGGAGGGGGAGAGGCAGCATTGGGCAAATCTGGGGGAAGTAGCATTGGCTACGGCTAGGTAGGGATGGGGAGGCAGCACTGGTTAAGTCTGGGGGGGGGGGGGGGCAGCATTGTCTAAGTCTGAGAGTCAGATGGCTGTGGGGGCGATGCATGCCTATGTTTGGGGGCGGATGGGCAAATAAAAACAAGAAATGCATTTTTTTCTATCATAATTTTTATTTAAAATTTAAGCAAGTTAAACTTTTTTCCTATAGTGTAGGCTTATAATTTTTCTTTCAAATAAGGTATTTTAGAATCATTAAAGAGTTGATTGTATGCATTTCTTTTGTTTGCTCTGACTAGATGTGACCAATTAACCATACTAATTACATCTGTGAGTTTCCCCTGTCAGTTCTCTTTATTACAATAGGTTTGGAGGGTCCTTTATCATAGGACTACGTGCATTGCACATGAAACACGTCAAGCATAAGCAGTTAGCCCGAGTTTTCTATGTTGTTTTATCGGTGGTCTCACAATGTGCTGTTAATGGAATCAAAGGATTACATTTTAGGGCTTTAACCAGTGATGTTTTGTTGAAGATTTGCCCCTTTGGAGTTTCCTGTTCAGTATTCAGCCAAATTAGATCTACCAACAATTTCATATTAAATTTATATTCAAAATTAAATCTGCCCCAAGAAATTATCTTACAAACAAAACAGAAATTATAGAGTCTTTCAAAACTATCACAATTTGGGCTCACCTTAAAAATGTTACCTTACATAAACAAATCTAATTAGATCTTTGGATGACCCAGTAATTCGGAAATGGTTCATGCCAAAATGAACCACTGTGCTCTTTGCACCCTTTACATTACCAGGCTGCATGCTCTTTCTGCTGCATTTGGTCCATGTGTCCCTGGTAACGTGGCCAATATTACAATATATGCATTTGAAGTAAAAAACAAAAAATGTAGCATGGCACCAACTCTGAAATACAGCATTAAAAACGCATTATTTGTACTGAAATTACCTGGTGTAATTAACCTTGTATGTTGCTACATCTTCATTCTGTGACCTCTGCCGGAACTGTGATGGTGTTTCAAGCTTCCAGTAATTTAAGCACAGGAGGAACATTTTGGATAGTTCATACATTGTCTGGCGTTCCTTTGGTTGCAGGTGGCTGAACTTGTACTGGACAAAATTCAGTACACCCTGGAAAATAACAGGAACAAATAAAGAGTGAAGCTATGTGTTAAATTCTTTCCCTCCTGTAACATCTGATTAGCAGGTGAATCATGTGTAAGTTGTGAGTTGTACTTTAAATTGCTAGAGCTTCCATAAATTCCCCACATCAATAGTGTAGCAGCAGTAGCAGCCAGTGACCACATAAGCCTGTTATGCTTCATCCTAAAGATTTATACCTCCTAATCACATCTCCAGCATTTAACTACAGTCTGGGAGGCAAAAAAGGCAACAAGTTATCTCAAATTACAAATATACTTGCAGAGTACAGAGCATGGATCCACATTTTCATTTTTTTTCCAAATCAGGTGTATAGCCAGGTTTGCTAAATCATCCATTTTTTTTTTTCTTCAGTGCACAAAACGTACATGCTCCTTTGTAGAATGTAAAACTGATGCGTGCATGGAGAACCAATTAAATTAAAAGGAAGGGATTCCATATATAAAAGTAATTTCTAGAACTGTTGATCTGGCAATTTATGTAAACATGCACGCTATAAATCCTTCAGATACTAACAGTAGGTGGAGTTATCTATCCAGGCTAATAGCAAAACAATGGTAAGAATTCAGAAAGTATGGCTGAGAGAGATGTGCACACATTCATTCAAATCGTTGATTTTCTCTAATCTTCCCCTTAAGTCTGATGTTGACGCGATTTTATTTCCACTTTTTGAAACATGGAGTGAGCCAAGGGTTATGAAAACAAATTCCTACTTGTTCAATATTCGGTTTTTCAAACGGTGGACTTCCAAGGGATCCTTCTACAACTGGTCGACTCATTTGTAAGATACTCTTCCTTAGTAGCTACAGGAATAAAAATGGCACATTAAACTCACAAATCTTAACAGACAGAACAATGACCCAAGTAGTTTATTTCAAACCTTACCTTAAACAGATAAAAGTAAACTTGCTTGGTGTCAGTGTCCTCCTCTTTATGGACCGACATGAAGAGGTTTTCCACATCCACTACCATGCCCAACAGTCGATTGATTTCCTCTTCAGACACATTTTCTAGGTGTGACACATGGTCAGCTGCAGTTTCATAAAAATAAATACATTAGCATTTGTATGTCTGGTAAATGCCTTTCACTTAACCCCTTCATGTCAAAAAGTGCAATGCGCCCATAAAAAAACCCAGTTCCGCTTTATGACGTGAGGCATATGATCGCCGAGATCCTTTGCCCAGAAGAGGAAAGAGCAGGTTCTCAAAAGACATGGTTGCAGTGGAGATATGGATATATATATATATATATATATATATATATATATATATATATATATATGATTTTTCAGTTATAGCTATACAGATCACAAGAGGGGGAGGAAGCATTTCAGGTCACTTGGGTTGGAGTGTGAAAGATATGACCCAAATGCAGTGGTGTGGATCCGCGCTCTAAAGATGAGTGCAAGGTCACAAGGTCACCGTCCCACTCTGACCGTCAGGAGCTGCCAAATGGTTAAGTAATTAAACATTGTGTGCTGCATTGCTATCCTGATAATAGAAAATCATGTGAAGCAAGGTTTAAAGATTTAACACAATGTTATATAAACTTTAATTAGAAGGCAGAATATGTTTTACTCCAACAAGCCCAACAATATATAAATATATACCTGCTCTTGTGCACAAAGCATGAATTTGCTGTATGCAGCCTTAATATTTCACATGCTATGTAAAAATAGGAGAAATTGGAATTGTGGAGTGAAGGTAAAAGCAAAAACATAGACAACAACAAACATAACAAGAATAAGCACGTAAAATGTCCATGGCACCAATTAATGTGCCTTTATCAAAACTATATTATAATCTTCTGAACAGTGTTTAACAAGAAAAAAAACCCTCTTAAGACACAACACAGGCACGGTTTTCGATGATTAATTGAAAGCCTCATATGGCTATTTAGTTGTAATATAGTTGCCCACCGGAGGACATAAACTATACAGACCTAACTCATGGCCACAACTCCGGCATGACTCGCTCAGGCTGGCTGCAGGCTGCTGAAGGTCCATACGAGGCGCTGTCTGCGGGTTGGGGTTTTTCCACCCATTGCACTTGCAGATATCATTTGCCTATAATTTATAAGATTGATGACATTTTTAAGACATTAAAACATTGTGAGATGTAATCTTCGCTTCATGTAAATACACAGTTATAGTATATTAATAATCATACTTTCTAGAAATTAAATAGAATATCTATTGCTCAGCCACCAAATGTTCGGACGGTACAAAAACAAAAAGGGATGCAAAAGGGAGGGGAGGGGTTTCACTGACGTAGCAGTGTCATTAACACAATATCTTTCAATATATAAACACTTGTGAGCAAAAGAAAAAACAATATTTCCATAACCAACAGTACATAGGTGAGTCAAACAGTGAGATTGTATGCAGGGGCTACAGGTCATTTTCCCATTAGCAGATAATAGGTGTAAAGATATGTCGCAACTAAATAACCACCCACAGGTCGCTAGGTCAGTCCCGGTGAAAATTGAGGGCTGAAGGGTAAGCACAGATAAACGGAACAGTGGAAATGCAAATGGGGCTACAGGACCCCCGTAGCAGATGGAGGGTACAAAAATCTAACAACGGACCACAGTAACAACGTGCAGACCGTTAAGTAGATCCTGGTGAAGGATCGGGGGTTAAGGGTATATACGGGTAGATAGGGAGATTGGGGGGCAGGTGCGGGAGGGATAGGGTGTTAGGGAGCAGTCCACTACCAGAGTAACTTGGTGTGATTCAATGACCAGTGTGGAGGAAGGCTCTAATTTCGGGGGTGTCTAAGTATTCCATCCAGCGCAACCAAGTTTGGGTGTAGCGTTCAATGTTATCACCTGCCCGTAGAGCCAGTTCCTCCATGTGGCGAATTTGTTCCACATTCAGAACCTATTCCATAGGGGAAGGTGGATTAGTGTCACTCCAATGTAAGAGCTTTTGCGGCATTAAGAATATGTCTAACAACAGATTTTTTTTATAGATAGAGTTTGGGAGTGTAGGGTGGTGGAGAAGGTAGACCTAATAGACCCTCATAAACCTAAATTGCATATTAGAAACAAGTCCATATGGCCTGTTTTTTAACTGCACATACTGCATTTCTTAGTTGCTCTTGTATTATGTCCAGAATAGCCTGATGCTTATATGAAGCATGTCAATTTTCTTCAACATAATAACCTCTTCCATGTTTTGTGAATGGCTTTTCCATGCAGAAACCTTTATCTCAGTGAAGGAATACTCTATCATATTGTAGCCGAGATGCTGAACGTCTAAAAATTGACCTTGCTTGAAATGATTGAAGATTTGAACAATTGGCCTACGTATGGTTTACGATGAATAACCATTCTCAAACAAGCTTGTTGATGTTGAAATTTTTCAAGTTGGCAACGGATTGGGACATTCATTAGCCAGCATTGTGCACAGGAACATCTGCACAGTGTATGGACTAAACCCTCCCAAGTACAGATGGGAGATTCCACAGTCGGTCGTGGAGAACAACAAGGCTAAGATCATGTGGGACTTCAAGATCCAGACAGACAAACAGGTTCTTGCCAATCAACCTGACATTGTGGTAGTAGACAAAGACCAGAAGACAGGAATGGTGATAGATATAGTGGTGCCAAGTGACTACAACATCAGGAAGGAGTAGGAGAAGCTGGATAGGTGCCATGTCTTGAAAGAGGTACTAGAAAGGATGTGTAAAGTGAAGGCGGAAAGTGGTCCAGTAGTGATAGGAGCACTCGGGGCTGTGACACCTAAGCTGGGAGATTGGCTCCAACAGATTCCATGGACGACATCAGAACAATCTGTCGAGAAAAGCGCAGTGCTAGGAACAGCCACCCCATCCTACCACCCATAGGAGGGTGAGAAAAAAAATGTTGTTGTTTTTTGTGTATGTATATATACACACAAATCAGTTTCATTTAGTTATTTAAATCTATTTACTTATGCTCCTCCCTAGTTTTCTTCTACTCAACTTTTTTTTCACCAGACAGCTTTCCTCCCCATATTTTCATCTTGTCTCAGTCCTCCTGTGACTTCAGAAGAGGTCCACATCCACAGTAGGGATGTTATTTTGCATGACAGAGGTAGAGCAGATCTCTGCTAGAGGGGCATGAGGTAGGCACCAACATTGTCTTCATTCAAATACCAGTGACCCTTGGCTTATCCAGCCTTCTACGAAGATTTACCTTCCAACCTCACCTCAATCAAAGTCTCCATGCCAAAGTACTACAAGTAAACTGGATAAACCAGCCTAGCATAATGTATAGTTTTTTATGTCTAAAATTATACTTCTTTTTTCAGGACAATTACACTTTAAAAGAAACCGCTGTTTGTGGTTACCCCACTTTTAGAACTTTATATCAGAAACTTTCTTTTCAAGTTTCTTAATACAGCCTGTATAAAATATTGAGATTGTGTAAAGTATTGCCCAGAATACCTTGGCATAGAGACATTAAGTAAGTCACTTAGGTTTCTATATGATTCTATCCATAATTGGCAGATTAACTTCCCTCCAGCAATATGTGATTCCATGTCCTGCCAGACAGCACTTTTTAAGAGTCAGCCTGTAAAATGTATATGTCCAGTGTACAATTAGTGATAATCAAAACCTAAACATTACATAAAATAATCCCTTAAATATAAAAATAATATATTTACTTTGTAAGAATAGAAATTAATAATACTGTTGCGCCAGCAGAATGACATGAATATGTATGAATCAAGAGTAGAATGTCTTTGCTTTCTTCTATTTTTGAATCAAGCTTGATGTAACATGAAATGGAGTGATAATTCATTTACATGCAGTGACATGTGGTAATGTCATAAAAAGGACATCCTACAGACAAATGTAAAACACTTTTTGAAAAAAAAAAAAAAAATCACTATTTGCCTGCAATTTAAAAATGTTTACAACTCTGCATTCTCTTTTACATCCTTTTAATTGCAATATCTGTACAACTCGCCCCCACAATTTCCTCCTTTCCTATTGGATAGCACTCCCTCTTTATTTACCTTGCAGGCAGAAAACACGCCGAGCTTCTCCAGCTTCTTGGCTTTAGGCAGGGCCCGGACCTGTGCTTTCCTCTGTCCGGCTCTCTGCTGTTGACTCAACCCGGGCCTGGCAGGGTCACTGCTGCTTGAACCGCTTCCTCCAGCTGCCGGGGCTCCAGGCTGCTGCCCACTAGATGGGGACTGCAGACTTCCCCGGGACTGCGAGGCCTGGACCAGCTCAGCCATGGAAACGCTGTCGTCTGACTGCTCTGTCAATAAAGCTGTGAAATTCAAAAGTATTCGTTTTAGTTACTATACTGCGCGTGCGCTTCAGACTGCATGAGTGTTCTAGGAATTGTAGTTTTTAGCTATTAGAAGGGCTTCTTCACGGAATCATTGGAATGAATGAGTTTCCTATTGGCTATTCTTCTACAAACCAGCTGCTGTGGACAACACTTCCCATGATGCAGCTGATCATCATGGGACCTACCGGTATATTCCACAACAGCTGGAGTCCCAAAGATCAGCTATCCATCATTCACCCCTCAATTTCCATCAGCGGACCAAAAGAGGGATCAGAGTATAAAAAAAACCCCAATAATCTAACATTTAATTTATGCAACTATGTAGTATACAGCTTCAGTAGCCGCCTCTGGTAATAGTCACCATATTTTCCGAACCAAAGCTACGTAAAACATTAACTGAATATCGCATGTAATGTTGACATTATTGAATAAAATACTTATAAAGCCTTTCAGTCATTGGCCAACTAGCAAAATATCATGCTTCTAACCACCAATATAGCTGTAATTTGTATAGATACACACAAAATTAATTTAAACATTTAGCTATGTGTATAATACAAAATAATTCGAATTAAGGATGGTCTTCAAAAAATCAGAACCTCATGGTCAAGACTACCGAATTCCCCTTTCAATAATATCACCTAAAAGAGATTCAGTATGCAACATTTTCCATAAGAATCCATGATGAAGTAGGTGATCCGGTCACCGGAACTATCAAAAAAGGAAAACAGCTGCTAACCGTACGTACATTAGGAATTTGACTAAATATTTATTTACTTCCCGTCATTTCTCATCTCTCTCTCCGCTCTATCATACCTTTTATTCTCATTCTTAATTCCATCATGTTTGCAGCTTCCTGGATTTGTAATTCCTGTATTCCACTGCAAGATATTGCTTGTCTTTCCTAGTATAAAGTTTACATGAGCCGCCCATCAAAACAAACAAATCACGCCCTTTTTGCACAGCCCACCCATTGAAAACAACCTTCCACAGGATAGCCCTCAGGTCATTTTTACAATACGTCCACTAGAGGAAGATCAGCTTATACTTTAGAAGTTACCAGCTGTTTTAGTGACTGCGACACACAGGTGTGCGCCGATGTCATCATTCTGCTGAATAACCAATCACGTTCCGAACCGTCTGCTTCAGACTGATGACTGTATTTTAAAAACTTTCACAACTGACTATATATTTCTACCTTCTTTTTTTTCCCCCTCAAAGTGGCACAAATTCATAATGTTTAACGATTATTATGTTACAAATAAATACTTTTTTAAAACCTTTTAAAGTGTTACAAGTAATTTTATACGACAGGGTGATCCTCTGAGTGATTCAGTCAGTGACTTGTACTTTACACAGACGTGATTTTATTTTAATTTGTAAACAAGTCACTTTTTATTTTTCGTTGCTAGAGAACGAGTTCATAAGTGGTGACCACTCTACAGTGTTCAAGAATATTTTCGTTAAGTATTGCATTATGTAAAATAAACAAAAAGAAACTGACTTCAACTGTTTCTACATGTTAAAAACTGCAGATAAAGTATAATAGAGGTTTTGCTACCTATGTATCCAAGCCCTCCTTGGATACACAGGGCTCGATATCACTGGATTTTAATGCCTAGTAGAAAATTATTTAAAACGTCAAACTAAAGAAGATGTTTAAATTGTTTTTAAACAAAACCTAAGTACATTTACATGTCACCTATATATTTTCAAAATACAGAGACAAAAGCTAGGTGGAAGTAGTGTGCACACTGTACTGTATTTGTCTGCTGGCAAATAGGTCAATTTGATCTGAGTGAAAATGTTAATTTACAACTGTATTGTTTAGCTTGTTAATGTGTAGGGCACCATATTATTCAGAAGTACAGAATAGAAATGGAGACCACACCTAACCCCCTTAGGGCTCTATCCAGCTGTGGATATGTAGTTAAACCAGATTGATCTAAAAGAGCAATCAGGTAAGAGGCTAAGTACTCCAACAATGAAAAGCACAGTCTGAGGTGTTCATTTTATCCTACAGAGACCTAAACAAAATGTATTTGTTTTATGATTCCCTAAATAAAATGTCAATATGGTCTCCAGGGCGAGAGAGCAAACGAGGGCACCACACCAAGCATGCGCAGACAAATTAGAGTCATTATGCACTGCTCACTCGGGCACTTATGTCTTCAAAAGATTCTCATCCATTTTCAAACCTAAGATGACAAGGAGATCGCCGATGTTTGTAGAAATGCGGGTGACGTGTAGCACACATTCACTTATACGAGACCCCACCCTGCAACTATAATAATGAATGTAGTGGAGGAGGATCGGCTGCACACAGTGCCTCCTCTCTACTTGAAGTGCACTGGGAGGAGCAGATTTTCCTCCTGCTTATGACTCCAGATTCGAACAATCCCAGTATGAGACAGATACCTGAAGTCTGGTCTGGTTGAATGCACCTCACTTGATTTTTTATATATACAGTACCACAAACCTCCCAACTTCAACCTGCAAATTGGGATCGCCAGGCTCAGGAGGTTGAGTGACCACATTGCCGCACAATCGAGGTACCGCTGTCACTCAAATAGTCAGCACCACTGTGCATGCACACAAACCTGCACATGCGCAGTATGCATGGTCTGGTGTCTCAGACACCGGAGAATGTAACCAGGACCACAGGATCGAGATCTTGAATCCCGCTATCCTAATGAACTCTAACTCTCTGTTTAGTAAAGCTTGGCAGGACAATGGGACAGCCTCCCAAAATTGGGTCAAGTTAGGAGGAATGATAGTTTGGTGGATGCCAGCAGAACGTTATCTGCCTGACTGTATTGTTCCAACTGTAAAGTTTGGCGGAGAAGGGATAATTGTATGGGGCTAAGCCTCTTACGTCCAGTGAATTGAATTCTTAATGCTTCAGCATACCAAGACAATTCTATGCTTCCAACTTTGTGAGAACGGTTTGGGGAAGGCCCTTTTCTATTTTAGTATGACTGTGCCCCACTGCATAAAGCAAGTTCCATAAAGACAAGGTTGGATGAGTTTCCTGTGGAAGGCCTGGACAGGCCGGCACAGAGTACTGACATCAACAACATCGAACAGCTTTGGGATGAACTGAACTGGAGACTGTAAGCTAGTCTTTCTTGTCCAATGTCAGTGCCTGACCTCACAAATACTCTACTGGATGAATGGGCAATGTTTCTGTAACGGTCAGATTTTAGGATCCATGATGCAGGGCCTGAATATACTGGGAATATACTGGATCACCAGGTCTTTGAGAGGCAGTAGGTGGTCTTCGTTCCAAATCAGAGATACCCTTGGTTGAGCCGTGGGCACTGCTGAAAAGGTAAATTGCTGCACCTCTACCTCTCTCCGAACACTGGATAGGGAAGTGTGAGTGACAGAAGATTCACGAATGGATGGACTTTGAAAACTGGACACACAGCCACTGGTGCTGAGACACTGGATATCTGGACACACAGCCACTGGTACTGAGATACTGGATACCAGACACACAGCCACTGGTACAGAGATACAGAATACTGGATACAGAGTTGGAACCTGAAGTCAGGATAACAGAAGACAGAATAGTCAAAAAGCAAGCCGAGAATTTGATACACAGGAATGAAGATCATGTGCTTAGGGTGCCCCGAGGCCAACTTGGTGACTACAGAACTCTGGAAAGATGGTGTTGCGGATACAAACGGGGAGCGTCGCGGCCATGAATAGGCAAGGTTGTTACATTTTCCCACAGAAACACTACAAACTCTTGTGGAAAGCCTTCCCAGAAGAGTGGAATTTGTTCCACGGGAGATCAACTACATATTAATGTCTATGTATTTACAAGGCAATGTCATAAAAGTTCCTATTGGTGTAATGGTCAGGTGCCCCAATACTTTTTTCCAAATTTTAGTTTTTTAATTTTTGTGGTGCCCCAACCTTTAAATACATTCTATGATGCCCCTTGCCCTGTTAATAAAGTGTATGCTGTCCCTTAACCTCTAAATAAAGTTTCTGCCACTCCAATCCTATTTAAAATATTATGCTCTTTCCTAACCCTGACCCCTGATGTCAGGACAAGAATCAGGGAGCGAAGCGCAGGGTTTAACAGCTGTAGAAGGTCCCAAAAATAAAAGAAGCTGGAAGCAGAGGTACCAGAGGAAAAGGCAGAAGAGTTCATGGAAATGCATGAACAGAGGCGGCTGGACTCGGTATTTATACTGCCCTCCTACTTTATTAATAAAGTATGTGCTGTCCAGTTCACATCTGAATAAAGGTAATGCTGCAGCCCTAACCCAATCATAAAGTTTGTGCTGTCCCCCTTACTCAGGGGTCTCCAAACTAAGGCCCACAGGCAGTTTTTATGCAGCCCGCAGTTAGCGGGGCTGCTGTAGGATGTGGGGACGCCTTACAGGTTTAGGACGTGATGGTTGCTTTAAGGGTTTCGGACACCACGGGAGCCTTAAGCATTTGGGTGGCCACTTTAATTATTTCCCCAGCTGCCGCTGCTTTAAGAATTTACAAGCTGCTTTGGACGCCACTGCCAGATACGTGAGGAGAGAATACAGAAATGAGGGTCTAAGGATCCAGCTAGCGGATTCTAAGGAAGGAACCCCAGATGCAGAACGTATAAAACAGGAAAAGACTTACCGTGGTAAGTAAGCAAATGATACGTTCAGTAAACAATCCAAGGTCAAAAGGCAGCAGGCAAAAGGGTAATTCCAGTAAAAAGTCCAAAGGCAAAAGGGTAAATCTATGTAGAGGGAGCTTGGGGCTTTTATAGTGCTGTGAGGTGGGGTCAGCTCATTGAGGTTTCAGACCCAGTCCCTCCATGTCCACCCTTGGCTGAGGGTGTCAGAGGAGGGTGCGGCATACTCGTCCACAAGACCCTCCCTCTCTGGAACCCCCGCCATTGCACCAAGACACAAAGCTCCGCCCATCTGTGAGGGCACGGAGAACAGGGCTATGGATTCCTGGGGAGATGACGGGCACCCGTGACCCCTCCGACGGCAGGACACGGAGGTAGGAGCCTGACAGTGGGGGAGAGGGAGACTACAGAAATGAGGGAAGAGAGAGACTACAGAAAGGACAGCGGATAAAGATAGACTACACATAAGAGGAGGAGAGGGAGAGACTACACACAGGAGGGGGAGGGGAAAAGAGAGACAGATGGACATGAGGGAGGAGAGGAAAATAGAGATAGACATGAGGGAGGAAAGGAAAGGAGAGACAGTCAGACATGAGGGAGGAGAGGAAACGATACAGACAGACATGAGGGGGAGAGGTAAAGGGACAGACAGACATGTTGGGGGAGAGGAAAAGGGACTGATAGACATGAGGGGGGAGAGGAAAAGAGAGACAGACAGACATGAGAGGAGAGGAAAAGATAGATAAACAGACATGGTCAGTGCTGGGGCAAGTACTGTGAGTGCAATCTATGTGCTGGGGTATATCCTGTGAGTGCAATCCATGTGTTTAGGTAAGTCCTGGGTGTTGAGGTGTTATGGATATCAAATAACATAGGTAAAATTTATATTTACTGTGTATTCCTGCTTGTACTAACTCACTCAAAATGGCTGCTAAAGCACCCCCTCCCGTTGACTGAACACCTCGTGTAATAAGATGGCGCCTGCATCCAGAGTAGCATTCCAAAGATAAGGATGACACCACCTTTTGGGGAACTGCATTAGATAAGACACTTAACACTTAACCAATTAAAGATGTATTCTCTCTGTTATCTTTCTTTCTTCTGATGATGTATTATTGCCTTTATAAGGGGCTTGCCGTCCCTCTGAATAAACATTCCGAAGTTTTTCATGAAACTGAAACTTGTGTCAGTGTGATTTACTTCCTGCGCGCACGCACCTGTTATTCAAGAAATTTGGACAGAGGCAGATATTCAAGTAGACATTTCGTCTTGCAATCTAAGTGCTGGGGCAAGACATTTAAGTGCAGTTGGGGTGCTGGGGTAAGACCTGGGTGCTGGGCCAAGTCCTATGAGTGCAATCTAGGTGCTGGAGTAAGTCCTGGATGCAATGTGGCTAGAGAGGAAGGAAATAAAAACAAGAAATGGATTGTTAAGGCCCAGGAACCACACAGAGACAGAAAGTAAAAAAGCAAAACACCTTTATTAATAATAAAGAGGAAAATGGTAAAAATCGTCCATAAGCAAAATAGAGGAGTCAACCAAAGCGGGAAGTCAGATGAGCTGGAATCAGCAGAATGAAGAGGCTGGCTAATAGCAACCAGGTGAGTAACCATGGTAACAGTGTGTCATAATGGCGCCACCGCCACACACCATTGGCATTGACATGCCACAACCCCCACTACCTGCTTCAGGCCCTCTTTCAGTGTTCCATGGGATCCTAATGCTAACCCCACAATCCCAGGTATTCCGTGTGCCGCATCCGCACTTCCAGTGCATCTCTGTCGGCTTCTTCCCTAGCTGCATGGAGTACACATAGTAAACAGTACGTGCATGCGCATTAACTATTACAAGCCACTCTTGATATGGACTTAAAGGGCCATACTTAAAAAGGTATCGCTTGGAACCAATCAACAGAATCGGGGCGAAGAAGGAGTCTACCCTATGGTTGAGCCACACGCTTTTTCCTAACATTTTCAGATATTTTCAGTCTATATATTTTCCAGTTGATGATTTTTGCTTATCGACATTGCCATCTAGTTGTCTGCCCTGACCCGTTTTGTTCATCTGACCTGCCATTTTTCCTAGTCCTTCTGTTTTGTCGCCTTCGGTATATTTTGTATCATGTCATCTCAACCAAAGGATGGACTCCTAATTTTGGGCAACTGCAGAGAGAGACCTTTGTTTTTACATGTGATCATTTAGTTAAGATCCCCTCTGCTGATCTAATGTAAAAAAAACAAGGGTCTCACTCTGCACAAGCAGAGGGAGACAGTCAACAACCTGACCAAGCTGTCCACTTCCCAAGGAAGCACGGCAGATGCCGGTCAGAAGACTATGAAAAGTACATGCCAGTGTATCCTCATAGTAGGAGCAACATTTTTTTTCCACTTGTGCTGCTCTAAAATGCATATATTTGATGCAACATGAACTATACATTCTGCAGAACAGCATGTAAAAGGTTTGTCTTACAAAATAGCTGAGCATACAGATATACGCCTGAAACGAGAAGTGGGAGGAGTTCATGTAAGATCTATTCAGGTTAGTTTTAAAAAAAACGAAGCAGTGCTGGCTGAAATACATCTCCCTGCATTCAAAGCATTTAAAACATCTAAACCGATATAGTTGATTATACAGTTAAAAGCTAATGAGAGTACCTTTTCTATAGTTTTTTTTCATGATAATTTCAAGAAAGATACTTGTGCCTGTTCCAAGAGAGAACACAGTATAAGAAACATGGATTTTACATTTTTTAATGATAAATATTTAATTAATGTTAGTTCATCAACAAACATTTTTTTTCTTCTTAAATTATGATGATTTGGCGCTTTTGTTGGTCTCTAAACTCTGCTTCCTCTCCTGGCTGATGACTGCAGGTAGCTGAATGGGCACAGTCCTTTCCTGCCCAGCTGGTAACACCATCCTTGGGGCTTCAATGTGAAGTTGGCCATCATTGGTAATAGTACAAGTTAACTCATCCACTTTGATATCATCAGGAATATCTGCCTCCTTCCTAAAGATTTGGCACTTGTATGAAAATGAGCCTTTCCCATCTTCACATTTTGACTCTTTGGCCCCTGTCACAAGCAGCTTCCTTCCTAGCAGTTTGACGGTCAGCTCTTGGGGTGAAAAGTCCTGCACAGCTAGGCTTAGTACAAAACCTTCTTCACTTGACTTTGTGTTGCCGGAAGTCAGTACAGGCAGAGTCTCTTGATGCACCATTTCCTGCATGAGCTGTTGGTAGAATTTGTCCATAAGCTTCATGCTGGCTTTTATGTCCCCTACTGTCCTAATCATGTCTTGTTCCAAGGAAGTAAAGACATCTCTCGACACTGGCCAAAGTGGCTGCAAGAAATTATTCAGGAGGCTTGCTGATGGATTCCGGGAAAGGTGCAGGCACAGCATGGTGATCTCTTAGTCTCTCTTTTACAGCTGGATTTGATTCTGCTTCTGCTCCCAGTGTCCTCACTTTTGCATACAGACAGCAGAGAGCAGGAGACTTTATATTCACCACTCATATTTCCAGACCATTCCTGGATTGCCAGGCCCCAGGTTGCACATGACAGTGTTGGTAAATCTAACACTGAATAACATCATGACTCATACTGGAAGTCTTCACTAATGCCTCATAGACTTTTAATACTCAACTGACTCTATCAGACTGTTCTTTAAATATCACAGCGATGTCACAATTGTGCTTTACACAACGATTATATGCCAACATTATCTTAACATCGTAACTGTAGAATCTGCAATGATTTAATGTCATTCTGAACTGGTACAATGAATTAAAGAAAATCTCATTGATATCTCTGATATAAGCATTGTAGTCTATAGAATCTAGATTGCTTTTCCCAAACATTTCGATATGATGATATCAAGGCAAAGACTTTGCACAGGAAAGGGATCATGCTGCCACTTGGCATTGAGGTGGCAAGTACTCCTTACTTACCCCTTAATTGGACGATATTGTAGTGGGCTTTATAACAACTATTGTATTCTGTACTACACAATTTGTAAGATTACACTGCTAGAGACAACAAAATAAAACAACCGGAATGCCATTTGTTTGTCTGCACTATTGTACATAATACCTTGTAAAATAATATGTGATATTTTGTCTAATATCTGATGTGTAAATGATTTATAGTATACCAAGCCACCTTCAAAATAATATATACATAATAAATAAAGCAGCAACCCACGTTAAAAACAAAAATGTGAAGCCTGAGCCTTGGGATCTTACAAGTCATGGATACTCCCAAAACACCACATCCTTAGAAACTGTATCCAGTTGTAGGTTAATTGATTAGTTAAAGTAGAGGTTACAAGATATATACAGGTTTTGTAAGCGTCAGTAATACCATCTCTTGATATATATATAAATATATCACACTTCTAGATAATATAGAGTTCATACATGTTATACATAATTAAACATATCAATTTCTAGATCTTAAGTAGTAAATGATGTTAGATATCAATATGATTGTTGCCAAAGATTGACATGTCATGTCATTTTTGTGTAATTTCTTGTTGTACACAGATTGTGTTTAATAATACCGTATTTGCTCGAATATAAGACGAGGTTTTTTTCAGAGCAAATGCTCTGAAGAATCCTCCTCGTCTTACATTCGAGGTCTTCTTATAATCTGACCTCAAATTGAGGTCAGATTATAAGAATGTGATCCAGGTCCCCAGCAGAGCTGCAGGGGACCTGGATCCCCCTCTCTAACAGCAGGGAATGTCTGCGCGATGAGCCCGGCACGACCGCCGGGGCTTCTGTGAAGAAGCCGGGTACTTCCGCTTTCGTCACAGAAGGCCCGGCGAGCGTGCCGGGCGGCAGCAGGGGAGTCTGCGCTCGTCGCGCAGACATCCTCTGCTGCCCCTCTAGCCACCAGGGAGAATCGGGCAGCTGGGGGATGTCTGCACGATACGTGCAGATATCCTCCATGCTGCCCGACACGGCAGTCTATTATGACAGACCAGCTGTCCATCATAATAGACTGCCGTGTCGGGCAGCATGGAGGATGTCTGCACGTATCGTATCGTGCAGACATCCCCCGGCTGCCCCCACTAGCCACCAGGGATCGAGGTAAGGGGGAGGGGGGGACGGAGGACACAGACAGACAAGGGGAGGGGGGGATAAAGAGAGACAAAGGGAGGGGGATGGGGGGAGGACACAGACAGACAAGGGGGGGGAGACACATACAAGGGGAGGGAGGGGGACAGAGAGAGACAAAGGGAGGGGGAGGACACAGACAGACAAGGGGGGGAGGGGGGAGGGAGGGGGACAGAGAGAAAAGGGGAGGGGGGATAGATAGAGACAAGAGAGAAGTTTTGGGGGGAGAGAGAGACAACGCTGGGGGGTAAAGAGACAGCTGGGGGAGCGGGAGAGAGGCCGCATTGGCACATAAAAGCAAATAAAAACAAGAAATGCATTTGTATAATATAAACTTTTTATTAAATATTAAAAAGCAATTTACAAATTGTTATGGGGTTGGGAGTAGTTGGTCAATATGCCAGTATTTAGCCATTCAATATTCCAGTATTTAGCCACTCAGTATGCCAGTATTTTCCCACTCAATAAGCCAGTATTTTGCCTCTCAATAAGCCAGTATTTTGCCGCTCAATGAGCCAGTATTTGGCCACTCACTATGCCAGTATTTAGCAACTCAAGATGCCAGCAGTTTGCTCGTTATATATGCCACCCTCCTTCCCCATTCCCCAGTACTTACCTCCATGCTGCTCCGTGTCCCCGGCCTTCTCCTTAGTGCAGTCTTCTCTCCTGCATGGAGGAGGGAAACTGGATATGACGTAAGGTCGCAATTATTTTTTTCTTTTTTGAAGCCATGCTTCATAAAGTAACCGGCTGGAGGGGAGCACAGAATGCTTCCCTCACAGCACATGGCCCAGCTGAACAGAGGCCGCGGACCAGTGCTGGGTATATAATAACAGAAGAATGTGGGGTGCCCTCTACTGGATCATTCTGGCAACCAACTCTTTAAGTTTGGGGGAGCTTTAACCTTTTGAATTCCTGCATCACATATGACCCTATCACAGGGACAGTGAAAACCATCTTGGCCAGGGATAGTTTGGCACTCCAGATATTGTGGACTACATCTACCATAATGCCCTTACAGCCGTAATGCTGACAGCCGTAATGCCAACAAAGCTATTGGTTGCCAGAATAATAAGATGCAGAAAATAAAAAGATGCAGTATTTAGTTTTATATGAGAAACATTATAAATTTGCTATACACTATGATAGATTTATTTATATGTATAATTCCTTTTAAAAGAATCTTTAGCAACAACAAAAATGACATTATGATCGGGTTAAACAGGAGGTTCTCGTTTAAAGGTTACCATTCTACCATATTGTAATGAAAGCTATAATCAGCATGTGGCAGCTGAGTCTGCATTAGTCACTGAAGTTAAACATAGGGTTTAAAAACATTATTGAATGACAAATCTTTTTCTTATTCTAGCTCCCTAGGAACTATCACAACTCACAGGAGGTAGAAATTATAGAGAATGATTCCAATCTCACTAACCTCTGTTGCTAAAAAAAAAAAAAAAAAAAAAAAAAAAAGCTCCATGAAATAAGCCCTCTTGAATTTGTATTGAAAATAAACAAACAGCTATACAAGCTGATGGGTGCTAGAAAACCAAGGGGGTCACTAACACAAAAATGCAGATTTGTATAAGATTTCAAACAACAAAACAACAGAATAATATACATTAATAGTAATATTACATAAACTACTAGAATAGGGGACACACTAGAAAGCATAATCGGTTAAACACATCAAAATGAAGTATATTTAAAAAAAAGAATAATTATTTTTACTTTCAAACATTTAACCATAATTTAAAAACCTTTAAGGTTTCCCACCTCCGCCAAAAGACCTCCTGGAGAGAGGGTTGATGGAGACATGGAAAAAAAGAAGACTACAAAATATTCATACTTATGAGTTTATTCAATAAAAGGGGAGTTGAACATTTCATTTGAAATGTAATTTTAAAGATTTAGCTATGCTTTATCCATGGACCACTGAGCTCTTCTAGCAGGAGAAGATCTCCAGGTTTGGCCCTGTGCAAAGCACAGTTGGGTCGTTTAGATGAACTAGTGAATAGACCCCAATGGAAAATGGTCACAGATCATATTGGGAGTTCTAGTTCAATCACAGCCAGGGCCACCATCAAGGGGTGAAGGGCATTACGGTCAGGCAATGGCCCTTTAAAAAATTTTTTTTTTTTTAAACGGGGCATCTGCCCAGGTCCCACTCATTCCTGGGGGCCCATGACAGCTGCCACGTGACACCCCCCTGGCCAGCCGTTTAATGGGGCTGCTCAGTGCAGCAGTTTTCTTCTTTCTTTTTCGGCAGCTTGATAGAAAGAGGTCTTAGCCAATTCGGTGAGACCTCTCAACTCCCCTGATTGGCTGAGAGTTTAGAAGCCTCCCGTGATTGGCTGAGACCTCCTTCACACAAGGAGCTCAAAGGACAGAGATGCAGATAGGGTTGCCACCTGGCTGGTAATTTACCGGCACAGCCGGTATTTAGGGTCTTGGGGCCAGGGCTGGTATATCTAATATACCGGCAATGCACGGCTGGGTTGCCACCTGGCCGGTAATTTACCGGCACAGCCGGTATTTAGGGTCTTGGGGCCGGTATATATCTAATATACTGGCAATGCACGGCCCGGTACTTTACTCTCCCCTTCCCAATACTTACCTCCTTGCTGCTGTCTCCAGGTGCAGGTCCGTGGCTGTGAGGGAAGCACTGTGCGCTCCCCTCCAGCCGCGCGGATCAATAAAGTTTGTTTAAAAAAAAGTTTTAACAAACTTTATTGATCTGCGCGACTGGAGGGGAGCGCACAACGCTTCCCTCACAGCCACGGACCAGCACCGGGAGACAGCAGCAAGGAGGTAAGTACTGGCTGGGGAAGGGCGGAGGAGAGTGGCTATATCCTGGCATATTAAATGGCAGTATCCACCCTCAGACTTTTTTTCAGTAAGGGGCCCTGAAATTTCTGATGGCGGCCCTGATCACAGCTAATGGTTAGTTAACCCGGGAGAAGACTAATATTTTTACCTAAACACGTTCGTTACACAGATTTGATTTTTAGGTGTCAAGACAACACATGATAATGTTAATTAGTAATGGAGTCTCAGAACAGAAAGTCAGACTTCAGGAGACAGAAAATGTATTGCTGTAGCACTTGGAAAGTACCGTATTTGCTTGAATATAAGACGACCCTGATTATAAGACGACCCCCCAAACTTTGTATATTCCTTTAGGAAAAAAACTAAATGGCCTGAATATAAGACTACCCTATAGGGGAAAAAAAAGTTTAACTTGTATATATGTAAATTGCTTTTTAATATTTAATAAAAAAATTGATATTAAACAAATGCATTTCTTGTTTTTATTTTCTTTTAGGTGCCAATGCTGCCTCTCCCCCGCGTTGTCTCTCTCTCCACCCCCCTCCCCTTTGTCTCTCTCTCCCCCTCCTTCCCCTTTTCTCTCTGTCCCCCCCCCACTCCCTCTCACCTTGTCTCACTTTCCCTGGTGGCTAGTGGGGGCAGCTGGGGGATGCAGACATCTTCCATGCTGCCCGACACCTTCGTCTATTATGACGGACAGCTGGTCCTCCATAATAGACGGAAGTGTCGGGCAGCATGGAGGATGTCTGCACATATCGTGCAGACATCCCCCAGCTGCCCATATCTCCCTGGTGGCTAGCGGGGCAGCCGGAGGATGTCTGCACGCTACGTGCAGACATCCTACGCTGCTGCCCGGCACTTCCGACGGGACTTTTATGATGAAGCCGGGTCCTTCCGGCTTCATCATAGAAGTCCCGCGGTTGTGCCGGGCGGCAGCAGGGGAAGTAACATCCACCTGCTGTCAGCGAGGGGGATCCAGGTCCCCTACCTGGATCCCAGTCTTATAAAAAAAAATTGAAGAAACCACTGTGGTACTCTGCAGAGGTGGCTAAAATAGTAAAAAATAAAAAGCTAGCATTTAGTAATTATAAAAATACTCAGAGTGAGGAAGATAGAAAGATCTATAAGAGTAGGCAGAAAGAGGCAAAGCAAGCTATAAGAGCTTCCAAAGCACACACAGAAGAGACTAGAGCCCAGTCAGTGAAAAAGGGGGATAAAACATTTTTTTAGATACATAAATGAGAAAAGGAAAGTAAAACAAGGATTAGTTAGATTAAAAACAAAAGAAGGATGCTATGTAGAAGAGGATAATGGCTTAGCAGACTGCCTTAATTAATATTTTTGTTCAGTTTTTACAAATGAAAATGAGGGTAAGGGACCTCATTTAGGGAAAAAGACTAATGAGTCTTTTGATGCATGTAAGTTTACAGAGGAAGAGGTTTTACTTCAGCTGTCTAAAGTAAAGACAAATAAGTCGATGGGACCTGATGGGATACATCCAAAGTTATTAAAAGAACTTAGTGGTGTACTAGCAAAACCGTTAACAGATTTATTTAACCAATCATTGTTAACGGGAGTAGTTCCAGAAGATTGGAAATTAGCTAATGTTGTGCCCATTCACAAGAAAGGTAGTAGGGAGGAGGCGGGCAACTATAGACCAGTAAGTCTAACTTCAGTAGTGGGGAAAATAATGGAAACCTTGTTAAAGAATAGGATTGTTGAACATCTAAAGTCGCTTGGATTTCAAGATCAGAGACAGCATGGGTTTACTTCAGGGAGATCATGTCAAACTAATCTTATTGATTTTTTTGATTGGGTAACTAAAATAATAGATCAGGGTGGTGCAGTAGACATTGCTTACCTAGATTTCAGTAAGGCTTTTGACACTGTCGCACATAGAAGGCTTATCAATAAACTGAAATCTTTGAGTTTGGATTTCAATATTGTTGAATGGATTAGACAATGGCTGAGTGACAGGCAACAGAGGGTTGTAGTCAATGGGGTATATTCGATGCAAGGTCTTGTTACTAGTGGGGTACCTCAGGGATCTGTTCTTGGACCCATTCTCTTTAATATTTTTATTAGCGATATTGCAGAAGGTCTTGTTGGCAAAGTATGTCTTTTTGCTGATGATACAAAGATTTGTAGCAGGGTTGATATTCATGGAGGGATAAGCCAAATGGCAAATGATTTAGCTAAACTCGAAAAATGGTCAGAGCAGTGGCAACTGGCATTTAATGTGGACAAGTGCAAGATTATGCACCTTGGGCGTAAAAACCCAAAAGCAGAATATAGACTATTTGGTACAGTCCTAACCTCAACATCTGAGGAAAGGGATTTAGGAGTAATAATTTCAGAGGACTTGAAGGTAGGTAGGCAATGCAATAGAGCAGCAGGAAATGCTAGCAGAATGCTTGGTTGCATAGGGAGAGGTATTAGCTATAGGAAGAGGGAAGTGCTCATGCCATTGTACAGAGCACTGGTGAGACCTCACTTGGAGTATTGTACGCAGTACTGGAGACCGTATCTCCAGAAGGATATTGATACTTTGGAGAGAGTTCAGAGAAGGGCTACTAAACTGGTTCATGGGTTGAAGGATAAAACTTACCAGGAAAGGTTAAAGCATCTTAACATGTATAGCTTGGAGGAAAGACGTAACAGGGGGGATATAATAGAAACATTTAAATACATAAAGGGAATCAACACAGTAAAGGAAGAGAGTATATTTAAAAGAAGAAAAACTACCACAACTAGAGGACATAGTCTTAAATTAGAGGGGCAACACTTTAAAAGTAATATCAGGAAGTATTACTTTACTGAGAGGGTAGTGGATGTATGGAATAGCCTGCCAGCAGAAGTAACATAGTAACATAGTAATGTAACATAGTAATTTAGGTTGAAAAAAGACACAAGTCCATCAAGTTCAACCCTTCTACCTATCATTACAGCTTTTGATCCAAAAGAAGGCAAAAAACCCCTAAGGAAGCTATTTCGAATTTTGCCTCCTGGGGGAAAAAATTCCTTCTTGACTCCAAGAGGCAATCAGATTTCTCCTTGGATCAATAAGCTCTTTTATTAATGCTTATTCTATTATTAATAGCCCTGTATGTTCTGCTTTCCTAAAAAAACATCCAAACCATTTTTAAATGCATCTATTGTGTTTGCTAGCACTACCTCTCTTGGCAGTGAGTTCCATAACTTTATTGTCCTAACCGTAAAGAATCCCTTCCTTTGCTGTCTATGAAATCTTTGCTCTTCCAGTCTGAGGGGGTGACCTCTTGTTCTTTGTACCTTTCTGTTAATGAACAGGTCACTGGAGAGCTCTTTATATTGGCCCTGCAAATATTTATATAATGTTATCATATCCCCTCTGAGATGCCTTTTTTCTAACGTATATAAATTCAATTTTTTAAGTCTCTCTTCATAACTAAGATCCTCCAAACCCCATATTAATTTTGTAGCTCTCCTTTGCACTTTTTCTAGTTCCTTAATATCCTTTTTAAGGACTGGTGCCCAGAACTGTACTGCATATTCAAGGTGAGGTCTTACCATTGATTTGTAAAGAGGCAAGATGATATCCTCCTCCCGTGAATCTATACCTCGTTTTATACATGCCAATATCTTATTGGCCCTTGCAGCTGCTGACTGGCATTGGGCACTGTTGCCAAGTTTGTTGTCTATAATTATTCCTAAATCCTTTTCATTAGTAGTTTTTCCCAGGGAAAAACCATTTAACGTATATGTTGCTTTGTTATTATTTTTCCCATAATGCATAACTTTACATTTGTCTATATTGAACCTCATTTGCCACTTTACTGCCCAGTCCCCCACTCTGTCCAAATCTTCCTGTAAAGAAAAAACATCAAGATTAGTCTTTATTGTCTTACCTAATTTAGTGTCGTCCGCAAACACGGAGACATGGCTCTCAGCACAATGTGGCAGATCATTAATAAACAAATTAAAAAGAAGAGGGCCCAAAACAGACCCCTGAGGTACTCCGCTTAATACCCTTGTCCAATTTGAGAATTTTCCATTTACAACAACCCTTTGTGTTCTATCTTTTAGCCAATTTTCAATCCACATACACACATTTGCCCCCAAACCTATTTCTCTCAATTTGTAGAGTAACCTTTTGTGTGGAACTGTATCAAATGCTTTCGCAAAATCCAAATAGATCACATCAACTGCCACACCTAGATCTATATTTTTACTGACTTCTTCATAGAATGTTATTAAGTTTGTTTGACAAGACCTGTCTTTCACAAAACCATGTTAACTTTTACTAATTATATTCTGGTTCAAGATGTATTCTTGAGTGTATACCTTTAGCAATCCTTCAAATAGTTTCCCCACTACAGATGTCAAGCTCACTGGCCTATAATTACCTGGCAGAGATTTTGATCCCTTTTTAAATATTGGAATGACATCCGCCTTTCGCCAGTCTGTTGGCACTGTACCTGAACTGAATGAATCCCTAAAGATCATGAATAGTGGTCTGGCCAGAATTATGCTTAACTCTCTAAGTACCCTTGGGTGTATACCATCTGGTCCTGGGGCCTTGTCTATCTTAACAGAGTGTAATTGCTTAAGCACTTTTTCCTGTGTCAGCCAATCCCATGTTTGCGGCGAATGTCCCATAACTTCCTGTAGCAGGGGCTCGTCCATCTGCTCTTCCTTAGTATAAACAGAAGAAAAAAAAGTATTTAAAATGTCTGCTTTCTCTCTGTCCTCACTTACCAAATTTCCCATTTGGGATAACAAGGGCCCAACATTTTCCCTCTTTAGCTTTTTTCCATTTATATATTTATAAAACATTTTGGGGTTAGTTTTACTCTCCTTGGTAACCCTTTTCTCATTTTCCAATTTAGCCATTTTAATTGCCTTTTTGCAGGCTTTGTTGGCCTCTTTGTACTCTATAAATGATAATGCTGATCCTGTGTTTTTATAATGTTTGAATGCCATTTTCTTGTTTTGTACTTCCTGTTTCACGTTACCTGTAAGCCACATTGGTTTCGATTTGTGTCTTTTGCATTTGTTTCCCAAAGGTATATATTGGGATGTGTACTTTTGTAATGTGTGCTTAAAGGCATTCCACTTGTCTTCTGTGTTTAGTCCAGAAAACAATCGTTCCCAGTCTAAATGTTCAATCGATGCCCTTAGTCCATCAAAGTTAGCCCTTCTAAAATTAAGTGTTTTGGTGGCGTATTTACCAATTTGCTTTTTTGCATTAATCTCAAATGAGACCATATTATGGTCACTATTCCCCAAGTGTTCTCTTATTTGGATGTTTGAGATAAGCTCCTCATTGTTTGTTATTACCAAATCCAGACAGGCATCCATTCTAGTTGGGGTGTCTACTAATTGTGCCATAAATTTGTTATTAAGCAGGTCCAGAAACTTGCTGCCCCTAGCTGAACTAGTTGTGCCACACTTCCAATCTATATCTGGGTAATTAAAATCTCCCATGATTAGAACTTCATTCATATTTGCAGCCTTTTCAATTTGTAATAAAAGCTGATCTTCTCCATCAATGCTAATATTTGGTGGCTTGTAGCATACACCTACAAGTAATGTGCGATTCTTTTTAGCGTCTAAGCTAATCTCCACCCACAGTGTCTCCACATCAGTTCCAGTTACATCATGTACACCTTCTTTAATACTGGGATTTAATTTAGGATTTACATACAGACAAATCCCTCCCCCTTTTCTATTTACTCTGTCCTTTCTAAAAAGTGAGTAACCTTGTAAATTAACTGACCAGTCGTGGGTCTCATCCCACCACGTTTCTGTGATTCCGATTAAATCATACTGTTCAGCACTTACCAGTATCTCCAGCTCACCCATTTTGTTTGTCAAGCTTCTTGCATTTGCTAAAAGACATTTAAGATTACTACCCATTTTCTGTTTAGTTGACAAACACTTAATGTGTGCAGGTTTAATTATATGGACCTCCCTTTGGTCTATGTTAACCCCACCACTGCTTTCCTCCTCTCCCATAGCTAGACCCACCTTCCAATCTACCCTAGCTACCATTGCTTCTTTTTGATCTTGACCCTCCCCCCCAGAGCTTAGTTTAAAAGCTCATCTAATCCTATAGCCATCCTCGCCCCTAATACTGCAGCCCCCTCATCATTGAGGTGCAGCCCATCCCGTCCAAAGAGTCTGTAGCCGACTGCAAAGTCTGCCCAGTGCTCCAAGAACCCAAATCCCTCTTGCTTGCACCACCTTCGCAACCACGCATTAATCTCCCTAAGCTCCCGCTGTCTCCCTGACGTAGCGCGTGGTACTGGTAATATTTCCGAGAATATTACCTTGGAGGTCCTTTCCTTTAGCTTCTTTCCTAGTTCCCTAAAATCATTTTTAAGGACCCCAAGTGGTAGAGGTAAACACAGTCAAGGATTTTAAGCATGCGTGGGATAGACACAAGGCTATCCTAGCTATAAGACCAGGAACGGGGGACTAATAAAAGTACTCAAAAAAAAAAATTGGGCAGACTAGATGGACCGAATGGTTCTTATCTGCCGACACATTCTATGTTTCTATGTTTTATAGTCTGACCTCAATTTGAGGTCAAATTATAAAACGACCTTGAATGTAAGACGAGGGTTCTTTTTCAGAGCAGATACGGGAATATGGATCGTATTGCTATTCGAGGAATGTCACAGTCAGTGGTGTTGATCAGCACAAGCCTTCCCCAACATGAAGTCAGCTGTGATGTTCTAGTTTCTGAAGCATGGATGAAGACTGTAAAGCTGAGTCACATTACTCTTTTTAAAATAGTAACATGTAAACTGGAGAAAGGCCTGGAAGTATTCCCAGTAATGTGTAAGACGGGAAGCTGAGCAAGTAGTATCTCTAAAAATTAATTATCCTTTGGCCGCTCCCAAAAATTTTTTTCCCCAATCTCGGTGTGATAGTCTTTCATTGTTGCCCCCACATCCCTTGCCATAGCACCTCCTTGCACACCAAGGACATGGCCCAGCACCGATATTGCACACCCAGGACATACCCCAGCACCCACATTATATAGACAGAACTTACCCCAGAACCCACATTGCATACCCTGGATGTACCCAACCACCCACCCAAACACCAGACTGCACTCCCAGGACATGCCTCATTACCAGAAACCACTAGTGGAATTACACCACGTAAAATAAATGAATAAAATTAATACTCCCACAAATGTGCTGCTTCCCAAAGAGCACTCCTTGGGTACTACATACAAGATACAAGAAAAAGGGAGCACAGGTACATTGAAGGAGAGAAAAACATAGAAAATTATAGTGTAATACAATTAACACAGTGGGAAGGCTGAATAAAAAGTACACTCAGAAAAACGCTCCAGAATGATTTTTATCAAAAGTGATGAAGGTAGGATCATCAAATCTTCTTTAATAAGAACTGTATAAAAAAAAATATATAAAACGCCAATGGTGCATAAAGGTAGAAAGTGGGTGAAACGGATGCAGTAATTTCAATGCCCCCCCCCCCCCCCAGTCATATGCTCAACGCATTTCACTAGGTGTGCAGTCGAAAATGCAACCTTTCCCCATCACCACACTGCCCCCCTAGCACTCCCAGATCATTTACTTCACCATAGTGCACTCTCAGGAAATGACCCATCATGACACTGCCCTCCTAGGACCTACCTCAACCAGCAACCACAGCTCCCTGATAGCTAGTGGCAGCATGGTGTCTATGAGCTGCCCAGGTATACATTTCGGTAGTTTTCTTCACTGTTTCTTCATGGTTGTGGATAATTAAAGAGTATATATTGTTCTTCATTTGTGGAGTTTGTTGAGGTTTGTCTTTTCCATGAGGACCTTTAATCCCTTAAGGATCATGGATTTTCTGGGCCCATGACCAGAGCGACTTACATTTTTGATATTGTCATTTAACACGCCCATACAAGTTATTTGTTGTTTTTAGAAAAATAACCTACAATTTAGTATTAAAAATACATATAAAAGGGAAACATTTTCCCGTAACTGGAGATCTATTAATGTCCCAACCTGGGAAAATATAAGACAACAGATAGAACATCAACTCCAAATGGAAATTGGCTTAATAACAGGGAAAAGAAGCTATCTCCCTAAGGTTGCATATGATAGATGGAAATCCGGGATATAAGATACCTAGACGCGCACTACAAATCCGTTAAGGCCGTAATAAAAGCAATACTCTCTAAGTGGAGCTAAATTGTTCGATTCCCTGAGCGTGAGCAGACTTCCGTGACAGATCCCCCGAGCCTGCAGACCCTCCTCTCCACCCTGCTCTCCCTCCACGACTTATATGTTAGGGAAGGCAGATGGTGTCATGTCACGTTGGGTAAGGTTCTTACTTGTCTACCTTCTCTCCCTGGCTCTGGGTCCACCAACTAGAGCTAAGAGAAAGGAGCCTAATGCCATGACATTACCCCTCCCTTTGTCTTGTTCTCTTTAGTTTCCTTTCTTGCTCTTTTTTTTTTTTTCTCTCTCTCTCTTTTCTTCTTTTTCTCACAGTTTTAAAGCCTGGTTAATATACCCAATCCCCCGTGCTTGCCATGCGGAAATGGTATAATAAATAATCCTGCCCCAATTGTTTAAGACTGCGATCTGTCAGGTATCTGCAGGATGATTATATGTTTTTATGGTTGTCCTGCAATGTTTGTAACGTATTGTGCTTGTTGGTATTTAAATTTGTTTCTGAAAACTGTATAAATAAAATACTAAAAAAAATAAAATAAAAGGGAAACATTTTGGGAAAAAAAAATCTCCACAACTAGTACAACACTCACCCACTTATACCAACTAATTAACTAACACATTTGTTTTTTTTTTTAAATATTGGTTCCAAAACCCCCCCAGAACAAAACTCAGAAAAGTGTGATGTTACTAGTCAGAGGCATAATAATCACAGCACAGGCATGCAGGGGTTAACTGTAATTAAATTACAATAAAATAATTAAAAAAAACAAATTTAAATTTGAAAAATTAAATTCAAAAAACAAAATGCGCTTATATGCTTAATCTCCTAATTGCATATTTTAAACTCTATAAATATACTGCACTAGGGCATTTTTGTTTTGTATTTACATGTTGTTTACATATGAAGCCCAGTGGGTAATCTGCATTTATTGTGTGGATTCACTGATTTGACACATTGATTTATATTCTATATTGTACCATAATAAGGGCTAATTACAAAGTCCCTTACATTAACTGCATGTTTTTCTTATGCATGCAAATTGCCGACTCTACAGTTTGACATTACACGCTAATTTTTGCACACGGATGTGCATTTTTTTCTACACTTATATATGTACCATAGTCGCTAATATTTTTCTCTTTGATAGGCAAATTATCTAATTTTCAGTGGTAAAACTTGCATATCAAGCCACAAATTAACGTAATAAGCAGCGGACACCACACACATTTAAAGACATTTCCCTTATTGTATATAAAAAACAACAAAAGTGACTAGTGCGCTAAACCCAACACTTATCACACTATATAGTTACCCTTTTCAGTAAGAAGAGCTTACACATGTATTATCCAAAGGGAAAATAAAAAAATATAACATAATATAGTGTAGTATTTCAAAATCAAATGTGAAGCAAACAATAAAGTCTGTGAAGTGACCACTCACATTTGTCTGAGCAGTACTCTGCTCAAGAATATCAGCACCAGGGAGTGGTCACTTCACAGACTTTATTGTTTGCTTCACATTTGATTTTGAAATACTACACTACATTATATTTTTTCTTTTCCCTTTGGATAATACATGTGTAAGCTCTTCTTACTGAAAAGGGTAACTATATAGCGTGATAAGTGTTGGGTTTAGCGCACTAGTCACTTTTGTTTTTTGTTTACACTTGTTTGCTAGGAGTGAATCACTAGCTGTGTCTAGGTGCTGCTCACTCCACAACATATAGGCGCAGTATATTATATATTTTTATTTATAGTTGCCTTATTGTATATAGTTTGCATGCAATTCTGTAACGACAAAGTATGGATTTTTCCATCATTTTTTTTTTTTTTTTAAACTCTACATTAAAAAAAAATGTTTAGGTGACCAAAGTGCCTTGATACAAAGTAGCATAAAACTGTTTATAACTTTTTTTATTTCAACCCTTTCTGCAGTATTTGGGTATTCAAAATTGGGAAAAGCACCAAATTAATTTATTTAGAATAGCAACAGGTGGGATTGGCCATATGCGATCACATCAAGAAGCAGGCCATTTTTTCTCCCTTTTCTAGGCTTATGGTCGATATTTCATATAGCTAAATATTGGCCAAATTCCTGCAAAATGTCTTGAACTTCTATGTGTTCAGTAGAAAATCTGGCAACCCTACGAAGAGGCGAACATAATGGTACAGTAATGCTCCTGGCCAGTGTGGCGTGGAACTATTAGGTGAATGATTTTATACAACCATCTGTGCTTCCCCAGCAAGACTGGAGTTGGTGAAAACACTGATAATGCACATAAACATTACACTTTGAATACCTCTAGTCCAAGTAGATTTCATTTACTAACAAATATCAGGTTAGCAGACTCTACTGACCCTGACACTTACGCAATTGGGAGGGGGAGGAAAAAAACATCTCAACCACCACCTATACTTGCACCTTGTGCATACATGTATTGCACTGGAGCCTATACAATACACACATTTGCAGATTATTTTTTTTCTATTAGTTGTACAGTTATGGTTCCCAGATCAGCTATTTTGACATGTCACCCTGCAGAAGTTAGAATGAACTTTTTTCCATGGGGAACAAGCAAATTAATCAATGAGGTCCCTCCCCCCACAGAGATTACCTTGATTAGTTCATTTATTTCTTTCTAAACACATATGAATTATACAGCACAACAAATAAAAGTTATGTGTGTTCATCAAACAAATGGCCAAACATATATATGGATCCAAGGAATCAGAGTTAGGAGAACAAAAAGGTACAAGTAATAAAACAGTGTTCTGTTTGGAGTGGTTGTTTACAAAAGGGATAAAAGATGCCTTTCAGTTTGAATGGGGAAAAGTGATAATACATGACCCAACTCCTGTCTATGAAAAAACACAGAGGATTATCCTTTGCACAAGTTTAAAGCATTGTTTTTCCCCCACAGGTAATGTACAGTAAAATCTGTTTGTACGAGTACACACAGCTGGTCATGTATGTTGCAGGCTTCTGTCTGCCATATGGAAACAAAGAAACCAGAAAATAAATATATTGGATAGGTACTGTATTAATCAAGATATACTGATTGAGTACATATTGCAGAGACCATACAATACAAAATACAGAATACGGAAAAGAAAAAAAAACTCCCTTCCCCTTAATACTCATAGCTGTAATTTAGTTAAATGATTGGCTGCAAAGTCATGAAGACTCCTCATTCTACTTTAAGCATCTGTTCCCCCTCTTAAAAAGAGAGTCCTCAATTGTTTCCAAATAATTTTAAAGATATTTCTACTTGGAAGCAAGTGAGCAAAACCTTGAACAGATCAATTTGTGCTTGAGCAGGAGTGCCCCCCAAAGCTAGTAATGTTATGGGATATAAAGGCTGAATGGATAGAGCCATTGTAATGATACATACACCTGCCAGCAGACCGCAGAGCAAACAAAAATTACATTTGGTTGCAAAAATTTTAATTAGACAATGTTAAATCTGAACAGACTTTGTCTGAGTTACAAGACATGCCCTTAATCCATCTTGCCACTTTCTTATGTGCAAATAATGCTCTTCTGTGCAGGAACCTCTGAACACTTGCGTTTGCAGGGGAAGAGAGTAGCCCCATGCCCTGCTGTAAAAGATCATTCAGCTATACCACAAATGATGCTTTAGAATGTGCAGCTGGGAAGGGGTCTGAGATATGCAGCATCACTGGCAAACACCCCTATCCTCCACGTTTTGTATTTCGCTCATTAGATAAAGAAAAAAAAACAAAAAAAAGTTCCTTCATATTGTAGTATACTGGAAGAACATAAAACAGACTGCTGATGACTTATGGTGGTGAATGTTTGAAGAAGGAAAAAGGCAAATTGCTTTCCTGCTATAGTGAATTTTTCATACCATCCTATATAGAAAGTGCTTCTACTGCATTACAACAGTTCCCAATGGGTCAATTAACATACAGGTATGTATGGCAATGGGAGTGTAAGGAAATAATCTACAAATGCGGTGATGAGGGAAAAAACTGGGAAAGAAATGGGAGGGTCTCCCTTCGAAAACTGCTGCACCTACTATTCCAGAAGATTCTGTTCTTAAAAAAAAAAAAAGGATATCTGGACTAAGATGACCATCACATTATTATATATGTGCACATATATAATAACACAGATAAGTATGCATTAAGATGTATATAACCTACTATCCATAATATGTATGCTTCAAGAATGGTTTGAAAGGGAGGTAGGCCAGCTGAAAAGCTGCAGCTAGGGTGCAGATCTGTCAAGAGAAGGATTCCTGTTGCCGCCAACCCCTTCTTACACCCACCACCAAAACTGAATGAGAAGAAGAAAATAAGTAGTAGGAAGTTAATCAGATCATAGTTCATATTTATATATATATTAAAAAAGTGACTTAAGACTTAAAAATTGAATTAGTATTTGTACAAGAACAAAAACCAAAAAAAGAAAAAAAAAAGTGCAGGTGGAATGAGACTCCCAACAGGACGCTGATCGAGAACAAAAATTGGATTTGTGGAGTGGATGATAAACACAGAATAACAGCATCCATCTTAACCCTTACAACACCAGATTGATCACCCAGGCTGTGGAGGGATTAAGCATGATTAGTTTTAAAGTGGATTTCCAGTCCCGTCTCTGTTTTGTTGGTTTTAATGATGCTATATTTCAATTTGATTTTTTTTTTTTTTAAATCATTTTTTGGGATATTTTTTTTATTCCTCTCTTCCCACCGTTGGGTGTAGAAAGATGAGGGAGAGGAGATGGTGGTTTTTTTAGATAGAGAACACTCAGTTGCTGCAGCACTGGCTTCGGGCAGGAGGACTGTTTTCTTGAAGGTCCACTCCTCTCCTGCCAGGGGCTCCTTGTGCATTTTGCGGCTCGTTCTTCGGCAGTTTCTTGGCTATATTTCAAAAATAGGAAAAAGTTTAGAATTATATTTCTAGTGTAGAGTAAAAAAAACCAAACAAATTATATATATATATATATATATATATATATATATATATATATATATATATATACACACACACACACACACACACACACACATACATGAGTAGATAGCTCTATGAGACACGTGTACACACATACATAACTGGAATATTTGTGTGATCACTTAAACAATTGTACCCATCTCTTATTATTAAAGGATTGTGAGTCTGTGCACGAGACATCTTTTTACTATATAAATATATGCACACACTACACATATAGCTCTACAGAAACACTTATACAACCCCCCCCCCCCCCCCCCCCCTCCAACCCAACAGAAGGAGAAATAAAATAGTGTGAATATCTCAGTTGTCATACATGCAGTCATCCTATATATTCCAGGTGTAAACTTCGTAATCTTGGCTAAAGCATATGTACTCCTTACATAGTAAGCATAAATCACCTTTAAACACACTGTGTAACTAACTAAATTGTTACATCTTATAGTATATCATGGAACCAAATGATTTTTAGAATTCAATTCTGGCTGAGTTAGATGGATGTACATGTAAACGCAGGAATAATGCTTTCTCTGATGGGTGAGATTTAAAACACATTGGGGGCTTTTCAACGACTTGAGATAATTTATTGCATGTTTTTGATTCCCATTGACTGGCAGAGAAATTTGAGTTAAAAGCTAGTAATTAGTGATGTGTTGTGTCATTGAATCAGGTCAATTGTCCGAAAGTTTGAATTGTCTTCTATTTCTGTAAATATGTCAGTAAAGCAGCACCATTTCAGAATGAACTTGGCAAAAAGTCAGATCAGTGTATATGTGTGTGCAGATACAGAAAGGATAGCATCCTTTCCATAAGTAGCTCAACTGTTTAAGAACATCCAGCTGATTTGATTTAACATTTAAAACTTCCAGATTTTTAAACGCTATTAGATAATATAGAGTTCATACAGGTTATACATAATTAAACAAATCAATTGCTAGATCCTAAGTAGTAAATTATGTTAGATATCTATGACTGTTGCCAGAGATGGACATGTCATGTCATTTTGTGTACTTTATTGTTGTACATAGATAGTATTAAATAAAGAAAATACTGTATAATGTTTAAAAAAAAAAAAAAAATATATATATACACATTTTATACACTGCAAAAAAAAAAGCAAGCATTTTGTCGATTGGAAAAACACTAAATATGGATTTGCCTAATAATTATCCACAGGAAAGGTGTGGGTTTTAAAAGAATTTGGGGTAAATTGGTTAAGATAGTGTGTGCGCTATATACACAACAAGATAAGTACCTATTGCCATAAAGATTTCATTCACATTCATTGCCGTTTTTGCAGACGTCTCCATAAATAGCAAGCTGTTGTCATCTGCGTATGCTTGAGCTTCCTGACAAGGAATAAATAAAAATAATTAGGTCCAGGGATTAAGAAAATCCAGAAAGCAATCTACTAAATTATTAGGACAGTGTCTCTTCTGCTTTTAATGTAATACGTGCGCAACACAACATGTAAAAAGGTACACAGCAGATTAGTGTTTTCTTTAGATGCACTTATCATATTGTCATTGTTTACAGTTGGCACACATACTTAAAAAATGCAGTACTTCTACCTGAAAAGTGTCCACTCTATAAAACGGTATAGATGACCATCGAACAATATACAAATTGATAGCAATGAAACGCAGGAAAGCCATGCACCACACACACATCCTCAAATAACTTTTTGCAAGGATCAACAAACTAAATTGCCTTTTGCCGTCTGTCAGATTAATTTTTATATTGTATCAAAGTGCTGATCGGCAGTGCTGATTTGCATGTACTTTCTATATACATAATATTTAGTATCTTGTTTTCAGACATTAGCAGCTGGTGCTCTATCCTACCTTCTTGTTTGCAGAGCGTGGTTAGGCCACTTTTACCTTCCATTATATGGCCATGGCTGTAACTTTCTCTCATGTATGTCTCAGACTGTAAGCTCCTTTGAGCAGGACCCTCCTCATCGCCTGCTTCAGCGTGTATGTGTACATACATGTATTTATATGTTTTGCCTGTCCTTTATATGACACTGAGGAATCACATTACAGTAGTGCTTTATTTTGATAGTAAAATTCCCCTTTTTTTTTATTAGCATGCCATAAATGTACGTTGAGGAAGGATTAAAGTCTACTGTCCAACAGAATGGCATTATTGTAAAAGAGGATTCATTAAAAAAGAAGTGGTGAAAAAATTAATAGAAAGAAGAAAAGTCTTTGAAGACCATCATTGTGGTCAGGGTAGATAAAAATCAATGATTCTTTTTTAAAAAAAATCAGATTTTTTTTTATTTAAAATCGGATTTTTTTTTTAAATAAAATACTTTTTGAGGAAAATATATTACCATCCAAAGGTTATTCCATCATGAAATAAAGATTAGTTTTTTTAATTATGTAGAATAAGGCTGAATATGTTTAATTTATTTGGTAAATAAATTCCATTAATCCATTCACAGTGTCATGCTCTTCCAGAAGTTTTTGTAAGATTATTGGGCAATTTCTCTGCCTACAAGATATTATCACAGATGCTTGGTTTACTTTTGCAGTTCTCAAAACTGAATTTGACTCAGCAGAGATCACATGCCTCTTCTTCACAGCAAAATTTTTATAACATGAACAGAGTTGAGAAAAAGACCTTAATCCTATTGTTCTACAAACCAATGAATACAGAATCAACCCCTTCAGTGCTAAGTTTCAAGAAGTTCAGTGAATAGAAACAATATTTTTCTGATTGTTTGGAGTGGAATAGATCTGCACAAGAAGAAAGTGAAACTAAGTGTGAGGAGGAAGCAAGGAGGGGCAAGCAAATCGAGATAAAATAGATGGCACTGTCACGGCCAAAATCCTCAACATTGGGCTTAAGAGAAATGTTGTATATTTGCTGAGCATCCTGAAACCCATCTCTGAAGCTTTAAACAAAAAAAAAAATTTGGAAGCATCTGAGTGAACACTTAAAAACAGAACTACACATGGACAAAATTAAATTACAAGCATTAAAAAAACGAATGGGACAAGGACTGTCTCCAGCTAATTTTTTGGCAAATATTGTCAATATCCAGTACCAGGGGCAAAACTTAAGTGCTGAGGAAGAGGAGTTAGCTATGACATGGGTATCCAGCAATCATCCATCTGTAATGCCAACTATAATAAACTTCAAAGCTAAGGGGGAACCATTCAAGAAATACATGTTTGCGGAAGATATTTTAAAGAAAGTCACACCAGTGAACTGTTGGAAGTCACTTAAGCACTTGGATTTAGAGACTGTTCAAGTAATGATTTCACTTTTAACAGCAGTAGCTTCTTCTGCAGGCGTTGAAAGAATATTCTCTTCCTTTGGACTCATTCATTCTAAATTGAAAAATCGTTTGGGACCCGATAAAGCAGGAAAGCTTGTTTTTCTTTTCCAGATTATGAACAAAGAAGATGAAGATGACGAGTGAGCTACAGAGGACAGTATTTAAGTTTTTCAAGTGTAGGCTGGGCTGCCAGTCTAAGTTTCTTAAAATATATATATTTTGGTTAGCCAAATTAGTTAACAAACATGGATGTTTGTTTAAGCAAATAACATATGCTGTAATGTTATTGTTTCAGTTGAATAAATCTATTTAAATTGTTACTATTAAGGTAATGATTATTTTTCTCCTTCCTAAATACAACAGAAAAGTTGTCCATATATGAATGATTAACCTATTAAACTGGGGATAAAAAAACTAATATGAAAACTTGTTATTCTAAAAATCTTCATCTATTTGCATATTAAAGTTATACCAGCAAGAATTAGTCTTTATGTAGAAAACTATGGTTTAAATTAAGCCTTACTGAATAGTGATTTAAATCGTGAGTTAAATCAGTTTGATTTAAATCAAATCCACCCTGATTGTGGTTTAAGGTTTCATTGCCGGCAGAGCAAACAAAAGGAAGGCTAGCTGCTCTACTGTGCAGTCAGCCCGAAAAATACAAATATTGTGAGACCTGGAGGGAAAGGCTGGCACACACAAATGTATACAGCAACAAAACTCAACATAGTGACAATTAGCAGTGATATTTCCTGGAAACAGACCAATTAACTAAACAGTTATGGAACTCTTGTAAGAAAACCAAAATATATTCTTGTATTGTTCTCCAGGCCCAGTCTAAAAGATTGCCTGTGCGGACTTTATACAGAACATTTTGCAGCTTTAGTGAAAATGTTGGCCAACAATGACTCACAGATGCCTAATTATATTTCCCCCCTTGTGATTTATCAAACGCAATCCTTCCAGTAGGATCATCGCTTGATAAAATCTCAGATTCCCTGATTGCTCACTTAATCTACAATTACACGACTTTACCTGGAAAATGTCATATCAAGCCCACTGCATAAACCACCCATAACAAACCTTGCAATATCTTGGTTTAGAAATCACGCCATTCAGTAGGAAGATGGTAGTGTACCTTGTCTAAACATATGTCAACCTGAGTTCTTACACAAACACACAAAGCGATCTCGGTCAAGGTCAGATATGCTCACCTGAAAGTCCACAGCTCTCTTGTTGGAAAGGTCAGCCTTATTCCCAGACAGCGCAATGACTATGTTGGGACTTGCTTGTCTCTGAAGTTCTTTCACCCAGTTTTTTGCTCTTGCAAAGGTTTCCTGAAGGACAAAGAACAGAGAATTCTCACAGTGATGACTTTAACAAGACCGGAAACATTTTTCCTATTCTGTAGAAAGGTTAAAGAGAAATGGTTATGGAAGGAGAAATTATCTAGTTACAAATACCACGATGCCAGCTTGTCTGTCAAACATTTGTGGCTACTGCGTTTAAGGGTAAATTGAGGGACAGACAAGTAACCGAGCTACATGTAAGAAATTTTAAAAAGTCTGCACTCCGGGAATACTGTATGAATTGAATGTGTTTAATGTTAATAGATCAATCCATAAATATGCCCAAAACTGGAAGGGAGACACTTTACGCATTTCGCATTAAGGAAAGCTTAATCATGCTATAGCTCCTACCTATGACACCCAGCCAAAAGTCTCCCATGTCGTTGGGATGTTTGTACTTAGATTTACCATGCATCAGTGTCTATGATGCATAAACACTTAAAGATGGAGGCCATCATCTGTCAAGTCTGAGTCTGGCTAATTATACACAAATTAAAGTATCGTATTAAAACCTGCCACCTGATTCTAGCATATACCAACAGAATGGTCAACTCACTGCCGCTGGCACATGCCAACACACAACCACATTCTTTAAATTAGCAAAAGTGAACTCACACACAGATCCACTCTGCTACCAGATCAGACCAACATCATAGGCCCACTCTACTTGAAGCAGCCTAAACTCTGCATGCTCCATCACAAAGACTTATCAGCTACACTACAGAAGTCAGAAACTTGAAAGCAAACCTCTCTAGCAGACTGACTTAAAAACACTTTATTAAACTATAAAAATAATTGACTGCAGAAGTCAATAACTTTCCTGGTCCTTGCTACTAAAACAGGGAGTAGGCCTCCAATTTCTCTTATTTTGATTATCAGCCATTTTCTTTTTTTTTTTTGAGCTATATAACGTTTTCTATCCCAGTTAAGGTTCTCACCAAGACCAAAGCTGCCCCCCCCCCCCCCCCCCCCTTTGCTAAATCCCTCAGTGCCATAATTTAACTGCAAAGGTCCAACTGTAATCACTTTAAAAAATGATCTTGGATGTACCATCATCCTATGAAAGGCAGTATGGCAAATGTTTTAAATTTGGGTCCTTAAGATCATCTTACAACCACATAACTAAGCTTAGATTACAAAACCAATTGTTTTAGTAATCCCAGACACAATTAACATATGCATCTTTTGTGCAACTGTAGTTATTTAAAAAACACACTACATAAAAAGGATAGACTCCATCACTATTGATATGAAGGTACGTACCGTGTTAGTTATATCATAGACCACAATGGCTGCTTGAGCTCCTCTGTAGTACATTGGTGCTAAGCTGTGGTACCTTTCTTGCCCAGCTGTGTCCCAGATTTCAAACTTCACCGTTGTGTCATCCAAACAGACTGTTTGTGTTAGGAAGGCAGCTGAGGATAAATCAATAGGCAACAAGCATGTAAGTTAGATTTTTCTGAGCATGCATAAAGCAGGGATTAGAGAATAAAGAAAAATACTAGTCCATACTAGTATTGTCTGGTTTAGAAGCTGTGCTATACAGACATTTGCAAACAAAGGGGGGGGGGGGGGGGGGGATGACTACACGAAGCTTTCAGTGCATTAGAATTGTATTACACTAGCCAGAGTTTTAGTCCATGCTCTTAAATGGACTATTACAAAGGTACATTAGTGAATAGTCTAAGGACGACTTTTGAAAATGATCATGTGGGGCTATTATCTGAAAAACGCGGCTTTAAGTGAACTGACTCCCTGCGCCAATTCAGAACAAAATGTCAATTTGTGTCCCTAGCTGTCGCAAATAACTACACTGTATTGCGTACAAATGTAGATATAAAACAAACAATCTAAAATAAATAGCCCATGATGACCAACTCTTTAATGTGGATGGCCACATAACATACACAGTCTTAGTTTGGGGGACCAATCCTTCTTAATGTCAAGAGAAGGGCTGCACGCTGGACACTAGTTGGACATGAATGATCTAGCTAAAGTATTTCCCAGAACATTGTTACAAAAGCTAGACATGACAAACCATTTTGTGACACTGAAATAGACTGTGGTATGATTTAGGGTCATTTAGTGCTGCTTCATCTCCCAACCTGAGAGTGCGGATCTTTCAACATTTCCTCACATCACGGGGTTATGAATTAAAGTGACAGGAACACTCTGCTTTGTTAGATTTTATTGGACATGCTCGTAACAAAAGAGGCCCGATACTTGCTCCTCTGGACTACAAGTGTCAGACAGTATACTGAAAGTTATAACTAAACATCAGTTGAAGGGATACTGAAACATTCTAGAGACACTTTAATAATGGTATTACTGTAATGAGAGTTTTCTGAAACCAAGTATTCAGAATTGTCCAAATTCAGTATTCCAAGCCCCAAGGTGCTCAGTAGTACAAAACAGGGGATTGATTATAAGCCAGCTAGAGAAATACCTAAACCTCTGGTTGCAATATGTCCTAGGCATTTTGTTTGGAAGGTACTAACATTATTGGCATTAGGAGACTGGTAAAACAGCAGGATTAATCTGTTGGAAAACATGGATATCAACAGGTTAAATAGAGAACGTTGGAGCAGAGCTGTACTTTTGACCTAATCAGCAGACACAAGGAGATGGATTCAAAACCTGCTGATTTCCTTTCCTGGCTTATTCAGCAAGCAGATATAGCTTCCTGTTGCCAAACAGATAAAAATGGGGGACGTATATGTAACAAGTCTAATTGAGTTTTCCTTCTATGCAGCAAACGTTTAAAAAAAAAAAAAAAAAAAAGTTAATAGCTTAATTTGTTTATTTTAGTAACGCTATTCTATAAATAGAGATAATTCACATTCTTTTAAAAGAAAATGTGAGAGAGTTCACATTTCTAGTGATGGAAATTCCCTTACAAGTTACCAATGTTTGAATTTGTTTATGATTTTTTTTAAGTTAAGAAAAAAAAAAGCTTAAAAAAACCCAGCATTTAACACCTTAATTCATATGGATCTGTGTGTGTATATCTACATATTTGACTACCCAATTTTTGCCAAGTCATGCCCATTTTAGGTTGGGCCCCACATCCAGATGAAGGTGTGGTTTTCCAGGGAACTCAGCTGTCAATTTTCCCAATTCGTTGTAATAAAACCTTGGTATAAAACAGATGAAAACACATACAAGATCTACCAGCAAGGTTCTTACCTCCTATTGTGCTTTCTTGGTACTCATGAAACTGACCCTTCACAAAACGGAGGACCAAACTGGACTTTCCCACTGCAGACTCTCCGAGTAGCACCAACTTAAATTGACAGATTTTGTTACCGGCTGCCGGACCGTTGGGTCGAGCGTTCCCGCCTCGACCGGCCATATCCCGTTGGGATCAATTCAGATTTGACTGAATTTATGGACAGTAAAGAAAATGAAGGCACGTGCGTGACAGGGGTGTTGGGGAGTGGGTAGCAGCTGTATTTGTAAAGTAACACCAAGTTCTGGAGACGGAAAAATGAAAAAAAAAAAAGTTTAAAACACAATTTTTTTTTAAAGAGCTACCAGTAAACAGGAATAATGACCTAACATGGAATCTTGACGTTTTTTACACTTCTTCTGTCAAGTCTATAAGTCAGTATGCCCATTGTGCAGCCCACCTTAATTGCCCATATTCTCATTATACCTATAAATGTATACTTTTATTTAAAGAAAGTTAATTTAAACTTGAACTTACTGTTATAATACTGGTCAAAAGACATATGTTTCTACGCCCAACAAATACGCCTTTTTATATAATTACCACTTCCTGCAGTGTAGGTCAGTAAATTTTTACAAGCAAGGTTTGGGGGAACTGATCGGGTCCCGCGATACCTCTTGATGTCACTTGTGACGCCACGGAGGCGTGCCCGAACCTCCGAGATACCAGGAATGTAGCGGACGCTCTGTTTGAGCGTTCGCTACATTTCTTATGTCAGACTGAAGCCACTCAGGTCCCTGCAGCGGGATCCTCAGTACAGCTCATCGTGGGGAGCCGCAAAGAGCTGTTACATGCAGGACGGTCTATGCCATCCTGCAGGCTTCTGCTGTAAAATATACCTGACACTCACTGAGTGTCAGCTACATTTTCTGTGTCAGAGTGAGGCCATTCAAAGTGACCTCACCTGACAAAGGGGACCCTGCTGCAAGTCCCTGCAGCGGGATCTGCACACTAAAAAGTAGGATGGCAGGGAACGTCCTACTAGCGGAAAGGGTTAAGCTACAATCAAATAGCGCTTAGTTATATAGCATGAGGCAGTATATTCATGCAATATTTACATTTTTGGTAAACTTATTAAATTAATCCAAGTTATCCAAGATGAGATAACATGAGCTTTTTCACAGTAAAAACAGTGTAAAATAAATAAAGTTCAGGAAAAGATCTTAACCCCATTGTTGTTCTGCATATCTATGTACAAAACAAAGAACACATTACCACTTCAGTTAACAAACATCAACGTTTAACCCCTTTGTGACACATGGTGCTTGTGTCCCAGACAACGGAAGCACCAGAATGTCATGTTTTGTTCCTGGCCACCAATCACAAGATGATAGTTAGCCAGGAACACTATGGCAGAGACCCAATCAGGGCCAAAAGACTGCGATACCTCCGGGCCTTACGGAGGAGTGCTACGGGCGTCCCGCGTGACGTCACGGAGGAGTGCCTGAATCCAGAAGTTCGGGCACAGCGCGATTAAGTCAAAAGTAGCTAGTGCGGCTACAATTTCCCTGTCAGACTGAGGCCACTCAAAGACCCTGCAGCGGGATGTAAGCACATCTGCGATGAGCTGTTTAATGCTAGACGTACTATGCTGTCCTAGAGCCTTTTAGGTACTATAAAATCAGGATGGCATAGTACGTCCTAGCGTCGGGAAGGGGTCAAAAGGACATTTAAACTTTACTTTTCACTTGTGCTTCTAATATATGGCAACCTTAACCAAGCCCCACCTGCTGATCCCATACAAAAAATGAGGGTCTCTCTGTGCTAGCATTCTGCAGACATCCATCAGTCGGAGCAGTGTGAGCCCACAGGCACTGATAGGCTGTGTGTGCACCGTCAGGAACGGCCGTCTCAGATGTGAGACACAGCAGAGAGTAAATCCTCATGTATCTATTAAGATACATGTCGAAGTTACTCCAGACCAGCAGGACATTTTCTAACCCTTGTTACTTTCAAGGGTTAAAAAATTGTTTAGTTGTCATTTAAGCAAATACAAGAATATGTATTCAATATAACGTTATTGTTTTAGCTAAATAAAACAATTTAAAGTGGTTCTCTATATATAAGTGATTAACCTTTTAGACACAAATCAGTTCTGATATAACAGTTTTACATATCTGACAGGTTATGCTAAATATGAAGTATTCATCTGGTTGCATATTAAAGATAATAACTACCAGCAAGTAGGAGTCTTTACATTTAAAAATCAAATCCACCCTGTTATAAAGAGACATTAAGCATCGCTCACACGCAGACATGTCCAACAGAGACTCTATAATATACTTAGAGTGCTCATAAAGAGACATTGACAATTGCCGGACTACACCATACACACACTAAAAAAAAAACCCAAGACACCGTCTTGAAATATACACTGTGTGTAATATTTTCCTGCATAGGCAGGTAAACCAAGAACTATGATTTGTCAGATAATGTGTAGTATCTAGGTCACTTATAGTGACCTTTTGCCCATTCTCCGTGGCACTCACATTTCAGTCTACATCTTTCTCCCTCTCTTTCTTTATCATTCATAGGGCGCTGCTCAATAGGACAATTAGCAGAATACTATACAGCACGGATGTCCAACGTGCATCCCAGCTGCTGGCAAGATGTTAAAAAGTTATGGTTCAAAAAAGACTTGAGTCCATCGAGTATGGTCCAACTGATTTAATTGCCCATATTCTTATGAGCTCTGTAGAATAGTTTAGTTGTTTTTTTTAATTATTTAAATGCTTTTTTGGACTGCTTTTGTATTATTGCTACACAACCAACCAGTCTCCTAACAAGCCGTTCTTCTTGACTATAAGTCAAGAAATTTAATGTGGCCCAAAAAGCAGGTGCACTTCAGAAAGCTGCTCTACCAATGCATTGCCAATTCCTGTTGTAATTAAATAGGTGGAGAGCCTGAAGTATACACTATAAGGTGGTTTCCAATTGTAATGCATGGGGAAATACCTTCCAGGGAGCAAAGTTATAGAAGGCTTTAACATGTTTCCTACAACAGGAAATAATATTTTCTAGCAGACTAGTTTCTCGTCCTCTATAAAAACAGATTTGGGGAATATAAAAACTAAATTAGATATATATATATATATATATATATATTTATTTCTATTGGTGAAGCAGACAAAAAGAAGATATATACATACACTCAGTACGCCTGGAGGAAGCAAGACTATGCTCATGAAATATGTAGGCGCACAGCCAGTGGTGTCCATCACCCAATATAATGGGATCTATACAAGAACAGCCTTAGGTGTTCATATGCCTTATGATAGCCACCCCCACAGTGCCCTTCCTTCTCCCCTCTGACAGTCACAGGTGCTGGTAACACTCATAGGACTTGCCCCGGCCAGGAGCCAGCTATCTGACATAGGACTTGCCCCAGCCAACAGCGTGATTGGAAGATCATCCCAAGACAAAGGAACTAAATTACTTAACCACAAAACGTTAAAATGGGACAATAAAATATATACAATCACTTGCATACCTTTAAAGTGCCACTAAACATTTTATTTAACTTGTCCTTCCAACATAGAAACACAGTTGAAAACCTTTGTGACACTAGTATGAGGATAAACTGGCATAGGAAGCATCTAGGTGCTTATAACACTGTTATAGCCTGTATAGTGTACCGTCTTCTAAGGATCACTACTCCATCACAGACACTGACAACTGAACTACACTTCCCATGATGCCTCCCATCTACAACGGTATGAACTATTAGCAATTAGACCAGGAGAGAGGGGTTAGGAATAGAGTTAACTGTAGATTACAACCTTCCTGGAGTAATGTATGTAAATTAATTGGAAAAAAAAATAACATGATTAGAGTTAACCTTAATCCTTATACTTTATTTGTAAGATTCAAGGACTGACCCTTGTTTTTTTACACATAAAAATGACAAAAAATTACTTTAATTGCTAATTTTTACACCGGTCACTGCAGATGTTGCAACGGTCATGTGCAAAATGAGTATTACAATGTTACAGATCATCAAGATATTACTCGTTTATACAATAAAGCCACCCAACTCACTTACTAATTCAAAAGTGTAATGAAAACAAAAAAGACCAAAATCGCAATTTTTGGCAGTATTACCAAGTTTTGACTTTATTTCCCATGTATTGTGCATGCTACACTCCTAAAACACAGGGGCAGAAACGAATGTCTGATCCCTTGAAGACTGGAAAATAGTTTGCGTAATATACAAGTTTACAGAAAATAATAATAAACAGAGTTACATATTAACATCTAGTAGGAGCATTAAAATAATTAGAAATCATCTGACAATCTGAATAATTCAAGAAACACATGTATTAGAAAACAAGGACTCTGCATTTCCATCTCACCAAGGTACGCACTTCTGCCATGTTCACAGAAGGCTACATTTCAAAATAAGCCCCATTAAAAATCAAAGCAGAGAGCACAGGAGGAATATGAAGAGATTGGTAATGCTTCCACCATATTGGCAAAGTGTTAATGTTTATTCTGACCTTTGTTGTGGTGTATATAAGCTGCAATGAACTACATTCTTCTACAGCAGGAGGTGCCAAACTACAGATCTCCAGCTGCTGATGGGCAACATCTCCTAGAATACTTAGTCATGCAAAAGGCTGGAAGGGAAATGTGGCAGTTGTAGTTCTTGAGGGCCATAGCTTCTCTAAAGCAAACATGACAAACCCAAGCAAACACATAACATTACTTATTACATTGATTAGAGAAATATAATGTTAATTAGTTGCTTACATAGTTTATTTTGTTTTTTTGTTTTTAAATCAGGTCCAATTCATGTTTGGACCAGACAGATAGGACATGAAATTTAAAAAATGTATATACAACTAATAAAATAAGAAATGTGTTTTGTAAAATTAGAAGACTACTGTCCATTGGAGAGAAACAAAATGTAATAAAGCAGGGTTTTTGTAGGTCTCGCTACTGTATTATGTATAAGTGGATGATAGAAATATTATTTTGCTTTTCAAAAAATATCAGGTTCATGGCTGAATACCTCTGTCTGCACCAGAATTCTACAAATATTTGTAAACCTCTGAAAAGAGGCATATTTACATTTCAGCTGTGTTAGTGACTTGAGAATGGTTTGACACTATTTCCTGCTGTCGCTCTTCTATCTGAATCTATATATCTATATCTATTGGATGTTTGTGAGTGCATATTACCTTAATTCTTGATTAAACTCCTAGTTACAGTTCTTGGTGACCATTTCTTTCCTAATATTTGCAGCATTATGTGTATTTTGGTGTTAGAATAATATAAAGGTTGGCTGCAATGAGGACATATACACACATTCACCATGTACGCTCACAAATTACATTTAGTGCATGCCAAGAGCTCTTTTGGAATTTTTGTTGTATGTTTAACTATACAATCATTATACATACCATCAAAAGAACCATACCAAAGTATGAAAAGTTAATTAAAACGTGAAAAAATCACTTGTTAAACCGACCGTCATAAAACACTCCAAATGTCATGTATACATTTGCTAGCCTTTATAAGGTTTTGCACAGCATTATGGCTAGAAAATAAATAGTGTAGGAGTTATTTTAAAATAAAATTTGTGTACCTCCTTCCAAATTTGGCCCTTCTGCAGCACAGAACACAAAGAATTGTATGGTGCCCCTGCATACTCAGTCAGCATGTAGTGTCATTTGTCGTAGAAGTAGGTAGCTAAATTTTGTGGTAAAATAACCTCTATTAATTTGCTATTCACAAGACTGTATGGATCAGAGCTGGACAAATCCCAGTCTCAGGGCTCCTAACATTTTTGAGTGCTTTACTAGACTGGTTCCTGAATTGGTCTGCTTGGCTCCTAAAATCTACAGATGTGTCAAAGCCTGGTATGACATTATGAGTATGTTGTGCATGACATAGTCCCTTTAAAATCACAACCTACCAGAAATGGCCAGTGGCAATTAATCAATCATTAACTGAGATCACAAAAATACAAGTCCACAAAAAGAAAGTTAAAGCTTTACATGAAATACAGACAGCCAATTACAGAAACAATGAAATGAAAAAAAAAAGTTTTGACTTATCACTTGGGAGACATTACAACAGAAACTCATTCATGCCAAATACTGCATTCAGCTGGACAATAGAAACTGAAGTCTACAGTTCAGAGATTGACAAATATTTGTAAAGTTTAGGTGCCAAACAGATCGATTCAGCAGATTCCTGCTAAAATAACTGGCTAACAATTGAGTTCTGTGTAAAACTGTAAAATTGTAAAATCAAAAAAGCAGGAGCCAGCAGTGGAGTTTATGAAGGCCACTACTGTTTATAACAGAGCTGCTATATAGGGGAGATAATGATAAAAAAAAAAAACATATGCAAATGAATGTTACAACTTGCAAATTACTGCTGGAAGAACAACATAATTCTACCTAAAATGTTTGTTCACTTCAATACAATTACTACACTTGGATGAGACTTCTGTTAGACTTCCCAGGGAAGCTGTAACCATTTAAGATGCTGCAAGTCTGGGATGACTCATCCTTCTGTGGTACAACAAAATGTGTTATATTAAATTAAGTAGAAGTAAAATCCCTAGGATAGAACCAAAAATAAGAATCTCAGTGTACCTGTCCCACAGCCAAAAAGTAATAAACAAAACTTTCGTTGTATTATAATTTTGAACAGTGCTTCTAAATATTTTAACTACAAATTAATTGTCAAGGGTTTTATTATCTAACTCTTAAAGTAGGATGCAGCTGTGTTCTAGATATTACAAGAACTAGAGTTGATACAAGTAACTTTCATAAATCATCTGGGAAAAATGTGGACTGTGTCAGTCAGTATTTTGTAAGTTATGTGCAGAATATTCTATAACACAAGACTGTTAGGTTTAAAATGTTTTTTACAGTAAATATATTTTTTTGTATACACAAGGAGAAGGTATTGCACAGAGAATGGGCTTTTTAGCAAAGATTCACACTTTAAATTGAAATGCTAGACATTTCAGGGACTGAAATCAGTATCTTAGCAATATTGGTTAAGCAAATGTCTTTCTAACCAATATCATGGTTTTCCATTATACTGATGTATAGACAGTACCGCTTGCATTTAACGCAAACAGTTTTGTGACTGCCGTATACTTACTTTAACTGACTGAGTACCTGAGTGAAGGAATTACACTTCAAGGGAATGGAGGTGGAGGTTAGAACTGCAATGGTATGAGCAATACAAAACAGCCTTTGCAGTCTGAATGACCACATGCTTTTCACATGTGACTTCTGGGTCTAACTCTATACCCAATACTTTAATTCTTTTGAATGGAGGGCTGAAGCATTGAGAATTAAACTATATTATTCAGACCCAATCGGGAGTGCTACCATTCTGTAGTTTATTTCCGGTGCCAGAGAGGAATGATTCTGCGCAATGTGAATCAAGGGGAAATCGTCATTTATCTTTCCTAAGGTTGTTTACCTTTTATCGGTCCCTTGGAGATGGAGCTAATATCATATACCCTTTGTTTGCTATTTCTCAAAAGAGCTCAACAAGCCTAAGTCTTTGGATGCGGTAGTCTGGCTTCTTAAAATTCTGTACTAAAAAAAACCTAACCTACTTTAAAATGATTAATAATTTGTATATCTTACTGAAAATATCCTCAATGACAAAATAGTTTTAATAAAAAGGAGAATTTTATTTGCAGCTCTACAGGTGCATCTACATGAATAGGTTGGTTCTGAAATATAATAAATAAATAGATCCAGATCCGCACACAAAATATGATGCGGTGATGAGGTCCCGGGACGCCACCCAAGCCACCAAATAATAATAAGGCTTTAAAAAAACTTGAAACATTGCCTGTGTTCTGAATAAAGATCTCCACTAAAGATTTCGAGTGCTGGGTCCTCTTCTTGCGGTTCTGAAATATGTCTGCTTTAAATTTCAAATCCTACAAACATTAGCCAACAGCAGCTATTACACGAATTTATTTTTGTACATGTAATTCAACTACATAGCCCATCGCTACTATTTCTGCAGTGACATATCACCAAACAGCGAACGCAACCAATTTCCCCTTAGCGTGAACATTTTTCCCAACTACAGATACAGTGTGACTACAGGTCATACAACTGTAGGCCCTAAATGTGATTCTTGAGTCATGGCACTTAACAGTACTCAGTACCCCTCAGAAATGTGACATCCAACTGAATTAGTACTTTCCTAGGCACATGCCTCAACTTTTCAATAACTCCCTTAAATTCAAGGATATCATCTTTCTTTCTTTGGATTGGTCAAGATCACCAGCTCCTATTGTAACTTGTGATCCTCATCAATTACTGATTTATCCATGGGAATTTATTTATATTAAGTCCAAACATAATCCACGTTTCTGGATATGAAAAAAATGCTCCTTCGCCTGCTCCTCAACTACTTTATTTCATACAGTATCTTTTCTATTTCACTTCTTACGTTCCTTGTTCCAGCCTCACCTTCGCTATAACCTGTCACTACGTCTAAACACCAACTCATCCCCTGGCTTCCTGTTCTCGTCCTGGCAGCTTCTGAAGTTAAATAGTCTTTTACTTGACTCTCAGTCTCTCACAACGGACCAATGTCCCAGTCCTGAGCTAGTAAATCGCCCCTTTAAGGCTCTAGGCCTGTCCATCCAACTCTAGCGTCTCCATGCGAAAACACTTCTTTTTAACTTCCCTTCAACTCCCTTGTTGTTATTGCCGATGAAAAGTAAAATACATCATCTTCACCTACATGAAACCATATCTTACACACACTCAAGCTTACCTGCGTCCCCGTATACGCCACCTCTTGTATCCCGCCGGGGTATCTTCTTTTCTTCCTTCTCCTCCGGCCTCCACTTCCGCCTTTCTTCTCACTTCCGGGTACACCCCACCGTCCGCCGCGCCGATCAGTGTATGGCGGAAAGTGACAATACAGCGAACCAATGAACACCACACTTGCCCAAACGCACCTCCTCGATTTCGGAAGTGACGCACAAAGAGTGGTGGAATGCGGAAATGAAAGCAGAGAGCATCATGGGAAGTGTAGTTGGGAGTGGAGTTCTTTCTAAAAAGCAGAGGAGGGCTGGCAAGGGGGAGAGGGTAGAGATGGGAAGGGTGATAAAGGGGCATGGGAGGGATGGCTAACGGGCAGAGGAGTTCAGGCAGTGAGGACACATGGGTAGAGGAGGGCCGGACAGTTCTTTAATACAATTATTTAGAAAATTGGGCAGACTAGATGGACCGAATGGTTCTTATATGCCAACACATTCTATGTTTCTAATCTGTATACAAATGTTTATGATTTGCTTGTGTATTCTGTCTGGAGGAAGCCTGTTGCATTGGGCGAAATGATAATCTTCATTGCAAACTGAAGTTTGGAATCATTATTGCTGTGCATACCTTCACCTACCTCAATGAAAGACCTGTATTACATTAAATGTCTGTATTTATACACACTAACAAGCTTCTATTCCTTGTTTCAAGGCATCTTGGAGAAATTGTATATGGAGCAAAAGTTTATACTGATGTACCAAATAAACTATATGGACGCAATGGTAATAATTCCAAAGCTGCTGAGCAGCCAATTCGCCAGCATCAAAATGTGATCCTCCACAGTCCTTACTTTGTCCGCCATGTGGAATTTGAGTCGCCACCTCAGACATTTTTAATACTTTCCAAAATAAATTCCTTTTCATCACCAGAGTATGTGGAAAAATAATCACCCCAAAAAACTTGACTGCCTTAATACCAAGGTGGTGTGGTAAGGATGAATACATGAAGGACACATCCAATGTCAACCAATTATATGCAAATTTCCAATTTAATGTACTCAATTTAGTCAACTCAAGTGTTGTACCTTTTTTTTAATGCCTTTAGGCTATGTACTAATGATTGAAGGTACAAGTCTATTCACTTGGCCTAGTCATCCCCCAAGGAGCCCAACCCTTAAACAATAGAGCATCCCGGAGGAGGGTTGACCATTTTGTGGATTTCCGGTATATGATAGGACGTTTGTATAACTTGAAATTCATTGCCCATCACCTTCAGCTCTGTTTCTTTCATGACCCCCATTGTAAAGCCATGCATTAGTAAATTTTGTAGAGTATTCGCAAACTCTTTTGTTGGACAGCTTCGACAATTGCCAGTTTGCTTCTGCCATATATTCTTCTATATCCTGGACTACAATGTTTCCACCCTTATTGGATTTTTGTTATAATCATTATCTCATTTTGCAACAGTTGTCTCAGTTATTATCATTATAATTTTGTTGGGTGCTGTTACTTAGGTCTTTTAGATCTTTCTCCGCTAACTTTTGGAACATTGATTCCTCTTGCATTTGCTTAGGGTAAAAAACTGATTTACTTTGAAGTGGCTTAATTGTGCAATCATTATCAGACATTCATTTCAGTTGTTATTCCTACCCTCTCTGCATTATCTGGCATATCTAAGGTGTCACGTTCTACCAAGCTGCTGTCCCCTTTGTCAAAATAAAATTTATTTGCCTTAAAGTCACAAATACATTTATTTACCTCCAACATTTTTTCTGCACTCAACTTGAATTATCTACAAGACTGTATCATATTTCATTGGGGCATACAACCACATTGCAACATATTACACTACTATGGCCCCTGCGGGCATATCGAGTGGCAAAATACTGGCATATTAAATGGCAAAATACTGGTATATTGAGGGGCAAAATACTGGCATATTGAATGGCAAAATACTAGTATATCGGCTGGCAAAATACTGGCATATTAAATGGCCAAATAATGGCATACTGAGGGGAAAAATACTGGCATATTAAATGGCAAAAGAATGGCATATTGAGGGGGAAAATACTGGCATATTAAATGGCAAAATAATGGCATATTGAGTGGCTAAATACTGGCATACTGAGTGGCAAACTACTGGCATATTAAATGGCAAAAGAATGGCATATTGAGGAGAAATACTGGCATATTAAATGGAAAAAGAATGGCATATTGAGGGGCTAAATACTGGCATAATGAGTAGCAAAATACTGACTTATTGAGTCGCAAAATATTACTGGCATTTTAAGTGGCAAAATACTGACTTATTGAGTGGCAAAATATTACTGGCATATTGAGTGGCAAAATATTACTGGCATGTTGACCAACCGCTCCCTGGGGGAGATTTGTTCTGTAACAGGCCCTAAAATTCCTGGTGGCGGCCCTGTCTGGTGGAGCATACCCAAAATGGATTTGGAAAAACCACACCAAGGGAGCCACTTGCATCTTGGCACAAGCCAATACTGCACACAAAGCACTAATAGATCTGTATTGCATCTCTTTGGGTGCACACAATTATATTTAAACATACTACGCTATTGTGGTCTTTGTCTGATTTTCTTGTTTTACCTAATATCCTTGATCATATCCTGTGGAATATCGACAACTAAATGTAAAAAGTTAAGATTCTGTTATGTATTTCACATAGTGATAGGGACTATATATATATTTTTGTATTCTGTTTAAGCACACCTATACCATACTTATTTTTTTACTTTTATCTTCTGTGGTGTTGGGTTATCATGCTATTTATTGCTGCTCCACACATTTCTTAGTGCTGTAACCACTACCCTTCTGAGCTTTAGTATGCAGGTCTCAATAATTTGAGTCTAGCTCTTTATCCTTAAACAGTTTAAACATATGTCCAATAGTGTTAAAGGAACACTACAACTTACAAAAGATGTAACTAGATTACATGTGCATTTCAAAACAACAACATATATAAGACATATGCCACTGTTTTTTTCTTCTATGTTTGAATTAATTGCATATAAATGTAAAAAAAAAAATTAGGTGTTTATCTCCAGCATACATTTTCTAGAATTTTAACCATGATGCAACATTCTTCAAAATCTTCCAGAAAGACTCACTTTACAATTGTTGCCAAAGTCTGCATGATGATGTCATATGATACACCCCTGCTTTCTTACTGGCTCATGTGTATCATAGTGGGCAGGACTAGGTGGCGTTGTACAACTTTTTGTTACCTGCCTTCGAACACAAAGATAGGAGATTGACCTGATCAAACAGGATCATAACTCAGCCCCCTTGTGATGTAATAGTTACATTACCCTCTCATTCAATGCAAGTCTATGATCAGAATTCTGACTTATAGACTACATTCTGTGTCCCTAGCCCCAAAGTAAGATACTACTAATGTAGTCAAGTCTGTGGGGGATGGCACCCAAAATCACCAAATTTCAGAAAATGGCGGTGCCCAGTCACACTTGTTTAGTTTAATATTGCATAAAATAAACTCACATAACAAAAACAAAAGACACATCTGAAATCAACAAAGCAAAAATAAAAAAATAAACCCTTTTCATTTTTTGGTGGGATTGTCAATTTAACTCAGATATATATTGTTATGTATAACTGATTAACTCAAGTTTTATTTTGTATGCTAATTAAAGACAATCCAATGTTATGCTTAGCAGTACTAGTATTTAAACAGGCAATAGTGGTTCCAAAGACTGCTAGAGATATATATGAAATTCCTTCTCTGTAGTTAAAAATAAGTGAATGATAATAACAAATTTGAGAGTGTGTTGGATGCCTGAAATAACCATCAGAAGTGATAAAGGTTAATACAGTCCATCTTCATTGCCCTAGCGATGCAGCGCTATCCAGGATGCAAGCTACTCAATGAATGTGCATGCTCCTGCTTAAACACATGAGATATACACAAGACAGGATGTGCAGATGTCACCCATACACAGACCTCCCTATGCTGGCTACACAAAGGAGAGGATATAGGTGCAGGTAAGCCATTGCATTGTTTGAGCGATATCATGGAATCTGACCACAAGCTGTTAGAACACATAATGCTGAAACAATTAAACTCAGGTCTTCCACACTTACAAAGAATGGTAATGAAACTGCAACAATATGATCTTACTATAAAATACAAGCCAGAGAAGGAAATTCCAATGGCAGACATGCTATCCAGGGTGTCTCTAGCAGGACATGAAGCACGGAACCTAAAAGTCAACATAAGCTGGTTTTGGAATAAAATTCACCAAGGACACTTAGGCATAAGTCCGTGAATTGGTTTACTAGCCTAACTAGACTCTGATATTGAGAGATTTGTGAAAGTTTGTGATACCTGCAGTGAGTTTTAAAGACAGGACACAAAATAACAATCATCCCTTGGAGTATCCATTCTATTGAAAGCACAATCATCTGGGCAAGATATCCATTTGTGTCTACTGAACTATCGTGTAACACCACTGGAAGGTTTGCGTTTTCCTGCAAAGCTACTACTGGGCAGAGCAGAAACTTAAGCCACATGAGCGTGTAGCAGCTCAACGAGAGAAGAACATTTCTAAACAAAACCAATATTACGACAAAACAGCCAAACCTCTCACACCACTTAAATTAGGACAAGCTGTGAGACGCAGGATCAATGGAAAGACATGGAAACCTGCATGCACTGGCGTCGCTATGGGAAGGCTACTGGGGCTATAGCCCCAAATCCCCAGTGCATAGCCCGAATAGAGATTCTGGGGCTATCACTGTTAAAAAAAATGTTTGAAAATCTCCCCCACTGAGCTTTCCTCCATCTGGGACATAGTCCCAGAATCGGAACTTTATGCTTGTGCGGGGGTGAGGAGGAGAGGCACTGCTACTACCCCCTCCTCCTCGAGGTGCGGCCCACAAACGAGTGCCTGCGGTGACTGCACCTCCAGGCCATACTGACAGCGCGATGGGTGCAAGCTCCGCCCCAGTCATGCTGTGAGACTGGCTGCACAACGAATGTGACGTCCAGCAGAAGAAACGTCCTCCTCCCTGCAAACAAAGGTAACTTAGCAGGGAATGGGCCCAACGCTATAAGGTTTGTTTTTTTGTGTGCCAGTGTTATGTGTGTTAGTGTCTGCGTGTAAGTGTGGGTGTCTCAATGTGTGCATGTGTGTGTCAGGGTGTTTGCATAAGTGTATGTGTGTGTGTCTAGGTGTGTGTGTAAGGATGTTTGCGTAAATGTATGTGTGTGAGTGTCTGTGTCAATGTATCTAGGTGTGTGTGTCAGGGCGACAATGTGTAAGAGAAAGAGAGAGAGACGGTGTGTGAGAGAAAGAGAGAGAGACGGTGTGTGCGAGAAAGAGAGAGACGGTGTGTGTGAGAAAGAGAGAGCGCGGTGTGTGTGAGAAAGAGAGAGACTGGTGTGTGAGAAAGAAGGAGACGGGTGTGTGAGAAAGAGAGGGAGACGGGGTGTGTGAGAAAGAGGGAGACGGGGTATGTGAGAAAGAGAGAGACGGTGTGTGAGAGAAAGAGAGAGACGGTGTGTGCGAGAAAGAGAGAGACGGTGTGTGTGAGAAAGAGAGAGAGCGGTGTGTGTGAGAAAGAGAGAGACTGGTGTGTGAGAAAGAAGGAGACGGATGTGTAAGAAATAGAGGGAGAAGGGGTGTGTGAGAAAGAGAGAGACGGTGTGTGAGAAAGAGAGAGCGGTGTGTGTGAGAAAGAGAGACTGGTGTGTGAGAAAGAAGGAGACGGGTGTGCGAGAAAGAAGGAGACGGGGTGTGTGAGAAAGAGAGAGACGGTGTGTGTGAGAAAGAGAGAGCGGTGTGTGTGAGAAAGAGAGACTGGTGTGTGAGAAAGAAGGAGACGGGTGTGTGAGAAAAAGAGGGAGACGGGGTTTGTGAGTAAGAGAGGGAGACGGGGTGTGTGAGAAAGATAGGGAGACGGGGTGTGTGAGAAAGAGATGGAGGCGGGGTGTGTGAGAAAGAGAGAGACGGTGTGTGTGAGAAAGAGAGAGACGGTGTGTGTGAGAAAGAGAGAGAGCGGTGTGTGTGAGAAAGAGAGAGAGACTGTGTGTGTGTGTGAGAAAGAGGGAGATGGGGTGTGTGAGAGAGAGAGAGTGATGGTGTGTGTGAGAAAGAGAGAGACACGGTGTGTGTGTGTGAGAGACAAAGAGAGAGACGTGTGTGAGAGAGAGACGGTGTGTGTGAGAGAGAGAGAGTGATGGTGTGTGTGAGAAAGAGAGAGACACGGTGTGTGTGAGAGAGAAAGAGAGAGACGGTGTGTGAGAGAGAGAGAGACGGTGTGTGTGAGAGAGAGAGAGACGCTGTGTGTGAGAAAGAGAGATGGTGTGTGTGAGAGAGAGAGAGAGAGGGTGTGTGTGACAAAGAGAGATAGATGGGATGTGTGAGAGAGAGACAGACGAAGTGTGTGAGAGAGAGCGAGACGAAATGTGTGAGAGAGAGCGAGACGGAGTGTGCGTATGAGACTGTGTGTGAGAGAGAGACGGAGTGTGTGTGTGAGAGTGTCTGCGACACTGTCACGTAATGGATGTGGGTGATGTGATCAATGCGGGTCAACTCACTGACACGAGTCATGTGACCTTCCGCGATGAGAATAGTGGGGAGCGCAGGATACAGCTGGAGGCCGGTGACTGCACCTCCTGGCCATACTGAAAGCGCGCCAGGTGCAAGCTCCATGCCTGTCACGCTGTGAGACTGGCTGTACACCGGATGTGACGTCCAGCATAAGAAACGTCCTCCTCCCTGCAAACAAAGGTAACTTAGCAGGGAATGGGCCCAACGCTATAAGTCATGTGACCTTCCGCGATGAGAATAGTGGGAAGCGCAGGATACGTCTGGAGACAGAGCAGCAGGATGGTGAGTACTGGGGAGGGAGGTAACAGGTTTTTTTTGGTCAGGCTAATAGTGGCATATTATTGGGTATGTTGATTGTGGCATATTAATGGGCATACCAATTGTGGCATATTTGTGGGCATACTAATAGTGGCATATTGGTGGCCATATTAATAGTGGCATATTAATGGGCATACTAATAGTGACATATTCATGGTCATTCTAATAGAGGCATATTAATGGGCAAATTGGCTGTGGCATATTAATGGGCATACTAATAGGGACATATTAATGGGCTAACTAATAGTAGCATAAGAATGGGCATAACCGTGGCATATTGATGGGCATACTAACAGTGGTATATTTATGGGCAAATTGGCTGTAGTATATTAATGGGCAAATAGGCTGTGGCATATTAATGGGCAGACTAACAGTGGCATATTAATGGGCAGAATGGCTGTGGCATATTAATGGGCACACAGTGGCATATTAATGGGCATATTGACTGTGGCATATTAATGGGCAAACAGTGGCATCTTAATGGGCAAAATGGCTGTAGGAATACATTAGAAAATGATGACTGGTTGTAGAACGTCAAGTCTGGGGGTGCTTTAACAAGTGTGAGGTGCAGATTGACAGATCGGAGGGGCTGAGTGGCAAGTTTGGGGATGCATTGTCAATAGTGATGTCGCAAACCGGAATTTTCCCGTTCGCGAACTGCGAACGCGAATTTGCGTAAAAGTTCGCGAATGGGAGAACTCCGCGAACCGCCATAAGCCGACAGTCTATAAACCGAAGGTCGTTCGGTTTATAGGCTGTCGGCTTATATGATCACAAAAGTCCCGGCGGTCGTGCCGGGCAGCAGCAGGAGACATTCCCCAGCTGCCCGATTCTCCCTGGTGGCTAGCGGGGCAGCAGGGGATGTCTGCGCAATGAGCGCAGACTCCCCTGCTTCCGCCCAGCACGACCGCCGGGGCTTCTATGAAGAAGCCGGGAACTTCCAAACTTCTATGAAGAAGCCGGGGACATCCTCTGCTGCCCCACTAGCCACCAGGGTGAATCGGGCAGCTGGGGGATGTCTGCACTATACGTGCAGACATCCTCCATGCTCCATGCTGCCCGACACCTCCGTCTATTATGACGGACCAGCTGTCCGTCATAATAGACGGAGGTGTCGCGCAGCATGGAGGATGTCTGCACGTATGGGGCAGACATCCCACAGCTGCCCCCACTAGCCACCAGGGAAATAATAAGGTTAAAGGGAGGGGGGGGGGGGACACAGACAAGGGGAGGGGGGGGGGGAGTCACACTCCATCCCCTTGTCTCTCTCTCTCTTCTCCCCCCCTCCCCTTGTCTTTTCCCCCCTCCCTCCCCCTTTACCTTAATTATTTCCCTGGTGGCTAGTGGGGGCAGCTGGGGGATGTCTGCCCCATACGTGCAGAGGGATGTCTGCCCCATACGTGCAGACATCTTCCATGAGCGCAGACTCCCCTGCTTCCGCCCGGCACGACCGACGGGGCTTCTATGAAGAAGCAGGGAACTTTCGACATAGAAGCCCCCGCGGTCGTGCCGGGCGGCAGCAGGGGAGGTCTGCGCTCATCGCACAGACATCCTCTGCTGTCCCACTAGCCACCAGGGTGAATCGGGCAGCTGGGGGATGTTTGCACTATACGTGCAGACATCCTCCATGCTGCCCGACACCAGCTGTCCGTCATAATAGACGGAGGTGTCGTGCAGACGTCCCCCAGCTGCCCGATTCTCCCTGGTGGCTAGCGGGGCAGCAGGGGATGTATGCGCGATGAGCCCCTGCTGCCGCCCGGCACGACCGCCGGGGCTTTATGATCAATTAAGCTGACAGCCTATAAACCGAACGACCTTCGGTTTATAGGCTGTCGGCTTATGGATACATGTAATCCTATGAGCTTTCTATAAACCGAACGTTCGGTTTATAGAAAGCCCATAGGATTACATGTATTCATAAGCCGAAGGTCTATACGAACGACCCTCGGTTTACCCAATGTTAAAGTATAGGAGGCGGACCGAACATCGCAATTGTTCGCCCGCCGAGGCGAACGCGAACATGCGATGTTCGCCGGGAACTATTCGCTGGCGAATAGTTCGGGACATCTCTAATTGTCAAGTCTGTGGGGTAGAGTGGCATGTTTGGGCATGCATTGTCAAGTCTGTGGGTCAGATTGACAAATAAAAGGAAATCAAAACAAGAAATGCATTTTCTCAATTATAGGTTTTATTAAATATGGAATTATTAATTACTAGTAAAACTTTTTTTCAAGTAAGGTCATCTTACATTGACTGGGGGCCTTATAATACCTGTAGCCCAGGGGCCTAAAACGTCTTAATCCGGCCCTAATGGCATGCTGCGTGCAACAAAGAACCAAATTATACTGATGACGACATGGATTTTGCATGTGCAGTTCCAACTGGAATGGATTCTCCGAAATAATCATACTGAATCAAGAGACCTACTCCAGAAACCAAAAATACGGAAGGACTTTGTTTCACATTAAATGTGTAAATGCTTGTGGGGGAAGATGTGATGCTTTGTGACACCAGTAATGTGACTGAGTAATGTAACTCTGCTGTTCTACCTTAAGTAGCTAATGTGTTTGTCTACCTTAATCCCTTTCATACAACCTGGAACAGGATATAGCTGCAGAACAGGAAATAGTCAGACATATACAAGTATGTACTGAATAAAGACTCTCCTGGTTAAGCTCCTTTAAGGTCTCTCACTATTTTATATCAATTCAACACACTTAGTGTGAGGGGAGAAGATCTCCCCTCACCAGCCCTCTACTGGGCAGCAGAGGAATCAGGAGAACAGAGGAGGGGGAGGAGAGAACAGAGGAGGGGGGGAGAGAGCAGAGGAGAGGGGAGAGATCAGATATGGGGAGGAGGGGGAGAGAGAACAGATATGAGGGAGAGAGAGAACAGATATGGGGAAGTTGGAGAGAGACAGACATAGCAAGGAAGAGGAAAGGTACTAACATGGGAAGGGAGAGACACACACATGGAGGGGAGAGTGAAGAGACAGGCGTGGGGGGCTCCACAGAGAAGGCCTGCACAGTGAGCCGGAAAACTTAATACCGGCCCTGACTGCTCTATTTCTGCGCTCTAGAAAATACTCTCCTCCATATAATATGAGACAGGAAAAAGATCCAGTTCAAAAAGTATGCATATTTATTAAAATAACAAATTGTTCTCTCTTTTATATTTGTTATAAAAATAGAAATACTGGCATCAGCAGAATCCAGCAATGAATACAAAGTCCAAGCAGCAAAAAATAAAAGTCAAGGATGAACAATCCAGCTCCACACACAAGATGTTTCACTGTTGCTCAACTTCATAAAATTATACCTTTATCTGCTAACTACCGTAATAATCTGAGTTAAAGCTTTATGTCTGAAGAAGGGATCTAAATAATTAGTGGTCTTGAAAGTCTGCACACAGATTAATAGTTAGCCAGTAGATTATATCTTTTTAACCCTTGTTTCCTAAACTTATTATTTAGGATATTAACTACTAGATATTATCATTGGATCAGCACAGTTAGATGTTTTTTTTAATTTCTAAGCTTTCCATAGAATACCAAAGAGCATCTGATTTTGTGCCTGTTGTGTTCCACCAACACACATTTAGCAGGGCCATAGCTAGCACCATCTGCACCCTAGATTTTGAGCTCCCTGAAAATAATTTAATAGTTGTTATTTTGCATAAAATGAATGACGGTACTGTGACAAAATGTCCTTTGTAGTGAAACGTTTTTGTCTGTGAACTTTCGATAAACATTGTCTTCCAGGGTAAGCAATACAGGACAAACTCTAACTCCTGCTTTAAGCGTTTTATTTGCATTAACCCCTTAGTGACAAGACATTTTGACCTTGACTTTCCCTTGGTGACAAGGGCTGTTTTTACATTTCTGGGGTGTTTCTGTTTAGCTGTAATTTTCTTCTCTCTCACATACTGTACCCACACAAATTATATGTTGTTTTTATTGTCATAAGAAGGGCTTTCATTAGATACCATTATGTTCATCATATCTTATAATTTACTACCAAAAAATCATAAAATATGATGAGAAAAAAAACACTTTTTCTAACTTTGACCTAAAATATAATTTACACAAATACAATCATTAAAAAAGACCCCGTCTAAATAGTCTCTAAATGTTGTCCCGAGTTCAGAAATATGCATGTTTCCATGTTTTTCTGCAGTTTTTTTGCGAGTTATGGGGCAAAAACCAAAAATAGTGTTTTTAGGGTTTTCCCTATATTGACCTTTTGACCCCAACCCGAACCCTAAATTTAATCCTAAATTTAACCCTAACCCTAAATTTAACCCCAACTCTAACCCTTATGCTAACCCTTAATATATTTTAATTTAATTTGAACCCCATCTCTTATGCTAACTCTAATTTAATTTTAAACCTAACATCTAATCTAACCCTAATCCTAGATTTAAGCTAATTAAGTCTTTTTTTTCTCATTACAATGTTGCTGACTGCTTCTAGGGGCTCTGACCACATGAGGACACCGCCATATTGCAGGAGGGCATGCTGCCCCAGAGCCCAAATTTCGGTGCTGGCTATTGCCTCGACATCAAGGCAATAGACCAGCACCGCCAGAGCGGTTTTAGCAATCCTTGATCAGACATGTCCATTGTCGGGAACAGAGTTCCCGGCTGGACGTGCCTGACAACGTCCATTGTCGCAAAGAGATTAACAAATCAGCAAGTGAAACTATAGCACTAACTATACATAGAATGTGCTATCTATAGTTGGGTGGCTTTCCCCTTTTCCAACAAACAGAAAATACAGGAAACAAAAATAGAATTTCCTCAGACAAACCTGTTTGTAGCAGTCCAGCTCCCAATGAACTGACTCAGTCTGGTCTTACATACACTGCTAATGAGGCATGTAACTGGCATCACCTGCAGAGCAGTGTTAATTTTGTTGAGTAAACATTTTTCATCAACTGTATATTTTCAGTGACGAAAACAAAATGATAACTAAATAAAAACGAAGTTAATAGGGCTAAAACTATGACTAAAATCCATTGCAATTTCCATCAACTGATGAACATGTGACTAAAATGTTAAGAGAGATTCTCTGCTACCTGGAACCATATCCTGCAAACCACATAGGAAGAGAATTCTCCTCCATATGATTTGCCTAACACTGTCACATGAGTGTTCCCCCTCCCTTCTCAGATCAGTTCCATCCCTCACTGCTGGAGATTTATTTAACTAAAACAAAAACAATTCAGATGACTAAACTAAAATGGCATTTTAGTCAAAAGACTATGGCTAAAACGAAATCTAAATTTGCAGTCACAATTAACACTGCTCCACAGCCTCCACCATCCAGTGCAATATTTTGCTTGGAGCCTCCTGTATTTATTTAACACTTAGAAGAGAGAGGTAGAATTTGCATCTCTAATATATCTGCCATTTATGTTTCCTGATCTACTATTACACCACATTTTGTCTCACATTACATAAATAACAAGAACATATATGATAACACATGTATAGACACATTGTATAGCTCCCATGTGAACTAGATATGGTATCTTCTATTAGTTTATAGGTAGCGACAGCGCTGTATTTAGCGCAAGGCAAACAAGGCAAGTGCTTAGTGTGGCACTTGCCTTGTATGCCTTTAAGGGGTGGCACAAAACGCAAAAAAAACCTGCCCCTTTAAGAAGAAAAAACCTTGCTTGCCGGCAGAGACAGTGGCTGGGTAGATCACAGTAGTAGGCTGCACGGGGAGCCGAACAGGCAGCACAGAAAAACCTCTGTGCTGCCTGTTCGGCTCCCTGTGCGATATCACGGGGGAAGTGCTGGCACTCTGACGTCAGACATGTGCCGGGTCACGTGGCCTCTCTGTATGCACCGCGTCGGGAGCCAAACAGGCAGCATGGTAGGACAACATGCTGCCTGCCACTAGCCACCAGGGATAAGGGTAAGCCCTGGGGGCATGTTATGGGGGTAATGTGGTGAGGGGGGGCATGTAACGCTGTGATGTAATGAGTGCATGTAATGTGGTGATGGGGACATGTAATGAGGTGATGGCATGTGATGGGGTCATGTAATGTGGTGATGGAGGTATGTAATGGGGTAATGTTGATTATTGGGCATGTCGTGTGTGTGCAGCGTGGGTAGGGGGGTGCCCGAATTTTCAAGATACAAAAATTACACTGGGTAACCAGGGTAGTATATTATAGCTCATGTTAGTATATAATTAGCTGGACACAGATGGTGATATTGTGAATCTCTCCTCAGAATCTAGTTACCCAGATATTAATAGTGGTACAGCATAGCTCCAAGCAGTATATCGTTAGCAAGATATAGAAATTAGCCTCAAACCCCAAGAAAGTATGCAACTGGGAGGAAGGCTAATATTAGCTTTCTGATTAAAAGATATTCTGGAAGACTTTTAGCTGGCTGGACATCATGGGACCTGATGTTATAAGCCAACATCTCTATTATATGACTATAATTCCCATGAAGCTAATCCAGACATACTACTCACCAGACAGTGTGTGTCAGGGATGCATGCTATCATCACCTCAGATAGCTCACCCTCACTGCTGCTCTCACCTTTAGTTTCTGTTAAATATCTACATGTTTTTTTTTTGCAAACCTCAGCTCTTTTACTCTTTTCTGAGCTGACCATGTGGTGTCTACATAAGTCAACAACAGTGATAGCTTGCAAAGTGTGAAGATTCTGTCTTAACAAAATAAAAGTTTCACTGCTATATGACAACAGAACAGTAGGGTGCTCCCTTTAGCAGAGAATGAAGCAGAAAGTATATCGTTGACTGGAATGACACAATTCTGCTGCAAACCTGTTGACCTGAAGTAAATAATTTACCGCCAGGCAGATAGGTGGCTTGTATGAATATGAACATTTTGATATTGTGTGCAGTATGAAAAATGATGGGCTATATTCATGAATGAGTGAATTGCGGGGACATGAAAAGGGAATTTCAAACAAGGCCAAAGTATCAGAGTTTGTTCCCTTTCAACTAAATTTCAAGCCTGGGGAAGACTGGAAAAGGGAGCAGAGGGGAAATCATTCACTCCAAAATAGAAGGAAAGGTTTGTATATTTATGATGAAGGTCTATTTATGGACTTCCTAGGGGAATTGTTTATCCCATGGATACAAACAAGGGCTGTCACATAAGATTAGACAAAGTAAGATTTAATCTTCAGTAGAAAAGTATACGGGAAGGGCATTTTATTTATGGAAGGCAAACTGTTGATTTTGTTTCTAGTTAGGAAAGAGATGCACAATTCTAAATTAAAAAATGAAGGGCCCATGTGACACTTTGGGACAGAGTCTTTATTGGGTAGACTGGCAACTCATGGGGCCCCTTGTGCTCAAACATGTGAAAGTCACACCTCTATAGGCCTGCCCACATGCAAGACCCTTGTCCACCTTCCTGATAAATGGGTATATTTATCCATCTTTTTGATTTGAATTCTACCATGCTGAAAAGGTGGATAAATAGAACCATATTTAAAAAACACACAGCATAGTTTTAAACTTTATTATGACATGCCCCATCACCCACAATGCACACCCAGGACTTTCCCCAGCACCACAGTACATGCCCATTCACCCACATTGCAGACCCAGGACATGCATTTATTTTAAGCATGCGTGGGATAGACACAAAGCTATCCTAGCTATAAGACCGGGAACGGGTGACTGATAAAAGTATTCAAAAAAATTGGGCAGACTAGATGGACCGAATGGTTCTTATCTGCCGACACATTCTATGTTTCTATGCACAGGTGGCCCAGATCACCAAACCCCTCACTTGGGGATCCAAGCCACCCTGCCATCTAACCAGCGGCCGAGTACAGAGAAACAGCAGCAGAAGGAGTTCTTTTTTTTTTATTGTTCCCTCAGCAGTATAACAAAATACAAAAAAAACCCCATTCATAAGATTCAAGGCTGCTAGTAAATTAAACAGTAAATCATACTGAATATATTAATGCTTGTCACATCACCCTCCCTAGGGTTTAGCAACCTCATCTTAATACATAGCATACAATACAGATAAAAAAAAATATAAAGGCAGAGAAGAAAAAAAGATAACCAGATAGAAGAGAAAAGAAAACCCTAACCTTAAAAATATAAATATGTATATATAAACTTCCCCTAAATATCCCTCGCTTTCCCTAAACATATCCCTACCCATTCCCTATCCAGCCCTATCTTAATCCTATAGCTACCTCAAAACAAAACAAACTCCTCTACACCCTAAACTAGTCCTACACTGTCCCTCTATAGCCCTGTAACCCTAATCTACCCCTACTCTGTCCCTAAAAGTGGAAAAGAAAAAAAAGAGTTTGGAAAGAGAAGTTAATAAATAAATAAGAGGGCAAGTGTACTTATCCCACCCCTATCCAAATAGCCAAGAGTCCTTATGCCCAACTAAATATGAGCACCCTTGCCTTTCAAATCCCTGCCATCTCCTCCCAGATTATAGAGGGAGAGGGTGGGAGAGGGAGCAAGAGTGTCATCCATACCCTATGTGAAGCAAAAGAGAGAGAGAAAAATATGTATTTAAAATAAGGTTAAAAAAAAAAAATTCAATTAAAGTTTCACCACCTTTACAGTTTATTCTTAACTATAACTATATTAATTATAATTCCCTACACTTTTCTATTCTCCTTCCAAATTTTTAATTCTTTAAAAAAAAATTCTTAGCCTTTCCCCCTCTCTTGCATACTTATAACAACAGTCTCTTTCATTCTTACTCTACCTTATGCTGTTAAGAAAAAACTACACATTTCTTAAGATTTATAAGATCATCTACATTAGGTCTCCCATATCTCTTTTTTTAGGGCTTTATCCCATTCCTTACACCGTAATCTATATTAAGTTCTTTAGTAACTCTATCATGATGAATTAAAATCTCAAGTTCTTTTAGATGGTTAACTTTTTTTATGTATTCAGCCAACGTTTTTCCAATAAGTAGGGGTTCTTGGGAGGAGATGCAGTGGCATACAGCAGGGAGAAGGAGCAAGCTGGATCACTTCTCAATTGGCCGCCCTCCCTAGCAGCAGAACTACAGCAGGTAGAAGAGCTGAGCATGCAAGGGATGCAAACAGCATCACTCTGCACTGGATTACAGACCTCACTCCCCAGCGTGGGTGACCTAACTCCCCAGCAACAATGGAAAACAGCAAAGATGGAGGAGAGTTTTGGAGTTTACCAGTTGTGCTTCTTATACCTTGTTAGTCTACTTTTAGGGGTAAAGAAATGTCATGGAAGCCTCCAGACCCTGGGCTTCTAGAGGGACCTGGGGGCCAGCCTCCTCCCTAAAGACTATGGGCCCTGGCCTAGGAAGGAGTTCTGGCTTTGGGGAGGTGGGTTAAGGATTTTTGTTGGGACTACTTCTATCCCCTGGTAAGGGGTGCCATGTGTCATGGAAGCCTCCATTCCTGGGCACCTGGAGGGGCCTCGGTGGCTGCCTCATCCCTACAGACTATGGGCCCTTGCCTGTTCTTATCCTCATGCCTCCCATGGAAGATAGGTGTCCCATTTTCCAGCAACCTATACCCAGCCTACTGGTTCAGATTACTGAAAGCCGCCACCACTACCTGCGCCTGACAGTAGGATTTCCCTGTTGCGCTCTGCTAGAACCTCCAACAGTTGTCAGTCCTCCATAAGGCCTTTGAGTAGGGTGCTATTTTTGGAGGAGGGAGGAAATTATGAGAGGCTTCCGGGGATATGCTGGGTTAGAAAAGGTTGGAACGAAAATTGAACGAATAACGTTGAAATAAAGCTTCTTACCATTTCAGCAATGTAAATATTCTCTAATACAGCAAATGGCACACAATAACCAGTGCAGACCCCAAACGCAGTGGACAAAATAGACGATGCGTTTCCCACCTAAACGTGGCACTTCATCAAAGCTCACCTATGAATTGCTGCTTCCTCCTACACTCTGTATTCCTCAAGTTGTTCATGTTTATTTACTCAAACCTCTTACCTATAACAAATCTTCTAAAACCATTCCCCATCCTGACATGGTCCTTTTGCAAATGGAGTATGAAGAAGTACAGTATACCCTATTTTCTTGAATATAAGATGACCTAGATAACAAAATGACCTTCCCAAACTTTGGATGTTAATTTAGGAAAAAAAGGGAAAAAAGCCTAAATATATGACAACCCTATACGAAAAAAGTTTTACTATTAAATATTTCTTCACATGTAAATGGGTTTTCATAATGAATAAAAATATGATTGAAAAAATGCATTCATTGTTTTTATTTCTTTTTACTTTCCAATGTGTCCCAGACTTGCCGATAAGCCCCAGACTTTCCAATGCGTCCTCAGACTTGCCAATATTCCACCTGACTTACCAATGAGTTCTCATACTTGCCAAAGTATCCTCAGACTTGTCAATCTGCCCCTCAGACTTACCAATGCATCCCCAGATGTGCCAATATGTCCTCATACTTGCTACCATTGTTACTCCAGGTTTGGCAATGGCTCCAAACACACTCGGGCACCTCCGATGCTGCCCGACACTTACACTTGGACTTCTGAGATGGAACAGGTGGGAGGTAAAGTGATACCGGCATTCAAGTATACTATTTCATTTTAATCAATGGATAAACATAAATAATAAAAACACATAGACACATAAAGGTTACACTAGGTAGAATGTTATAGTAGAACCTTGTTGGTAAAAACTGGAGCCCTGACATGTTTCGCAGTCAGGCTTCCTCAGAGGGTTCCAATCTATAATGGTACAAACACTATTTGCATGTGGATTGTAGAAATTAGAGCACTCTTTTCAGAGATGTATGTGTCAGAGAATGATGAGCTGCAGTTCTGGTGTTTTCTTGTAAAGGACGGAGTGTGGGAGCAGTTCTAGGTAACTACAGCTTGCTGCCTGGTCAGTGGAAAATGGCAGGCTTCTCAGTAAACTTTTTTTTTTTTTTTTACTAAGTATCCTGCTATTATCCCCTGACCCCAGCAACAAAGCTTTATATGCTCTTTCAATCACATGACATGCCAGGCAAATAAATGTGTTTATATATTTGTTTTTGTAAATAAAAAACATTTTATTCTTCTTCTATATGACTTAACAATTAACATATTTAGCTATCAAGTGATCACAAAGTCACTTAAAACTTCCAGATAATACCTTGCCCATAGACACACCATCAACCACTACTCCAAAAACAAAGTGTCCCTTATTGGCCATACGAAATGTTGGGAGGTATATCAGTACGGGGATGGGACACTTCATCGCGGCTGCTTCCGCGCAGCCGCTTCACCGCCGACTCTACAGCACAAGACAGATCGTCGCTGGAGATTTCATCACAGGACATTTCATCGCTAAAGGTAAGTATTTTACCGATTTTTGTTGGTTTAGAATTAGGGTTTAGGGGGTTAGAATTAGGGTTAGTATTAGGGGTCGGGGGTTAATTTTACTATTAGGGGTCGGGGTTAGTATTAGGGTTAGTATTAGGGTTTAGGGGGTTAACTTTAGTATTAGGGGTCGGGGGTTAGTATTAGGGTTAGTATTAGGGTTAGTATTGGGGTTTAGGGGGTTAACATTTGTATTAGGGGTCGGGGGTTAGTATTAGGGGTCGGGAGTTAGTATTAGGGTTAGTATTAGGGTTTAGGGGGTTAACTTTAGTATTAGGGGTCGGGGGTTAGTATTAGGGTTAGTATTAGGGTTAGTATTGGGGTTTAGGGGGTTAACTTTAGTATTAAGGGTCGGGGGTTAGTATTAGGGTTAGTATTGGGGTTTAGGGGGTTAACTTTAGTATTAGGGGTCGGGGGTTAGTATTAGGGTTAGTATTAGGGGTCGGGGGTTAGTATTAGGGTTTAGGGGGTTAATTTTAGTATTGGGGTCAATTTTAGTGTTAGTATTGGGGTTTAGTGTTACTATTGGGGGGGAATCATTTATTAGAGGGGGTTATTTTAGTTTTACTTTTACATTTGTAAGAGCTGACAGTTCAGCGCTGAACTGTCAGCTCTTACATAGCTGCAGCCGCGGTGAAACGGCCGCGTTATACTTCATTGCTGACAGTTCAGCGTTCTAACTGCCGCGCTGAACTGTCAGCGATGAAGATGCGGCGAAGAAGTGTCCTAGACCCTATCAGTACATGTTGGCATGATGTTGCATCTTTATGGGATAGAGACATAATGCACGTGCTCTACAACTGTCCCTCTATAATAAATGAGACCTGTTTCTAGTTCCTTGGGATATGAGGGAAAGGATTGTATTAGGCAAAGATGGTCATTGAAACCCTTTAATACAGTGAAATGTTGGAATGACAATAGTTGGTTGAGAATCATGAGAAATGTAGCTCATCTGCTACTAGGGAGCCATTTGCTGCTGACACTTTCTGTATTGTCACTTGGCTGTAAATACAGAGGATATAGAAGCAATTTAGGAATTAGCCTTCCAGCAGGGCATACAAAAAAATGCTAAAATAGGATCTGATATTTTACTGGAATGAAAAAAAGACTTATGAGGTAACCTTAACATGTCTTTGAATTATTAAAATGTATTGCAAAAATAATTCCCAGTCATCAAAGCGTTAACATGCACAAAAAGGATTATCTGCAGGTCTGGAATGATCAACAGCTGAGTCTAGCAGATGTTCCATAGTGTTAACCTATTCAGTGCTTGAAGGATTAAGAAGAGAAAGACAGAACGTCCCCAGAGGCAAAAAAATAGGGACACAGGTGTCAACGTCCTTAGTAAAAGAAGGTAGAGTTCTGTTGCTATCTTGTTATCCTTGTCATAAGGACATTATGTTTTATCCTGCCACCGTATCCAAGGTGACCTGCTGGTTTTCCAAAGCAATCTGGTTTATTTTGCATTGCTCTCTTATTTTTTAAATTCATGTATCATGTGTCCTAATCACTCATTTTTTAAATGTCTTTATAAATATAGTTCTCTCTGTCCATTACCACATTAACCCTGTGCATGTTTCAATTTGCCTGTGCAAATAGAAAGTTTATAGAAAAAAATGGTAAATAATTGACACATTCTTGTACCTAGGGTGTATTTTCAGGACTAGTCTTAACTTAAAAAAAAATTACTAGCCATGTTATTGCCTCCATAGACTTAACTTTGGCCTTAGGGCAATGTTTTAGCGGCTGGGTGTCAACCCTACACATTTCGTAACACTGGCTCCACATGCCTCTTGCACAGAAGCACCAAATCCTGTCTTAGTGTCATCTAGACAGCTTTGCCATCTATGGGAAAATCCCTGGAACTGGAGTTCGACAATTGAGCATCTGAAAACATGTCAGCACTTCTGTGATTTTGAAAAACCTCTTTGAACACCCAAATAGTCTACAGCGATTCCATTTTGAAGAGGTATCACTCTATGACCTAGAAATGCTTATATTTATTTTATTTATTTAATATATATATACTATTAATGATAAGATTTTACAAGTCACGCAGACTGACAGAGTTTGAGTTGTAACATTATAGTATCCTGCCAAATGCCTTCAAGTATTCCCCTGTCTATATATTTTGGAAGAAAGCCAGTTGTAATTTAACAGTTGTTTGCCTTCCAAGGGGTTATTGTCCTCCATGTCTGAGAAGCAAAAAGGCAGATGAAAGCAGAGAACAAAGTGATCCTTTTCTGTCCCTCTCCACTCCCTGTACATTTTATGAAAAGGAGAATATATCCTGGAAATTAGCATTAAAATAGGATATGTAATTAGGTTTTGATGCACAGGAAATTATCTGTTAAACCCACATTTGCATTTTTGTTTGCATGGCAAAGAAATAACACGTGCTATTTTAACCTTTCCTCTACTCGAAAAAAGGAAAGATTGATATATACTGCTATTGCTAATTTTTTTTCTCTCATCTTATGCCGATTATATTATCTTCTTGTATCTGATAAAATTAGATACAATTATATTTTTATTTTAATCTATAAAGGTTATCCATGTAATTCTTTTGACCTGTCCAAGTAACCTCTCAAGTCCTACAATTCGTGTTGATCTAGTGGTATTGACCTCTCTTCGCCTTCGCTATTGTCTGGACCAACTTGGAGTGTGATGCCATATCAAATGTAATGTGTTTATTTGTTATTATTTTGTAAATTGCAAGGAAAAGAGTCAAGAGAAGTCCATGCTAATTTTTCTCTACGTCCACAGAAAGAGGGATGTAGAATGTACAAAGCTTTAGGAGAACCAGTTGTATCTGCACCTGGTGGACATTTTCTGGAGATTGTGATGGACGATTTAATGATGGTCTTATGGAGCTTCTCTGGTCTGCACCCTCCATTATTTTGCCATGCAACCATTATTTTAACCAACAATTGCGCCATAAATCCTTTCCCTGCAAGTCTCATGGTAATTGCTCCATCCAACCTTTAACTATATTTCCAAAAATGTTCAAAACACTACCTTCCCCCGCAGCAATCCTTCCCTCTATTATATTGACGGAGCACAGGACGTCAACAGACTATATCTTCCCACTTGCTCTATTGCAGATTCCCAACATACAGGAACTTCGAAGCACAATGACTAATTGAGCACTCACCCATTTTTGTCAACAGTTAAGATCTCTCATTTTTTGTGTGTGTAAAAATAGACTTTTATTTCACTTGCGATATACAACGTCAGGCTGTTTATATAAAAGCACATGCGAATGAAGAAGAGGCACAGTAATTAATGTTACATTCTTAGATCCTGTTCTCCCTTGCAGTATTAACTCATTCTCTGCCTTCATCTGGCAGTTCCACACATTACCATTCCAACTGTTATTTATACCAATCCCCTCTTCTTTGATATAAAGAATAATTTAATGTTATGTGTAAGTTAGTGACTAATGTACAACAATTGTAGTTTGCTATTTTAAAAAAGGGATTTTAATCAAAGGAATTATTTTTTTAATTATATAAGTATATATTAAAGTTATAAAATGTAGAGCACACCTTGTCAAAACCTTATTTTAATTGTGCATAAAATCACTCTCACATCCTTCCTATATTGTGGTGGTATTGGATTTGCCATTGTTGTTTATAGAGTTTGTTTTTATTTTTTTGGCATTAGCTGTCTGATTTTTTAAATGAAATAAGGGAGCAAAGTAGTGGGGATATACGCTGTTAGATTAAGCACATTCTGCCTTATTTTGACATCTTTATTTGATGCAAACAAGTTCAATTCTCCAAAATGCAGGGGCTGCATGTACAGAACTATATGCTGAAACCGTCAATGGAAAGATTCACATTGCCACAAGCAGACCTCCCAACACTTGGCTTCCTCAATGTGGAGGCAGTGTGTTGATGCACTGATATGTGGAGAGGCAACCTGTTGAGTGGTATGTGTCCTGGCAATCAATCTCTAATACACATTGTGTTGACATGCACCATGTCACCAATAGTCTAACAGTCTGTGCATGCCCCAGAGAACATGGACACCAGAGCTTGGAAGCAGAACAGTGGGACATTGTATCCAAATTAAGACTGTGCTGCACAAAGCACTATAGTTAGGTAGTATGCACACTGTTACCAAGCCTAAGTTAAATGTCAACAGGGCTGTGGGCAAGTGTCTGCTTGTACTTCCTTTGCAGCAGCACAGTACTCTTCACCCCATTCTGTGTTCAATACTCTTTATTGTTCCAATACACATTGCAAAAGCAGTTGTTGTGGTGTATTACACCAATAAAACTATTAGAAGCGGACAGAAGTTTGGAAAGCATAGGTTCTTCGCCTTATAAGTGGAACCTTGTTATAATGTATATCATTACATCGGGTTTTGCTTGTATTTGGACATCATGTACAGAGCAACAGCCCAAGACCCAAGAGTGGGGTTTCCTCTGATGACTGCATCATCCCTTTGCTATCATCTGAAGGACATATTATGCACGCATTTATTACAATTTTTTTCTAGGACTTTGTATAGATCCACAAACTGCCTGAGTCATGACATTTGTTACATTTCTCAATCAATCCTTGACATTTAAATACAATAAAACCAAACAATAGGAGTGACTGGTGCGCTAAAGTAAACCCCACACGGTAAAAAGAGTATATGAAAGTATAATAATTGCCTGAAAGTTGTTGATATGGCAATGGAGTATGGACAAAGTCTTCAATGTTTCATACCATATATGAGGAAACAAAAAAACAGACAGAGACCATAGTGTAATTCAATATTATAGTAAATATTGGTGCAGAATGAACAAATGCACTCATAAACGAAGTAGGTATGTAGGGCACGTCAAATATCTGATAGAATCTTCTCTCTTCCCCATATAATCCTCACATATAGCGGAGTGAAACGAGGAGATAGGTGATTAGTAGTAGAAAAGATATTTAATAAAACAAACAAATGGTAGCTTACATAAAAGTACTCAGCATCAGGTCTCTCCACAAGAAAAAGTCCCAGGACAAAGTCTTTCAGTCCCAACATATGACTTAAAATCTGGAAAATATAGCAGTATTGGTAGGCACGCTACGCGTTTCGCCTTAAAACAGGCTTCCTCTCGGCGTGTGCCTACCATACTGCTTGAATCCTTTAAATAAGATGTGTCTTCGCGCGTCTTCTGTATGCGCATACTTCCGGGTTTCTTCAACGGTGACGTCATCGCGACTCCGTCGCATAGCGTGAGTTGGATGATATCTCGCGAGACTTGGTTCTCCACCGGCATAATAGTTTCCAATGGGAAAAAAAAAAAAACATATATACATAGTTCTTTACCACACCAATGCAAGGACATCATTTGCAGTATGATTTCCTGCAAGAGCATATATATGTATCCATATATGTTTCTTGGTATACAGACATATATAAAAAAAGAAAAATATATATATATAAAAAAAGATATATTAAAAATATTATTTTAATGAAAAATATTTTAAAATACATGAAAGCTTATGAAACATATAAAAAGAAAAAACATATATGGTATTATGCCCCTGCACTTATAAAATAAATAAAACATATATATAAAAACATACACATGAATTTATTCATGTCTGCTATATTAATAGATGGGAAGAAATAGGGAGAAAAATTTTTTTATTTAAAAATTATAAAAAATTAAATAGGTCAAATTCAGCGTTGTGGCCTTTTGGTTGGAGGGTGTCCACTTCGAATACCCATTTCATTTCTGTCTTTCCCATTTCTCTAATATTGTCCCCACCTCTCCAATGTTTTGGTACTTTATCTATAGCCCAAAATTTCATACCTTTGGGATCCTTGTTATGCTTTTCCAAAAAGTGTTTAGAAAGAGAATGTTGTGTGATACCTTTTTTAATGTTTCTGACATGCTCCCCCACTCGCTTTTTTAGAGTCCTTGATGTTCTTCCAATATATTGTATGCCACAAGGGCATTCTATAAGATAAATTACGTTGGTGGAGGAGCATGTCAGAAATTTTTTAACTGAAAATTCTCGTTGGTTTGAATGGGATTTATAATTGGTGATGGGGTATTTTTGAACCGCAGATACCCTACATGGTTCGCAGTTCTTACATCCATAAAAACCTACTTTTTGTGTAAGAAAGTGATGTACAGCTTTCTCTTTTTGTTTAGAGAAAAAACTCTTTGTTAGCTTGTTTTTTAAGTTTTGAGCTCCTCTAAATATAAGTTTTGGTTTGTCTGGTATAAATTGTTTTAATGTATCGTCTTTCATAAGGATTTTCCAATGTTTGTTAACAATTTTTCTAATGTCTGATGATTTGTTGTTATAATCAAATACTAATGGCATCCTATATTGATCATCAGTATTTTCAAAAACATTTTTTGGTTGTAGTAATGTTTTTCTATCCATAATTTCTATATCTTTTATGGTATTTTCTATTATTACTGGATCGTAGCCCTTTTCTTCGAATCTGTTTTTTAGTATATTGGCTTGTTGTTGATACGTATTCACATCTGTGCAGTTTCTTCTTAGCCTCATACATTGGCTTTTAGGAACTCCCTTTAGCCATGGTGGATAGTGGCAGCTGTCAAAATTTATAAATCCATTAGTGTCTACTTTTTTGAAAAAAGTTTTGGTCTTAAGTGTTCCATTTTGTATAAATACCATCAGATCTAAAAATTGGATATCTGTTTTACTGTATACTGTATTTAAAACAATATTTTTATTGTTTTTATTTAATGAGGCAAGGAAGGTATCCAGACTATCCTCACACGCCGAGAGGAAGCCTGTTTTAAGGCGAAACGCGTAGCGTGCCTACCAATACTGCTATATTTTCCAGATTTTAAGTCATATGTTGGGACTGAAAGACTTTGTCCTGGGACTTTTTCTTGTGGAGAGACCTGATGCTGAGTACTTTTATGTAAGCTACCATTTGTTTGTTTTATTAAATATCTTTTCTACTACTAATCACCTATCTCCTCGTTTCACTCCGCTATATGTGAGGATTATATGGGGAAGAGAGAAGATTCTATCAGATATTTGACGTGCCCTACATACCTACTTCGTTTGTGAGTGCATTTGTTCATTCTGCACCAATATTTACTATAATATTGAATTACACTATGGTCTCTGTCTGTTTTTTTGTTTCCTCATATATGGTATGAAACATTGAAGACTTTGTCCATACTCCATTGCCATATCAACAACTTTCAGGCAATTATTATACTTTCATATACTCTTTTTACCGTGTGGGGTTTACTTTAGCGCACCAGTCACTCCTATTGTTTGGTTTTATTGTATTTTGATGTTTTTCTCACGTGTGTTTTCAGAGTAACACATGGATTGGTGCTGCTGTGTTATAGTTTAAGCGCCAGGATTTATCTTTGGCATTCACAATCCTTGACATTTGGCAGCCCTGTTTTATATTATATATTAAATTATATTTAAGAAACTATATTAGCAAAAGATATTATAGCAGAGGTGTTATTTTATGTACTTTGCTTTAAACTATTAATAGGGTTATTTCCAGTGACATACAGTGTCTGTGTTCATCAATGAAACCACCACAAAATACAAAGGACATGAGAGGCACTCACAATAAAAGTGGTCAAGGTTTTGAGCCGTCTCAGCAATAAATTTGCTCTCATATTATTTGGCCATATGTACACATATTTGTTACAAATTCTCTTGTAAAATGCTTAAATACTTGAATATTAAAGTAACACACAGCTAGTACCATCATTGCCTTAAGTCATGTCATCTTATTAAGGAATGAAGTTTTCTCCTATATTTTGGACCTGGGGATTGGAAGTAAAACAAATGAGAAAATTACCTTACAGCTCTCAGCCTGGTTCCTGTCATGAAGTTTTCAAAAAGCACTAGTTGTTTGGTAAATAAACCTTAAATCATGAACATATCATGTACTTTTATAAGGGGTTTTCAAAATATATTGAAAAAACATTCTTTGTAGATGGGATCAAAAAGAAACCAAAGTAACACATTATTCTTGTATATGATGCTTTAAATAAAGGTCTATGGAGTCATTTGATCCATTGATGTCCAACTCATCATAGAGGGTTTTTCTGTCCATAAGCATTATTGAATTACCTCATGAAATGAATCAAGTGGCACAGCCGTAACCCCTTACCAGGGACAGGCACTAACACTGCTCATGGCGGACATTTACTTGTATGGACACTTTGACTCTACCCCACCTCTTACCCTAAGCTTCTACATGATAAGTCCCTCTGCATTAGAAGAGGCGGAGAGCACTGCTCTACGTGGCTCTTAAAGCTTATGTGGTACCTAAAAGGTGTATGGAGTGATGTGATCTTACAAAGATCTAAAGACCACTAGATTTGTCAATGCTTAAAAAGCCCATCTCTTCTCTGTGACACTTCATAGTGTTAGTTCATTATTTGCTGATGTAGGGCAAACTGGTTAATACATTGTTTTCTTTAAATCAAAGCATGCATAACGTTTGTATTACAAAAACCACATGATTGTAACCTCACATGTTCTGTACTAAACCACATATTCTAGTTTACATCTAGGAGGATCTTTTGGAGATTCTGCTTTCAGATGATTATTAAGGTTAATTGGTGATAATGTGAGAGGGCATTCTGTGTTATATATCTAGTCCTCAGCTGACCTAAATTATTTAGTGAAAGGGGTATTTTTAATTTCAAGTTGATTTTAAAGTGAACTAAGGGCAATCTTATTGATTAACAGTGTTATTAAGTTCAGACAACTTGCAAAGCTCCAAATTAGTTATCAATTATCAATTATTTGTTAAAAGATCTTATTCACAAGTTAAGCTCAAGGCTATCATTTTTCGAACTTGTAAAATAGAGGATCAAGTTTTGTGTCTGACCCAACAATACCTGAAAAGGGCTGACCAATTGTTTAACAAAATGAGAAGGACCTTATTGGTAAAGGATGAATCTGAAACTTGGAAGCAGGGACATTTACATGCTTAAATGTGCCAGATCCTAAAAAGATCCCTGTACTGGACAAAGATGTTTTTGTTCTCACATTCTAAACATCATTAACATTTATATTTTTTTATTACGCTAGCCTTTGATAAATAGCTGTAATATTGCAAAAATAAAGAAAATTCAAACGGCATACACACCTTTTTTGAAATTTGTAAATGTTACAAAATAAATACTTTCTAGACTACAAATCTGTATTGGATCTTCTTGGTTTGGATTTCCCACTCTTTGTAAACAGCAATATATTAGTCAAGACTCAACTGGATTATAGACAACAACTGGGAGTTTTCAATTGTTAACACAGCAATGGTTAACTTTTGTCACTTGAGCTGTTACATATTCCATGATGCATGACTACTTCTTTGTTTGGGAGGCATAGTATACAACAGCTGAAGTCAATGTTATCCACAACTGCACTAGCAAATATGCTTATTCTAATGTACTGCATTGGCTTTGTCCTGTGTAAAGTCAACTGTAGGCATAAAAAGTAATTTATTTGTAGTCTTTCATTAAAACATTTCTATTTGTCTATACTTGATGCAATCTTTAAATGAAACATAAATACATTTTTTTGCCTACAGTTGTCACTTAAAGAAATAAATAATTCAGTTTGGTTTCCTAACCAGAAAAATGGGTTTTTGCTAGCCCATTGAATTAAAGAGTCTGTATGATGAGAGGCTCTGCATATTATACAAGGCATACTGGAGAAACACTTTTTATATGAATGATGTGAAAAGTCCTCCTCTTGCAAAAGCTGGAATCAAAGCGTGGTGAGGTGCCATATCAAATACCTCCCAAACATCTACTAAAAATGCAACCCTTGCAGTTAATAAAAGCAAGGCTATTTCATGCAGCTAGATATAAAGAATGGTATCTGTAGTGTTTTTTTGGCCTCTTGTGCTTGCTTATTTTTAAAGGCCTACTTAGTTGGTGCCCCCAGTTACTAAGACGAGATGTGAATTCCTTCTTATGGTTTTGCTTTCTTTCAAGTCTGGGTTTTGGGGTCTCTATTCAATGTTGTCTGGGGTTGGTTGCTCTGAGACGGGATGGTGGTGAAAGAGTGGACTGAACTCATAGAGGTCATAGAATGAGAAGGCCGGCTCATAACAGGAGGTCCTGAAACTGGAGAACCATAGATGGATGTTTGAGGACTCCGAGGCATTTCTTCAGTTTGATGTATCAATGTCATCCTGTCCATTCCTCTGTGAGACAGTGGTGTCCCTGGAGAACACATGGTGTTAGTGGGAATGTAGCAGCAGTCCCTTGTAGAATAGAAAGCCTCTGCATCTGCTTGCCTTGGGCATGCATCTGGAGAAACTCTGGTGAAATGAACTTGGTGGCAGGGAATGTCTGAAGCCAACGGTGAATGTCCAAGTGTCCTGGGCAATGTGGATTCCTGCATTAAGTGCACAGAGTGTGGAATGGGATAGCTGGACCTAGGCTGCTGCTCAGTACATCCCATATGGGCTGCAGGTGGGGTAGAGACCACCTGAACAGTATAGGGACATGCCAACGGTGGGTTGTACTGCTGGGCAGCAAGCAGAGCTTGTAGTAAGTGCATCATGTGCTGCAGCTCTTTGCTGAGCTGTGACACTTCCTGGTTTAGATTGTTGATCTGCAATAAAGAGGATAATATCTTCTTAATGAGCAGTATATCATTTTGTTAATTTCGCTCTGATACTACATTTACTTCTTTATGTTTTTATTCTACTGGCTTTGCAAAGCACTGTTACCCTTATAAGTCTGTTACACTTAAAAATAACCTGTTAAAAACATTATTATTTCTGAAAAGATCTATTACTTGCAGGCAGACCGTTTGTTGGTGATGGACAGAGAACCCAGCACTTGACTCCTCAGTTGATACGTACGGTATTGTTACCGGATACTGTCATAGGATCCTTAAGGGAGAGCATAAGATCTCCCCAAGTTGCTCTCACATTGTTTTGCATGAATGTGAGCAGAATATGTGAAGGAAAAAGCCTGGTCTGCAGTCTTGCATGCTGTCTAATACAGATTGTTGGATTAGGATGCCATATGCTGGTGAGATGCATCACTTAATGATGTAGGAACTCTAGGAAACAGCTAGGAATGTCTGTTTTGACAGAAGAATAAGCCACCTCCTTCTTATTTATGTTAGACCGCTACAGGTAATGAAATGGGAAGAATAAGGTGAATGGAAGAGAGAACTGAAGAACTGAGTCACTGCAAAACAAATTCTAGAAAAAGACACTGGGAAAAAAATACTGGACGGAGGGACATTGGGGAAGGAAATGGGATGGTGGCAGTGACAGTATTATCACTTCCATCTTTATGCTGAGCTTTTCTTGCTAAATTCTACAGTGCAGTACAGTATATGTTTACATGAATAATTGTGGGTTTGGGAAAATTCAGCAAAAGAAATGACTATGACCACATGCTGTCCATGAGTACATGATATATTGCATTGTATAAAATCGAATGCTTTGTACCTCTGCCTACAAACAAGGTCCTGACATCATTGACGAAAACATCCACTTCAACCCATCTGCTCTTTTCAAGCTCTCTCTTTGATTAATTTTGATATGTACTCTTTCTGACACAGTCACTTTACTTGTCACTCTGATACCTAACTGTTCTTGTGGCCACTGGTAATCTAGCCTGTTTTCACCACACTCTATATTTATTTATTGATTTGTTATTGTTCTGACTTATCCTTTAATCTCTAATCAGTCATCTTTGTAAAGTACTCTACACAAGAAGCTATATAGGTAAATGTTAGTTAGTAAAGATGTATGTAGCCCTTCTCCACCACCCACGGAGCCTTCTCTACCACGAACCCAATAAATTCCTTTCCTGTGAACAGAATAACACAAATTTCCTTAAAGATAGGCTTTTATGGCTTCTTAAGATTAAGCAATATGTACATTTACCATAATGTTTTCTGGATGTAACTCCATCACTTCAAGAACAACTGGATATCTGTTCATTGCTCTTTAATGCTTAAAGCCTTAACACCTACACCTTCTAAGTTCAAGGTTTCCATAACCTCTTACCTCTTGATTTAACCTGCATATGTTTTGCTTTATTTCTTCTGCTTCTGCTGCCAAAATTGGATTAACCAGACGTATTCCTAGATCAGCATAGATAAAGGAGAGGGATACAGAGATGTGTAATTTATATTTTTATACTGAATAAGCTTTGCTGATATTAGTGTTACAAACAAAACCAAAGGCCATAAAAAAATCATAATATATTCAATTTGACTTTATAAGGATAAATATGGCAGTAAAAGAAAGCCATACATATCCTTAAAACAGCATATAGTTTGGATGAGTACACTAAATGAACAGAATGTTGCAAGATTGTGTAAGAAATGCTTTTCACGTGATAAAGGGAAGGGTTCCCGAAAACTTGTCATTCCAAAGAACTATTAGTCAAATAAAAACGTTATTACAATATTCTGCAAGATTTTGTTATTTTGCATCTGCATCACTGGACTAATATAGCTACTCCAAACCACTACACTAAATTAGAAAGAGAAATGACAGTTAAACACAACATAAAAAATTCCAAGAAAACTCTTGTCCTTAATGGGTTAACCTATACAAAACCCTTGTTATCCAAACACTTTTTATTATCCGTCCTTTTCCAATCCTTTCAAACACCCTCTTCTAGGCCAACGAGGTACGTCAGTTTTGGCACACCTATAACTCAATTTCTCTTAAATGTTATTCTCTAACACCTTTTTCTATTGTTGAGCACTTACTGCATGAGATCTTGATATAACAGGTAATTTAGCCTAAAATGACAATGTGGGAAAAGATTACCAGCCCACTATTTATTGAGTTTGTCTATCTTATAGATGCAGGTAATCTTTGCACAAACCATAGATTGTAGAATACCATGTGATATCATAAATACTACACACAATACCTGCAGCAGGAGACTGCCTGACGGGAGATCTCATCCTTGAGTTGTCCATGTTGAACTGAAAGGTTTGGCTTTCTGAGCCATCGCCACTGTCCTCAATACCATCGACAACTCTGGGAAAGATATATGGCAGAAGTTTTATTTAGAAATTGTAAGAAAGATACAAAACCCAGCGCTCAGTGAATAGTGGAAGTTTATTCTGATGCAGGCGACGTTTCAACCCTTACGGGTTTTCTTCAAACCCGTAAGTTTTGAAACATCGCCTGCATCAGAATAAACTCCCACTACTCACTGAGTGCTAGGTCTTGTATCTTTCTTATGGTGTCTGAATACTTGGGTGACGTCTGGGTACCTCAGCACCTTTACATTTTATGGTGCATATCTGAATCTATTTCCTTTTGGATTATTTACCATTGTAACATTCTTACACCATGTTGTGGTTACATCTTCTAATGGCCTGTATATGTTTATATTCATTGAACAAGCCTTCTGCTGCCTGTGCAATAAATTAAGATGGATGAATGTGAAACTCACCTGGGGCTGAGGTCTGGTGGACCATATGTGCTGAGAGCTGGGATAAGGAGCTTGGCAGGTTTCAGTGAACCAGTGTTCTCGGCATCAGGCTCTCGCTCTTCCTTGTGACAATGGGGTGATGGGCTTCTGCCACGACTGTTGCGAGCTGGAGAGCGGCAATTGAGTCGCAAGGCAGAGAACTGGCGCAGATCATCACCAAGAAGGCTGCTAAGTGACCCTCGCCGTACTGGGCTGTTAAGATTAGGTAACATAAGCTTTCTTCGTGTCATGGTCGCGGGAGAATGGCGGAAGAAGTCATCAGTTTCAGTATTGTCTTCCAAGATGGAGGATAGTTTTTTATCAGATGTAGTGCCAGATTCTGGACGAGGCTATGAGAGACAATTTGAAGGCACATAAAGCCTCAGTATAACAGGAGGAATTTATAAACCTAGTATCTGTGTAGTAAAACTACAGTTGGATGTTCATTGTTTCACTTGTGATGCGAACGTTTTTGTTATAAAGGGATTGTGCCAGGTTTAATATTTTTTGGAAAATGTGAATAGATATTGAAGTTTTCTGCCTAAGCAATTAATAATAATTTCAGTTTATTCTTATCCTTGGATGCCCAAAATTGAGCCTCACAATTTCGTTAATACATATATTGCACTTACAGGAACACAAGCATGACTTTTATTATTATTTTCATATTTAAAACAACATCGATGTCCAAGTCTGTAACCTCGAAAGGTGATTTGTAATGAGTACCACATTCACAAAGTAACAAGTCTGACACCCATTACTCCAAAAACAATTTGAAGTGATTATAGTTAAATAACATACTAACATTTTGTGAACCACATCTTGGTACACTGTCAAACCAAATACTATGTAAGTAAAAAATCAGGTATAATAAAATGACTTGCAGATACCTGCGATAGACGAGGAGATCTTGAGAACCTGTAGAAACCCTGAAAATGTGAAATATATTCAGTCCATTAGAAGTTTAAAATATAGTTAATTTAAAATCATTCTTCATTTAGAGGAGTTGATAATTACTATCTTACTTCAACAGACATTAAAAAAAAGGACAATTTCAGATGAAATTTTTAAACCAGCTACAAAGCCACAAAGATAAAGAACAGTTGTGCTGTGTAGCTAGAACCTTTGCAGTTAGCATAAAGAAATACTTATGTATTTGTTTTTTTCTTTAAATTAAACCTATGTGTACAAATATGACAATTCCTATTTAATCAGAAAGCAAACGTATAACAGAGTTAACAATCATACAATACATTTGGTTTAGACATATATAATGTATAACTTACATCTGTTTCACTGCCTTCTCGCAGATTAAATGTCAGATCGTGATGAATATCTGCCATGAATTTGCTAGAGTATTCTGGATACAGCTCTAGGACCTCTAAAAGACCACGTAGACTCAGATATTGCAGGTCACAGTATGTCAGGGCTTTTACGTCAGCATTAGTTTTGATCACCTGATCTTTGCTGGAGAGGTCAGCACCAATCAGATCACCTTTGCCTATAACAGACAACAAAAATCGTTAATTAGACTAAACTGAAGTAGTATGAACACACAGCTGCGTCTCATTTCTAAGTGGGGCTATATTTAACATTAGGAACACTTTGATCTGTGTAAGAGTAGGGCTTTCCTCAAGTCTTGCTTGTTGCCAATTATTATTCCTAGAAATATAAGTCATATTTAATTGTAAGAAGCCCAGCACTAAAACAGTTAAGAAAACTTTACAACACACACACCAATAATACTGAATCCAGATGTTTTCAACTGAAAAGGGTGTCATTGATATAAAGATATGTTATTAGACCCTTTCACTGCTGCACAAAAGTTCTTACATTGAAAACCAGTTAACCAGTTGTATGTTATCCTGGCCCAATTTACAGTGCACCAATGTTACTGCTCTGGAAATACTCTACTACTACTAGTAATCTGTTTACGCAATTTTGTATGTTGGTTGATCTTCAGGAATAAATGTAAAAAGTCATTGATACCATGAAAGGATGCAGTTTGTTTGTTTTACCGAGAATGGCTAGCACCATGTCGTCCTTTAAGACTTCAAGGGATCCTGAGCACACAAAGTAGTTGGCTTGTAAAGCATCTCCTTGCCTCAGGAGGTATTCTCCCGGAGCACAGAAAGAGGTCTTGATGTGCAGTGACAGTGCGCGTAAACATCCACGGCTGGCTGGCTCAAACACTGGGAGCTGCAAGATGTCCTTGTTAAGGTGCATAGCAATATCAGCACGTAGTTCATCTGGGAAATCCTTCAGCAGCTGGCACATCGGAATGAAAAAAGGTATTATTACAACCCTTTCACTACGGCATTGATGCTATATATACTGTAACTACTGAAATCTGTCATAGATAATGGTCACTTGTGTCCCTTTACAGTACAAGAGACTCAATATGCAGCGATAATAGGCCCTGAAATGATGCCTCTGAATTGTGGGCTGATTCGGGGCACATCAGCTCTGATACGCTCGCACCAAACCAAAGTGTTAGCCTCAAACAACTTATTATATCCTATGCGAGCATTTGGACACAGAATAAAAAATAGACCAAAATCAGAGGAATACAAACGAATCAAAAGCTACCCTAAGGTCTTCTTACTTAATAATGCTTCAGGCATCAGTATAGCAGTAAGATCAGTGACTGCCATTAGAAATGAATGAAACCTTAGAATATATCTCTAATAAAATATAAGAGCGCTTTTAGGTCAAGTGCTCAGAGTGCGCTTATATATTTTAGGATTTATTCACACAGCCTTACTTGTATGGCACCCAGGAATTCACAATAATTAGGTTTAATGACTGCCAGATTTACATCTTCTTAGAATTTGCAGGTGGAAAAAAGGGAAATAGACTATGTTGTATATTGCAGAACATCATTATTCACTGTTTATTTACTATGGGCTTTATTCATGAAAGAGAGAATTGCATGGAATTGAGAAGGAAATTTCAAATGTAAGGCCAAAGGAGTTGAGTTGGAAAATTTCTCCTATTTAGCTGAATTGGAAAAATATTCCAACATGGCTACCTGAAAGGGACTCTGCCAACCTAAACATGGCTTATACTGTGAACGTAGAAAATACAACATTATTAAAAATGACCTATACATTGTTTTGCCAAAACTGCATGCATAGGCATAAAATAAGAGAAAAATATGTTTTAAATATGTTTGTGGTGCCTCCTGCTTTGTGACTTGATAGACAAATTACAGATGTCCCACTGCAAAGCAGTGATGTCATAAACAGGAGACACAACAGATACACTTAAAACATATGTTTCTCTTACTTTGTGCATTTGCCTGCAATTCTACTAACACAATGTATAGATAAGTTTTCATATTTTTGTATAATCTACTTTCACAGTATAAATGTGTGATTCCTTGACGTTGGAAATTCCTTACTCAATTCCCTGCATTTATTTTTTTTCATGAATAAAGCCCTTTAAGTAAATGATATCGTTAATACCAGTATTTTGATGAATCCTGAATTATATATCATTAGAAAATTAAATATCATAATTTTTAACCTATGCAGCAATAATAGACCAGGGCTTCACAACCTCTGGAGCTATGAAGCTTTTGCTCCTAAACATTATAACTCCATTGTTTAATGTTGTCTTCCTCAGTCTATGGATACCTTTTCTCTATGGTTTAAACAATAATCCTATTGACTTCTTCATGTATCTGTCTACTAGTTGTACAAATCTTCACAACAATACCACATTTTTGAATTTGAGCAAACTAACTATACCATTAATTAATTAATTGAAGTGTCTCGAGTCGGTGGAGTTAGCTCACTTTGTCAGTGACCTAGTAGAGCACTAGCACAGATTTTATGTAATGACAAATAAAACACACGTGCCACATACCTCGTTGGCATCAATGCCATTGTTGACAGACCATGTGGTCTGAAAGTACTCCAGCATGCGCTGTTTGAGCTGTTGGGGCAAACGGTGAACACGAATAAAATCTTTAAGATCCTTCATCCGTGTGTGATACAGCGAGCGACGGGAGTACATGCGTTGAATGATGGCTGTCACATTCCCAAAAACTACAGCATGCATCAGAGCTGCAGGGAGGGCCAAATAAATGATAGGGTGGCTATCATGTTTGTTATGCTATGCAGTTTTCACATTACAAGGCATAACATAAGTTATTGATGAACTTAATTTCTCACTAATAATAAGCTGTATGTTCAATTAATACTGCATTAATACTGAGAGCAATACTGATCATTTTTGGAATGATGTGTTAAATGTGTATCTGTACTGAATATTATCTGTGATCTTTTGTGAAGTTCCTAGAGAACTGTAAAGGTAAAACAGATGCTACTATCTTGATCTTATAGTTGTGGTTAACATAAAAGTGGAAACATAAGCATTAGTTCACCAAAAATCTTAATATCTATAAATGATGTAATAACCTAGAAAATATGGCTTTAACGAGAAAGATAACATCATGGTTGAGCTGCCTTTGGAATTACTCCTTTTAGATCATATCTGGATGATGAGTTAAAATAGACTGGTGGTGATATCTTGTAGCATAGAAAATTCTCAAGTGAAAAGGATATCTTAAATTACAGGTAGCAATGCAATATGCAGAAACTCAGTCACTTACCCCCAATTAGCATTGTGCAGATGGAGAAGATTTTTTCTGCATCTGTATTGGCACACACATTACCAAAGCCCACACTAGTCAAACTGCTGAGAGTGAAGTAGAGGGATGCAATGTAAGCACTGCGAATGGAAGGTCCACCCAGGGAATTATTGATATAAGGAGCTTCAAGCCTTTTGCCAAGTTCATGTAGCCAACCTGTTTGGGAAACAGAATCCAACATCTGAATCTCTTCACAGATGTTTACAAGACAGTCCAAAATCCATAAAAGAGCTGTCTGAATTTATCATCCCTATGATAAATAATGTAAAAATGAAGATATTCAGAAGAATCTTTAAAGAAACACTAGCTATTTTGCTGTATTTACAATTCCACCAGCAATGGTTTATTCTCATCACAAGAAGGTTTGTTTATAAATAGTTATTGGAAAAATCTGCAGTGAATATCCCTAGGCAATATTGATTGATTGCTTTCATAGTTTGAGATTAGATTTGTCCCCATAGATTATGATTGGTTTTATAAAAACATTCTTGTATTTGAGATAATAAAAATAGTCCCCAATGTATTAACATTTTAAGGATCACAGCTTCATCTCCTTCAGCAATCACTAATATGCCCCTTTAGTTGTTCATTGATTGATTGACACAGTAAATTGTTTAGATATTAGACTTTTACACCTATCCTGCTGCAATGCATAACTTGCCCAAGCGGAAATCTTCTGTCATTTACATTTTTATGGACTGTGTGTAACCGTGGTTCACCTTTTCCAATGTAAAACAGTATCAAACATTATAATACACAGTGTTTTTGACTTCTGCTTAATTTATTTGTCTATATGGCACTATTCATTCTTACTTATGGCACAGATAAGAAGGGATGACAAGGGATTATGGAGAAAGAAACTATGCTATTCTATGCCATAAATCAATGATCATGTTGAAGAGTATTACATGACTGCCGAACACCACATGATTACTTTAAATGGTGACATTCAGATCTGCAGATATATTACATGGTTAATAAAATCGTGCTGTATGCACTGCTGTATAGAACACAGCAGTTATACATAAAGAAAGCGTCTGCTTTTAGTTCTTGGGACCATTCTCCACATGAAACAGTAAATCTACATGGAATCCCCAAAATACTTTGCTTCCATGATTTTTTTATTTTTATAAGTATTCAGTGCCTTTGATTATCATTACATTCTGCTATCCTTACCAATGTCCCAGGTCACAGGGTCGTTACTCTCCATTTCTTTTCGGCCAATCACATACCAGACACAAGCCATCCAATGAGCGAGGAGGGCAAACATGGACATGAGAAGGGTAAGTACCATAGCACTGTACTGGGAGTATCGATCCAGTTTCTGCAGCAACCTCAAGAGCCTCAACAAACGGATAGTCTTGAGCAGATGTACCAGAGAGGTCTTCAGGGATATGATTGCAAAGAAAGAAAACTATATCATGAGCTAATAAAGATTCACTAGACCTTCAATTCCACCAATTGCCTTTCATATCTATTCTTTTATTACAGATTCTCATATTCAGAGTATTGAGATCTGAAAAGATATACACGGAAAAACAATAGAAGACATGCTTACGCAGGCAATGGAGGGAAATTCACAATGGAAACCCTCTAAAATAAATAAAAATTTGAATGAAGCAGTGACAGCAAATCTACGCTGTCCAGCACATAAATCTGCTGAAAGTAGTCTTTTTCAATGGGTTTATGCCCACATATAGAACATGCAATATAAAATTTAGTCTAAAAACTAAATAAGCATTAACAGAATCACCCTGTTCTCTTTTTCCAACTTGTGCATGATGGGGTAATTGTAACTTAGGTTGCTGTTAGGCATAACGGGTGACCTATGGGACTGATAACAGTCAGAGACTTGGAGGTGCAGGGACTGAGGATTGTGGCCTACAACCTTTAAAACTGTGTTTATTGGAACTGCAGCAATATGTACAATGATGCTCAGTCAGCAATAGATGCTACAGCTGTCTGTGGCAATGGACAACCTTGAACTATTCACAAAACTAAACTCAGCATCCAACTCAACCACCATTCAATACCCCTTGTCAAAGTAAAACTCGAACTCCCATCTCACCATCAAATCTCGTAGAAAGCATGAAAAATCAGTATTTACTAAATTGTTCAGGAGGTCAAGTTGGGAGGTCGAATTTGACTAAGCCACAAAAATGACTTCTTTCAGTTCGCCTACACTAAAACGCCCATTATGGGAGAAAAATGAAACTAGTGTTTTTTTTTAGTCAAACGCGACCTACTAGTTTGACAGTCTCAAGAACGTCTCAAGAACTGACAGATCATCCCTCATAGACTCTAATCGAACTCTACCTCACTAAGTGATCATCTCAGATGCCTTCTCCATATCTTGAACTCCCTAACTATTTTATGAAAATCCTTTCACAAGGTCAAAATAGGTTCATACAAAAGAGAGGGGCAAATATGTCTGAGCTTGGAGTTCGAGGTTAGCTCTCACCTCAAACTTCAAACTTGGACTTAAGTGAATACACCCCCATTGTTTCCTCACAAAATTATTATGTTTGGTATAATTTTTTAGATTTCAATTGACTTTGAAATGTTTAGAATTTTTGTACACATTCTCTGTAACTTGCTGAACGCTAGCATCTATGTATGTTTATGAAAATATAATAACAAAGTGATTATTGTGAAAATGATTATTGTGGATAAAATTATTCAATTAAACTTACCACAGTGACATTGAATGCATAGAGAAGATCAAAGGGCAATGCAGCTATGAGGTCTACAAAGAACCAGGTTGCGAGGTAGTGGATGCAGATAGAACGAGGGTCGTACACCACCTGCCCTGACTGACTGACATAAGTGGTTCGAAAATTGAGGATAATATCTGTTGGGAAAGATTATGTTATTTCTGGCTATAAAAAGATTTTACAGACCATGTAGCGCAGATCTTGTCTGACATGCTGCACATTTTTCATTTTGCACAAGCTGATTCCCACAATATATATATTTATATTAGTGTGGCAATGACATATACCAAGCAAAATACATAATATGCACTCAGGTCATCGGGCTGTCAACTGTAGTGTTATCAGACCACAAAAAAACTATTCAAATCAATGGATTTGATGTATTAGCCCACACACTCCTTAGACCACAAATTTATTTATTTTATTTCGAAAGTATTTTACCAGGAAGATACATTAAAATTTCACTTGTTTTAAAGTATGTCCTGAGTCCACAAACTTTGCATTGTTACAATAAAATATTAAAATAACAAAATATTAAATTACAAATATACAAATTTAACACAGAACACAAACAGGTAAAAAGAGTCAACCAGGATTACAGGTGCATTCTGTATTTAGGTATATTGACAGAGATCTCAAGAGATTTTCGATTGGGGGAACTTTAAATGGTTTTGCGTGAGGTTATTCCATAATTGTGGTGCTCTCCATGAAAACGAGGATTGAGACACTTTCTTTTTGTATTGTTGTATTGCGGGTAAACTGCTGGTGCTGGATCAGAGATTTTAGGAGATGGGAACAGCTGGGGAGAGCATTCTAATTAAGTAGGGTGGGAACAGGGCTGGAAAAGTGAAAGGTGCATCTGGAGTTCAGCGGTAGCCAGTTTAGCTCTTTTAACATGGCACAATAAGACCAATTTATCATAGATTATGTCATTAAATCGCAGTAAAGCTAAACCAGAAAGCTTAATGCATTTTGCACCTGATGTGTTTATGGTAGGGATTCAGTCCAGAAACTTTCAGACACTAATTACTCAGTCTTGTTGGACCCTTGTATATATATATACCAAGGGTCCAACACGACTACTCAGCCACATAATTATATAGCCACCAAATCAAGCTAAAGATGTTTTGTTTAGAGTGGAACTTTAGTAAACCACTTTTTCTCACTATTTATATGGGCTTCTTTGGAGACTAGTTTTGCCTGAACTGATGCTAACAGTTCATTAGTTAAGGATGTTATGTTGTTAATATCTGACTGACATGTTGTATCTCTAAGCCCAGGTTTACTCTGCACCATATCATCAATTAATAGTAGTTGCCAACTCTGTATGTGCATTATTAGCGCCCATCTCAAACAGAGTTTCCAACTCTGTATCATTCATTTTCATGTGCATTATTCAAAGGTTGTATGTTTTCCAACTACTTACCTAAAATGAAAAGCATTTCCACTACAATGTCACTGACAATTGTGCTGCGAGCCGCTGAGACACTGTCATTGTGGCCTGTGAAGCAGACATTGTAAGGGACTGTGACAGCCACGTAAAATGTAGCTAAGAGGATGAGCCAGTCCCAGAGGGCTTTGAAGATGCTGTAATGAAGAAGGATGAAGCGAGGTTTCTGGACGGAGGCTACTTTGTATTCTGGGAGGGTAGGCTTGTTTTCGAAGAGGTTCTAGGGACAGATAGAAAGAAAAGTTAGGACGAGCTCACTGGATAAATTCAGATCACCGCAGTGGGGAAAATAATAATCTTAAAGTATAAATTCAATGTTGCAAATCCAACCCAAATATTAAAATAAAAAATTTGTTTCGGGAATTGCATTAATAAAAATCATACCTCTCAATAATGTTCTTAATAAGGAAAATATTCAGTATTCTATTATAAATATGGTGGATAATTATTTCAGGCCTAAGAGTGTCACCTCTACGCTAGGTAAATGAAATAATGTACAGGGATTGGTCTTCATGGTAAGTAAATAACTCGTCTATATCGTGAGTAACTTGAGGAAAATGCAGTTTTTTATAATGTTTAGTTTCAATATGTTTCAGTGCCTTGACTAAGTACCATTATTTGCAGTGTTTGTGATAGCTGGAAAATTGGTTGAGTTTTACTTCTCAGACTTAGTCAGACTTAGTAAAGATTAACTGACTCAGGAGCAGTTTTTGGCCTCATGGTAGACAGGCAAACAGAAAAATATAGCATGTGCTGGCAGATAAGAACCATCTGGCCCATCTAGTCTGCCCAGTTTTCTTAATAATATTATTAGTCTTGCCCTTATCTTATATCTAGGATAGCCTTGTGCCTATCCCACGCATGGTTAAATTCCCTTACTGTGTTAACCTCTACCACTTCTGCTGGAAGGCTATTTGCATCCACTACCCTATCAGTAAATACTTCTTGATATTACTTTTAAACCTTCCCCCCTCTAAAGCTAAGCTGCAGCACCTTGAGTTGGGTGTGAGTAACAATAGTGCCTGGTTATTGCCATGATGTAATTACCAGTGATAATAGTGATAGTGAGTATCTTCAGGTTTTTCTAATGATTGGTTACACTGTGTTCTTTAAAAGAGATAAAGTACAATCTTTGATAGACGTCCATACAGTAAGTTACAGAGTCCAGCCTTTAAAGTACTTAAGTACAGTAACTTGGGAAAAAATACACTCAGCAGTAAAGGGGGGGATATTACACTTTTTTTCCCCCCTCAAATGAATGTATTGGGATCTTTTTACTAAAAGGTGAGTTTCAGGTGAGATGAACATATAATCTCACTATTTTTACTATACACTTCAGGTGTAAACCTGGTTAAAATTCCCCTGCTAAGCCAACTCACCATGATTGTCCTTGCACAATTAAATTGGTGAGATTGAATGTTTTTCACACTTTAACTCACTTCATTTCACCTCATCTTACCTTCTAGTGAATAGCCCCTTTGGATACAATAACACTTGAATATGATGGTGTAAAATTATAGTGCAATTAAGTGATCTGAAATATGATTTTTTTTTTTTAATGCTTTTCCTGCACCAAATTTGCTAAACTAATAACAAGATCACTTTTTTTCTTGTGGTTAACATTTAATATACATGTGAAGATTCTTGTTGCATCCACTCTATTTTTCTCATATCTATGCTGTTTATCATTACCTGGTTGGATGTGGTTTAATGAATAGTAGCTTTCAGCAAACATTCCAGTATTCCTCTTCCATTATTTCTCAGCTATTAACCTAGACTTTGACACATTCCTTTCTATGTGTCATATTGTCACCAAAGCTTCATCGGAATTGCTGTTACTCCCAATCAGATTGCTCCTGTGATTCTATCCATTGAGTAACTGAGAATAATCCTACTTATCTGTTACACTTTCTCTAATAATCTGATTAGGGCAGGTTTGATTTTGTTCTACAGATACAGCTAGCTGGAACAAAGAGACCACATGCTCCCTCCCATACTCACACTGAGCTGCTTTTATGAGAATAGACTGGCAGGACCAGATTACAGCACAGAGGTCAGTGAAGAGACTAATAGTATTTTGGGAAGGTTATATTTGACAAGAGCAGTGCATACAGCACATGGGGGAGAGATGGGGATCTAGCATTACATGCCATGTAAACCTTTTTATTTATGCAGAATACAAGCAGTGGAGAGATAGTATAACAGTTTAGGTCATACTGTATATATTAAAGTCAAATAATTCCATTTGGGCAATTATTGAAGCAATCATAATGCTCATATCAAGCATGGACACTGATCTGTGACATGTGTCAACCATCTTATTACACAAGTATGTAACATATTATTGCAGAAGCTCTGCTTTAATATACTGTTTCAACTGATCTACTGAACATTAACACTTTCAATACTAAATACAGCATCATAAACGTAGACCTTTCATCACATCTGTACATTGAACAGCAATAAAGAGATCAAACCGGTTTGACAAAACTCTGCAGTGCTTTTCCTGAGTGTCCATAAATTGATCATGTCTCAGTTGAAATCTAAATGACTTAATTTTAATCCAGGGACCAACCAATCCAAGCAGGAATGAATTCACCCACTAATTGAAGTGTCTATCCATGATCTGCTATGTTATGGTCAATTAAATACTCACATTGTTGAGTTTAATATCACTCTTGCTCCTGCCGGGCACTTGTCCTGTTAGGTGGCACAGCATGGTCCTACTCTGTCGTCTTGCTGCACTGAAGTGCGATGAACCAGAACGACGGTTCTTCTGTTTCTCTGGGAAAACAGAAAAGTGGGCATGATCAGCCACTTCAACCTGGGGCAAACTGTTGGTGGGGGCAGCAGAGCTCTAAAAGAAGCCAGTTGGGGGAAGACATGGATTGGAGGCAGACATGGTACTGGAAAGAGATTGGAGGAGCTGGGATGGCACTATAGAAAGTGGTTTAGGGCTACAGTTAAGCACTAATGTTGTTGACATTTACTGGACTTTGTGAAAAACAGTTTAATGATCTTCTATGGACCTTCATATACTTTGCCAAGGATACTTTGTGTATCACTGCTGGGGGCACACTATAATGGAGAGGAAGGGGAGTGACAAATGAGCATTAGGCAATGAGTGTAGTCAGGCCCAGGCCAGCACAAAATCTAAATACTCCACTGGGTATGATACTGTGTCTTGTTGGGAAAATCTCCTAAATCAGAGACTTTAGCTAATGATGGCCAACTCACCATCCTTCTTCTCACAGTATTGGGCTCTCATTCTGTGCTCAGTGATGTCCTTGAATGAAAAAAGAAACAAGACCACCTCTCCCTTCTCATTTTTGATGGGGACAATGTCAAGTAGACACCAGAAGAGATCCCCTGTGGATTGGAAGAGTGAATAATAAACATGAAGAGGAGACCTACACAATTCACACATTTAAAACATATGTAATATAGTATCATAATAATGTAGGTTGAACAAAAAAGACAAGTCCATCAACCCTTCTACCTATCACCTTTTAATCCTGAAGAAAGCAAAAAAAAAAAAAAACCTTAGTAATCTATTTAGAATTTTTCCACTTAGGGGGAAAAATTCCTCCTTGACTCCAAAATCAATCGGATTACTCCTTGGATCAAGAAGCTCTATTATTAATGCTTGTTTAATTATTAATAGCATTGCATGGCCTGCTTTTCCAAAAAAATCAGACATATTCCCACCCTTTTTAATGCATCTATTGTAGTTGATAGTACTACCTCTCTTGGCAGTGAGTTCCATATCTTTATTGTCCTTACCGTAAAAAATCCCTTCTTTTGCTGTCTATGAAATCTTTGCTCTTCCAGTCTCATGGGATGACCTCTTGTTTTTTTGTACATTTCTGTTAACCCCTTTTGTGATGCTAGGACATTCTATGTCGTCCTATTTTTGTGGTCCCAAAAGACGCTAGGACACCATAGAAAGTCCAGCGTTTAACAGCTCATCGTGGCATTTTGACCTCTACTAAATATATTTGGATTCAAAATGTATTATTGAATTTATACCTTAAGAAATGTACCTTACCTACGAACCATGAGGACTAAAAAATGTCCTAACACTGCACTAACATAAATAACTGGGATTTGGCTCAACTTACCATCCTTTTTATAGAAGCACACCTCAGCTTGGTACTCCTGCTTTTCTTCCAACACTCTCTCAATGCTCTTTAGAACATTGTCACTGGTCTCAGCACCATACAGGAAACGGCAGCTACAGTTCTTTTGCATGACTTCTGTGCGACCAAAACCCGTCAGTTCACAGAACCCATCAGAGCAGTACACAATGGGGAATCCACGATGTACCTGGGCATTGGCCAGCAAGAAGTTACTGTCTGTGGGTCAGAGTAAGAAGACACTTTAGTCAATAATTTTTACAGGAAATTTAGTACAATACAAAATAAGATAAACTAGCATACTGGAATATTAACTAATATTAACTAATATATATTATAAGATTGTGACTGGATAAAATGTATGTGTTTGTGATATTAAGATATACAGCTACGAAACCATGTCATGTGCTTGGAACTGTTTATTAGTGATAATAATATGGTCATCCCAAAAGGTTCTTTTTAATTGCTCATGATGGACATTTACTGGGTTCTGTGCAAGGCCGGCGCCACTGTAAGGCTGCTTAGGCAGCTGCCTTAGGGCACCGCAGCAACGGGGGCTCCAGCTTTAGGGGTGGGAAAAAAAATGCCAGTAGAGGCACTGACTGGGCAGATGATCTCCCCTCACCAGCCCTCTACACGGCCGGAGTGCAGGACCCTGGGAGGGGGCGGATCTCAACGGGTGTGAGGTCCGCCCCCTCCACATGAAGCAGATTGGCGTCTGCTTCAAGGGGAGCCGAGCAGCATGAGCTCTGTGTGGATTGATAATGCAGGGCATCGGGGGAGAGGAGAGAGAGAACAGGGGAGGGGGGAGAGAGAACAGAGATGGGGTGGAAGGGGAGAGAACAGAGGAGAAAACCAAAATGGGGGGAGGACAGAGGAAGAGGGGGAGAGAACAGAGGAGGGGGAGAAAACAGAAATGAGGGGGAAAACAGAGGAAGAGGGGGAGAGAACAGAGGAGAGGGAGAAAACAGAAATGCGGGGGAGAACAGAGGAAGAGGGGGAGAGAACAGAGATGGAGGTAGGAGGGCTAGAGAACGGAGGAAGAGGGGGAGAGAACGAAGGAAGAGGGGAAGAGAACAGAAATGGGAAATGAGAACATATGGGGGAGAGGGTGAGAACAAAGGAGAGGAGAAAACAGATGAGATGGGGGGAGAACAGAGATGGGGAGAGGGAGGATAGATAAGGGATATGGGGAGAATCATGGTATTGGGGGGAGGGACCAAAAAGCACTTTTGCCTTTGTAGAAAAAATTCGTCCACCGACCCAGGTTCTGTGATAATCGTCTATGAAGCTTTATAGATCTTGCCACGGACACTGGTGTCCTTGTGTGGAATCTTTGCCTATCCCTGGCCTAAACTACATTAAAACCTTAGGCATATTACTAAGTTAAAATAAGTAAAAAGTAAAATATTGTACCAAGCAACAGAAAATCAATATTAAAGGATTATGGGTTGTATCCACCAAGGTGGGTATCACGGCAGACTGTAAGATAACCAAAAAATCCAGGTCAGATCATTCACCCAGCTCAGTCAACCTGGCCCAAGCTCCCCAAATACCCTGTAACTTACTACACCAACTTGCTCAGAAATTAATAAAGTGCAATCACTGATTAGTGAACAGATCCCCGTATACATTTTTGGTGATGCTCGATACATGCTAAAAAGAGAGAGTGTTTTTCAGTGTCTGTTTACCTATTTTATGTACAGAAGCTACTTATATAAAACATAAGGGTTAAAATCACCACTGTCACGCCATGCACATAAAGATTTATTTTGGCTTGTAATAACTTCTTTGTCTCTTGACACTGAAAGGGTTAAACCAGGCCTTAGTTCACTCAACACCCATTGCCATGATTCTAAAAATGCATCAAATAGCATCTCAGTAAACATGTTGTTATGGTAACTTTGATCATGAAAGCTGTGAGGTTAAGAGGGGATCCGGCTGAATCAGAAAACTTCTTTTTCTCTTAATTTATACAAGAAGCAGGCACAGCGTGGGCAGTTTTAGTGCTAGCTTCCCCCACCTCACATATAATAAACCACTAAACTCTTCCACATGCATATACTAAAGGTACAGAATGGGCCATGTCTGTGTCCCTTCTCTATTAGGTATATGTTGGTACTAGCTTCCCTGAACATTTGCAAAGATACAGTATAACAAACCTCTTAACACACAAGTGTAACAAACCTGTCACATAACACACAAGCTTTCCATATGCACATGTAAGTTACAACCCCTTTATCTCCAAAATCCAATCACCTTCATATTACCGTATTTGCTCGAATATAAGATGAGGTTTTTTTGCTCTGAAAAAGACCCCTCGTCTTATATTCAAGGTCGTTTTAAAATCTGACCTCAAATCGAGGTCAGACTATAAGACTGGGATCCAGGTACCTTGCAGAGCTGCAGGGGACCTGGATCCCCCTCGCTAACAGCCAGTGGATGTCTGCGCAATGCGTGCAGACATCCTCCGCTGCTGCCCGGCATGTCCGTTGGGACTTCTATGATGAAGCCGGGACCTTCCGCCTTCATCATAGAAGTCTCGGCGGAAGTACCGGGCAGCAGGGGAGGATGTCTGCGCGTATCATGCAGACATCCTCCGGCTGCCCCCATTAGCCACCAGGCATATTTGGGCAGCCGGGGATGTCTGCACGATATGTGCAGACATCCCCCGCCTGCCCCCACTGGCCACCAGGGAGAGAGAGACAAGGTGAGGGGGAGGGAGGGGTGGAGAGAGAGACAAGGTGAGGGGGAGGGAGGGGGGAGAGATACAAGGGGAGGGGGAGAGAGAGAGAAAAAATGTTGGGGGAGAGAGAGAGAAAAGGAGGGAGGGAGGGAGAGACAACGTGGGAGGGAGGGGGAGAGAGATAACACTGGGGAGAGAGACACAGACAACACTAAGGGGGGGGGAGAGAGAGAGAGAGAGAGAGAGAGAGAGAGAGAGAGAGAGAGAGAGAGAGAGAGAGAGAGAGAGAGAGAGAAAGCTTGGGGGAGGGGGAGAGAGAGAGGCAGCATTGGCACATAAAAAGAAATAAAAACAAGAAATGCATTTTTTATATCATAATTTTGATTGAATATTAAAAAGCAATTTACATGTGAATATATACAAGTTAAAGTTTTTTCCCTATAGGGTAGTCTTATATTCAGGCTTTTAGTTTTTTTCCTAAAGGAATATCCAAAGTTTGGGGGGTCGTCTTATAATCAGGGTCGTCTTATATTCCAGCAAATACGAAGTATTGTCCTTCATTATATCCTAGTGAACATCCAAGGCATCCCTAAATTCCCTGAATTCCCATACAGTGCTTCCACTGTAATGCAATTCAAAGTAACTGCAACACTCAGTATTGCAAAGAGCCATGTAGTTATAATTATTGCTCTATTACCATTTTTAATTTTAAATCGGCAGATTATAAGATATTTTTAAAACCACATCTCACACTCACAAAGGTAAGTAAGAAACAAAATTATTGTTGCATTATGTTGGGCTGTGTGCAATAAAGTAAACTCGTTTTACAGGGTGGGGTTTTAGGTGTGAAAGAAGGACTTCCTACCAAAAGAAGCATATGGAGACATACTCCCTATGCATCTCATGATTATATATACAATCTCTGAACAATGTATATTCCAACCTCCTAAGCCTTGCACATAATAATCTCTAAAAATCCTATGCATACATATGGAAAAAGTGTCCGCATCAGGGAATGGCAAAGACCCCATAGTGTCTGGGGCAAGATTTGTAAAGATCATTAGAACATCACTGAAAGTCTAGTAAATATCCTACATGAACAATACTAATGCAGACCCCTGGTCAACTTCAGAAAAAAACATGCTTTGCAAGTTTGTTCCCAAATCAAAAGTCACGGATTGTAAAGTACTTCTTCAGCAAATAACTAGAAGAGTTATAAAATGTCATACATGTTGTCATACATGGCTGGCGCAAACAGTGTGTCACATAACCGGATGAGTTTGGAGCATCCCTGACTGGCACCATGCCCTTGAGTTCTATCAACGTCATCAAAGTAGTTATGAATTTTGAACAACCGCTTCTCTATCTGAACTTGACACATCATTCCTGTTGACTGTTCATTGATAGCATTCCTGGAAATCATTATATTGTCATAATGATTAATATTTTTAATACACAAGCATTCTGAACTGTGAAGTACTTTATTATATGATATGCAAGTCCTAGTATCTAACATGTACAAATTGGACAGTGCGAACCCAGGGTCAAATAGATGCATTCAACAAATCCTCTTGATCTGCCAGCAGAGTGATGGGATCTGCGAAGAACTGTAAGGTCATATTTAATACAGATAAAAAGCCGAAATGGCACAGAGTTGCATGAGAACATAAGGTGCCCTAAAAATTCTCCACGCCCCCCTCTTCCCCAGATCCACATTAACCCACCAGTAACTAAAATAGTTGCAGTGTGACACGGCTTTCCTAGCAGTGTAACTATACAATGTCAGGGTAATTACCGTAATAGACAGCAATATTTAACAGGAATGTTAAAGGGCCAATAAACATTTTTGTCCCAATTATTATTATTGCATATTTAAGTCCAATATTGTAAAAGTTAAATATACAGTGGATAAAATTGGCTTAAGAACAATGTTGAGTCTATGGAGGAATTAGAATGGTCGGTATTTTTTTTTTGAAGAAAAGGTGCCAACTGCTCTATAATATTGAATGACATTGAGGAGGTAGGATGAAAAAGAATGGGTATCAGGACAATGTTAGATAGCACTACTCTTCTGCTTCATTGTAGTGGATAAAGGATTGAGGAGTATTTGTATACCTTAGAGTAATGCGAATATAAATCATCATATACTCATCATTGCTGATTTATTTAATTAATTAGGAGATTAGCATGATTTCACATCACAACAGTGACTCGAGCAAGAAGTTAGTGATGCCATCAGTCTTTTGTGCATATGATGAAGGTAATCAAACCTCTAGATTTATTTCACCCAAGGGACAATTAAAGCTTAGTGCTTACTAGCTCTTTATGCTGAACTGTGTATGTATGTGTATCTTTGCCTGCAGTTTTTATGCCCTGAGTTTAAATACAGGGATAACTGTAACATTACAATCTATTAAACTTTATTCTCCTGGACACCATAACAGTTGGTTGGATGTGTCATTAGCACAAGTGAGTGAATCATGGAAACTGAGCAGCTGGTTGACTCATCTGTGCGCATGCAGGGAAGTTCTTTCCTCTTAAAACTTTGAGCATAGCACATTCCATAACAGCACTGCATAGTACAAATCACTTATCAGGATTATAAAGTAAATAAGAGTCTGATACTGTCATTCTTCTGTGAAATATGTTCATTACCATTAAATGGCTATTCCTGCAAATACTAAGCATCATTATGCATTGCAGAACATTCATTATACAGAAAATTATCATTGTAACTAGACATGTGCATTCGTTTTCGGACGAATGCATTTTCGTCCGAAAATAAGATTTTCGTCCATTCGTCCGAAAAACGAATAACGAAAATGCTAAGCTAACGAAAGCCGAATGAACGAATGGTTAATAAACGAAAATCATTCGTTCATTCGTCCATTCGTAGTACTATTGCATTCTATAAGCCGAAATAGAGTCGGTTTATAGAATACAATAGCATTACACATACATAGTACATTCCATAAACCGACATAATGAACGACTTTCGGTTTATGGAATGCATGCAGGGGCGTACCTAGAGCATTTGGCACCCGGGGCGGACCCTGAGTGTGGCACCCCCCCTACCCCCCCCCCCCCCCTAAAAATGAAAGAAAACACCCACAATTTTTTCAATGTTTGAAAATTGTACAATTATAGATACCAGGAATAGTGTGCCATTCAGATACCAGTAATATTGTGCCAGTCAGAGCCCAGTAATAGTGTGCCAGTCAGAGCCCAGTTATATAGTGCCACTCAGAACCCAGTAATAGTGTGCCAGTCAGTGCCCAGGAATATTGTGCCAGTCAGTGCCCAGTAATAGTGTGCCAGTCAGTGCCCAGGAATATTGTGCCAGTCAGTGCCCAGGAATATTATGCCAGTCAGATGCCAAGTAATTTTGTGCCAGTCAGTGCCCAGGAATATTATGCCAGTCAGAACCCAGTAATATAGTGCCAGCCAGATTCCCAGTAATATGGTGCCAGTCAGAACCCAGTAATATAGTGCCAGCCAGAGCCCACTAATATAGTGCCAGCCAGATGCCCAGTAATAGTGTGCCAGTCAGAGCCCAGTTATATAGTGCCACTCAGAACCCAGTATTGTGCCAGTCAGAGCCCAGTAATAGTGTGCCACTCAGAACCCAGTAATATTGTGCCAGTCAGAGCCCAGTAATAGTGTGCCAGTCAGTGCCCAGTAATAGTGTGCCAGTCAGTGCCCAGTAATAGTGTGCCAGTCAGTGCCCAGGATTATTGTGCCAGTCAGTGCCCAGTAATAGTGTGCCACTCAGAGCCCAGGAATATTGTGCCAGTCAGAGCCCAGTTATATAATGCCACTCAGAACCCAGTAATAGTGTGCCAGTCAGTGCCAAGTAATAGTGTGCCACTCAGAGCCCAGTAATAGTGTGCCAGTCAGAGCCCAGTTATATAGTGCCACTCAGAACCCAGTAATAGTGTGCCAGTCAGTGCCCAGGAATATTGTGCCAGTCAGTGCCCAGTAATATTGTGCCAGTCAGTGCCCAGGAATATTATGCCAGTCAGATGCCAAGTAATTTTGTGCCAGTCAGTGCCCAGGAATATTATGCCAGTCAGAACCCAGTAATATAGTGCCAGCCAGATTCCCAGTAATATAGTGCCAGTCAGAACCCAGTAATATAGTGCCAGCCAGAGCCCAGTAATATAGTGCCAGCCAGATGCCCAGTAATATTGTGCCAGTCAGTGCCCAGTAATAGTGTGCCAGTCAGTGCCCAGTAATAGTGTGCCACTCAGAGCCCAGTAATAGTGTGCCAGTCAGAGCCCAGTTATATAGTGCCACTCAGAACCCAGTAATATTGTGCCAGCCAGATTCCCAGTAATATAGTGCCAGTCAGAACCCAGTAATATAGTGCCAGCCAGAGCCCAGTAATATTGTGCCAGCCAGATGCCCAGTAATATTGTGCCAGTCAGTGCCCAGTAATAGTGTGCCAGTCAGTGCCCAGTAATAGTGTGCCACTCAGAGCCCAGTAATAGTGTGCCAGTCAGAGCCCAGTTATATAGTGCCACTCAGAACCCAGTAATATTGTGCCAGCCAGATTCGCAGTAATATAGTGCCAGTCAGAACCCAGTAATATAGTGCCAGTCAGAACCCAGTAATATAGTGCCAGTCAGAACCCAGTAATATTGTGCCAGCCAGATTCCCAGTAATATAGTGCAAGTCAGAACCCAGTAATATAGTGCCAGCCAGAGCCCAGTAATATAGTGCCAGTCAGAACCCAGTAATATAGTGCCAGTCAGAACCCAGTAATATTGTGCCAGCCAGATTCCCAGTAATATAGTGCCAGTCAGAACCCAGTAATATAGTGCAAGTCAGAACCCAGTAATATAGTGCAAGTCAGAACCCAGTAATATAGTGCCATCCAGAGCCCAGTAATATAGTGCCAGCCAGAGCCCAGTAATATAGTGCCAGTCAGAACCCAGTTATATAGTGCCACTCAGAACCCAGTAATATAGTGCCAGTCAGAACCCAGTAATATAGTGCCAGTCAGAACCCAGTAATATAGTGCCAGTCAGTGCCCAGTAATATAGTGCCAGTCAGAGCCCAGTAATATAGTGCAAGTCAGAACCCAGTAATATAGTGCCATCCAGAGCCCAGTAATATAGTGCCATCCAGAGCCCAGTAATATAGTGCCATCCAGAGCCCAGTAATATAGTGCCAGCCAGAGCCCAGTAATATAGTGCCAGTCAGAACCCAGTAATATAGTGCCAGTCAGAACCCAGTAATATAGTGCCAGTCAGAACCCAGTAATATAGTGCCAGTCAGTGCCCAGTAATATAGTGCAAGTCAGAACCCAGTAATATAGTGCAAGTCAGAACCCAGTAATATAGTGCCAGCCAGAGCCCAGTAATATAGTGCCAGCCAGAGCCCAGTAATATAGTGCCAGTCAGAACCCAGTTATATAGTGCCACTCAGAACCCAGTAATATAGTGCCAGTCAGAACCCAGTAATATAGTGCCAGTCAGTGCCCAGTAATATAGTGCCAGTCAGAGCCCAGTAATATAGTGCAAGTCAGAACCCAGTAATATAGTGCCATCCAGAGCCCAGTAATATAGTGCCATCCAGAGCCCAGTAATATAGTGCCATCCAGAGCCCAGTAATATAGTGCCAGCCAGAGCCCAGTAATATAGTGCCAGCCAGAGCCCAGTAATATAGTGCCAGTCAGAACCCAGTAATATAGTGCCAGTCAGAACCCAGTAATATATAGTGCCAGTCAGAACCCAGTAATATTGTGCCAGCCAGAACCCAGTAATATAGTGCCAGTCAGAACCCAGTAATATAGTGCCAGTCAGAACCCAGTAATATAGTGCCAGTCAGTACCCAGTAATATAGTGCCAGTCAGTGCCCAGTAATATAGTGCCAGTCAGAGCCCAGTAATATAGTGCAAGTCAGAACCCAGTAATATAGTGCCATCCAGAGCCCAGTAATATAGTGCCATCCAGAGCCCAGTAATATAGTGCCATCCAGAGCCCAGTAATATAGTGCCAGCCAGAGCCCAGTAATATAGTGCCAGCCAGAGCCCAGTAATATAGTGCCAGTCAGAACCCAGTAATATAGTGCCAGTCAGAACCCAGTAATATATAGTGCCAGTCAGAACCCAGTAATATTGTGCCAGCCAGAACCCAGTAATATAGTGCCAGTCAGAACCCAGTAATATAGTGCCAGTCAGAACCCAGTAATATAGTGCCAGTCAGAGCCCAGTAATATTGTGCCAGCCAGATTCCCAGTAATATAGTGCCAGTCAGAACCCAGTAATATAGTGCAAGTCAGTACCCAGTAATATAGTGCCAGTCAGTGCCCAGTAATATAGTGCCAGTCAGAGCCCAGTAATATAGTGCAAGTCAGAACCCAGTAATATAGTGCCATCCAGAGCCCAGTAATATAGTGCCATCCAGAGCCCAGTAATATAGTGCCATCCAGAGCCCAGTAATATAGTGCCAGCCAGAGCCCAGTAATATAGTGCCAGCCAGAGCCCAGTAATATAGTGCCAGTCAGAACCCAGTAATATAGTGCCAGTCAGAACCCAGTAATATAGTGCCAGTCAGTGCCCAGTAATATAGTGCCAGTCAGAGCCCAGTAATATAGTGCAAGTCAGAACCCAGTAATATAGTGCCATCCAGAGCCCAGTAATATAGTGCCATCCAGAGCCCAGTAATATAGTGCCATCCAGAGCCCAGTAATATAGTGCCAGCCAGAGCCCAGTAATATAGTGCCAGCCAGAGCCCAGTAATATAGTGCCAGTCAGAACCCAGTAATATAGTGCCAGTCAGAACCCAGTAATATATAGTGCCAGTCAGAACCCAGTAATATTGTGCCAGCCAGAACCCAGTAATATAGTGCCAGTCAGAACCCAGTAATATAGTGCCAGTCAGAACCCAGTAATATAGTGCCAGTCAGTACCCAGTAATATAGTGCCAGTCAGTGCCCAGTAATATAGTGCCAGTCAGAGCCCAGTAATATAGTGCAAGTCAGAACCCAGTAATATAGTGCCATCCAGAGCCCAGTAATATAGTGCCATCCAGAGCCCAGTAATATAGTGCCATCCAGAGCCCAGTAATATAGTGCCAGCCAGAGCCCAGTAATATAGTGCCAGCCAGAGCCCAGTAATATAGTGCCAGTCAGAACCCAGTAATATAGTGCCAGTCAGAACCCAGTAATATATAGTGCCAGTCAGAACCCAGTAATATTGTGCCAGCCAGAACCCAGTAATATAGTGCCAGTCAGAACCCAGTAATATAGTGCCAGTCAGAACCCAGTAATATAGTGCAAGTCAGAACCCAGTAATATAGTGCCAGCCAGAGCCCAGTAATATAGTGCCAGTCAGAACCCAGTTATATAGTGCCAGTCAGTGTCAGTGCCCAGTAATAGTGTGCCACTCAGAGCCCCCCCCCCCCCCCCATCACTTACCAAATCGCTGCTTCTCCCGGACGACTCCTCCGTGCAGTCTTCCATCCTGCACGGAGGAGGGAAACATAGTCGCCGGATGTGACGTATCGTCACATCCGGTCGCTGTGATTTTTTTTTTTTTCCACCCGGCGGCCGCATCCAGAGGATTCGGCCACCTGAAAAAAAAAAAAAAAAAAGGTAAGCAGCGCGGGGGGTGCCGGCAGCACCGGTGGCACCCCCCTAGTCAGTGGCACCCGGGGCGGGCCGCCCCCCCCGCCCCCCCCTCGGGACGCCACTGAATGCATGTAAGTCTATTGGCATTCTATAAACCGAACGTTCGGTTTATAGAATAGCAATAGGATTACATGTATTACATAAGCCGACAGCCTATAAACCGAACATTCGGTTTATAGGCTGTCGGCATTTCACTACACGGACACAAAGTCTCCATTCATAAATTTATGAATGGAGACTCTGTCTCCGTGTAGTGAAATGCCGACAGCCTATAAACCGAACGTTCGGTTTATAGGCTGTCGGCTTATGTAATACATGTAATCCTATTGCTATTCTATAAACCAAACGTTCGGTTTATAGAATAGCAATAGGATTACATGTATTCCATAAGCCGAAAGTCTATAAACCGAACGTTCGGTTTATAGACTTTCGGCTTATAGAAAACATGTAGTACTATTGCCTTTCTATGAACCGAACGAGAGCCCCATTCATAAGAATTTCTTATGAATGGGGCTCTCGTTCGATTTATAGAAAGCCAATAGTATTACACGTATTCTATAAAACAAACGAATAAAACGAACGAAACGAAAATAATGAACGAATTTCGTCTGAAACGAATGCAGTAATGAACGAAATTCGTGTTAGATTAAATAAATACAATTTTCGTCCGAATGGACACACAGCTGGAAATTTAGGTTTAGAATTCTAACACAGCACATCATATTCATAGTACAACAGATTGGGCTATATAGCGATGCTCAATATTATTATGTCTTACATCATGTTTACTGAGAGACATATGGGAATGTACAAATATATTTATTACCTGAAACCACAGTATGTTTAATTTAAAATGCAAATGGTTACATTAGTAATCCTTATATGCGGATACTGTCACGTGTGCTATCTATACATATGGACAGTGTGTATAAACTGACCAGAGGATATTGCAATCCCTGGTACAATCTGTTTTCTTAGGGGACAACAGTGTAGGCGTTTTAAATAGAAATGATTAAATGAAAGAATACAAATAAAGTACCTTATTGAGCACTCTCTGCTTATATAACTTTATCAAGGGATGGACACTTGGGTAACATGGGTCTGTCTTCATGAGAGGGCATAATAAGATACTTTTTTGTTTTTTACTGTTTCATTAAACACTTGCTGAGTGTTTCTGTGAGTGAGTGCTGGCTGTGTGATTGTGTGCTAGCTGAGTGTGTCTGTGTCATTGTGTGTTGGCTGAGTGTATCAGTGAGTCAGTGTGTGCTGGCTGAGTGTGATTGTGTTCTGGCTGGCTGAGTGTGTCTGTGAGTCAGTGTGTGCTGATTGAGTGTGCCTATGAATGATTGTGTGCTGGCTGAGTGTGATTGTGTGTTGGCTGAGTGTGTCTATGAATGAGTGTGATTGTGTGCTGACTGAGTCTATGAATGAGTGTGATTGTGTGCTGAATGAGTCTATGAATGAGTGTGTCTGTGATTGTGTCTGTGAGTGGATGTGTGCTGACTAAATGTGTCTATGAATGAGTGTGTGTTGGCTGAGTGTGTGTGATAAGCTGTATAGTGACAGATACGGCCCTGCCAAGCCATTTGAAGACAATGAGGGCAGTGTCATGTTTGGGGACAATGATGGCAGTGATTAGCTGTTTGGGGACACTGATGACAGTGATAAGCTGTCTGGGCACACTTATAGCATTGACAGGGTGTTTGAGGACAACAATGGGCCTGACAGGTTGATTGGGCAAATAGATGACCCTGACAAGCTGATGGGGGACAAGATACACTGGGAAGCTGTTTGAGAAAGATGGCATCAGCAAGATGTTTTGGGACAGAGATGGAACAAGGCCTTGTGAGTCCAGTATTGGTACTGTGGTGAATTCATGGGGATGCAATAAGAATGCTTTGGTAAGTTTTGTGGGTACATTATTGGACTATTGCAATAATAATTGGCAAGTCCTGTGGGTGCTGAAATGTGTGTGTATTTGATCAGCTTATGAATATATGTGCTAGTTTATCTGAGCAGATGTCTCCTAAATGTGAACACTAACACATGTATACACACTAATTTGCTGATCAGATACACATACACACTCATATGCTGATCAGATACACTGTGTTTCTGATTAGATGTCTCCTACATGTGAACACTAACACATATATACTAATACTTATATGCAGATCAGATACACAAACGCTATGAGCTTGATCAGCATATGAGTGTGTCAGTGTGTGCTTATGTGTGTATACGATCACATATGAATGTGTATATATGAGTTCACATTTAGGAAAAAGGAATACGGATGTGAATAGGTCAGCGACACACTTTTTATTTTTACCAAATGTTTTTGTGTATAGATATTTTTAGCATAATTATGAGATAATACAATTCTAGGAGATGCGAATTCCTAGATGCTGGTATTTAAGTCTGATCTGAACAAATGCTATTTATACAGTTCATTTTTTATTTTCGCTTGAATATATTTTATTTAATTATGAGTGTCCATAAAGGCCTCATGTTCCACTTTCGCCTAAGGCCTCCCAAAGTCTAGAGCTGCATCTGCACGGGCGTACCTATAGTATTTGGCACCCAGTGCTTCCTAAGTAGCCCAAATTCATGGGCTATTCAGATTACCAAGGTACTCTGATTTCGGTCCTCGAAAATAGGCGCATATTAAGTAGGCCCTTACATATTTTACTTCCAGTACTTTGTATATAACTGAAGATAGAATAGGAAGATAAACAGAAGATAAACCATCAATCTCACCTCCTACGAATTAACGTATCCATTCACACACAATACTCTTGGCATATGGAAAGATGGTGCAGACTGTAAGTGAGCCCGTTTTACTACATAGAAGAAATCGAGGCAATAGCCAGCACCGAAATTTATTTTCTGGGGCACCCACGATCGCACCACGGAGCGATTGTGGAGCCATATTGATGGAGCAGCATGCTCTGTCAATATGCCTATGCCCTCTGGTGGTCTGAGCTTCGGAAGTGAAAGAAACTTCACTTCCATCGCTCTGAATATGCTACTTGACTGCCCCTAGTGGTAGTTAAGTAGCATAGCAATGTAAAAAAATAAATATTTAATTAACTAAAAACTGGTTATATAGTTAGATTAGCCTATAGGGTTAAAATTAAATACTTTTTAGCATAAGGGATAGGGTTAAAATTAAAATATATTAAGGGATAGCATAAGGGTTAGAGTTGGGGTTAAATTTACAGGGAGTGCAGAATTATTAGGCAAATGAGTATTTTGACCACATCATCCTCTTTATGCATGTTGTCTTACTCCAAGCTGTATAGGCTCGAAAGCCTACTACCAATTAAGCATATTAGGTGATGTGCATCTCTGTAATGAGAAGGGGTGTGGTCTAATGACATCAACACCCTATATCAGGTGTGCATAATTATTAGGCAACTTCCTTTCCTTTGGCAAAATGGGTCAAAAGAAGGACTTGACAGGCTCAGAAAAGTCAAAAATAGTGAGATATCTTGCAGAGGGATGCAGCACTCTTAAAATTGCAAAGCTTCTGAAGCGTGATCATCGAACAATCAAGCGTTTCATTCAAAATAGTCAACATGGTCGCAAGAAGCGTGTGGAAAAACCAAGGTGCAAAATAACTGCCCATGAACTGAGAAAAGTCAAGCGTGCAGCTGCCACGATGCCACTTGCCACCAGTTTGGCCATATTTCAGAGCTGCAACATCACTGGAGTGCCCAAAAGCACAAGGTGTGCAATACTCAGAGACATGGCCAAGGTAAGAAAGGCTGAAAGACGACCACCACTGAACAAGACACACAAGCTGAAACGTCAAGACTGGGCCAAGAAATATCTCAAGACTGATTTTTCTAAGGTTTTATGGACTGATGAAATGAGAGTGAGTCTTGATGGGCCAGATGGATGGGCCCGTGGCTGGATTGGTAAAGGGCAGAGAGCTCCAGTCCGACTCAGACGCCAGCAAGGTGGAGGTGGAGTACTGGTTTAGGCTGGTATCATCAAAGATGAGCTTGTGGGGCCTTTTCGGGTTGAGGATGGAGTCAAGCTCAACTCCCAGTCCTACTGCCAGTTCCTGGAAGACACCTTCTTCAAGCAGTGGTACAGGAAGAAGTCTGCATCCTTCAAGAAAAACATGATTTTCATGCAGGACAATGCTCCATCACACGCGTCCAAGTACTCCACAGCGTGGCTGGCAAGAAAGGGTATAAAAGAAGAAAATCTAATGACATGGCCTCCTTGTTCACCTGATCTGAACCCCATTGAGAACCTGTGGTCCATCATCAAATGTGAGATTTACAAGGAGGGAAAACAGTACACCTCTCTGAACAGTGTCTGGGAGGCTGTGGTTGCTGCTGCACGCAATGTTGATGGTGAACAGATCAAAACACTGACAGAATCCATGGATGGCAGGCTTTTGAGTGTCCTTGCAAAGAAAGGTGGCTATATTGGTCACTGATTTGTTTTTGTTTTGTTTTTGAATGTCAGAAATGTATATTTGTGAATGTTGAGATGTTATATTGGTTTCACTGGTAAAAATAAATAATTAAAATGGGTATATATTTGTTTTTTGTTAAGTTGCCTAATAATTATGCACAGTAATAGTCACCTGCACACACAGATATCCCCCTAAAATAGCTAAAACTAAAAACAAACTAAAAACTACTTCCAAAAATATTCAGCTTTGATATTAATGAGTTTTTTGGGTTCATTGAGAACATGGTTGTTGTTCAATAATAAAATTAATCCTCAAAAATACAACTTGCCTAATAATTCTGCACTCCCTGTAGTGTTAAGGTTAAATTTTGGGTTGGGGTTGGGGTCAAAAGGTCAATATAGGAAAAAACCTAAAAACACTATTTTTGGTTTTTCCCCCATAACTCGCAAAAAAATACCGAAAAATATGGAAACACGCACATTTAGAAACTATTTTGATGGGGTCTTTTTTAATGATTGTATTTGTGTAAATTATATTTTAGGTGAAAGTTAGAAAAAGGTTTTTTTTTAAATTTTTTTATCATATTTTATGATTTTTTTTGTAGTAAATTATAAGATATGATGAACATAAAGGTACATAATAAAAGCCCTTCTTATGACAATAAAAACAACATATAATTTGTGTGGGTACAGTATGTGAGAAAGAAGAAAATTGCAGCTAAACACAAACACCCCAGAAATGTCAATACAGCCATTGTCACCAAGGGAAAGTCAAGGTGAAAATGTCTTGTCACTAAGGGGTTAAATGATGAGTTTAACCCCCAAATTAGTGGCTGTTAATTCCAGGACACTATCTAGCGTTTGTGCCAAAACACAGCACCAAGCTGCCACCCCCAATGTAATTGCATCTCTCTTATACAGTAGCAGCTGCTAACACAAGCAGGTGCTCGGTTCCCTGTCTTTCTCTGTTCATGTATCTAAATTTACTTTCATATTTGAAATGATTCCCCTTCATACTCTTTTGCATTAAAACTCTACCTTTATAGGACCCCCCCCCATCAATTTTTGTGGGATATGTTGTTGATTCAACAAGCAGGGAAACCAGATATTGTTTCTGTAAACTGTTTGCCCACAAATTATAAAAAAAACAATAATTTCTTAGTAAATACTACACTCTCATGATAAATGCTTAATACTAGCTAAACAACTACCCCAAAAAGAAAAGAAATGGATACGCTGTGCAGGGAGCTACCCTCTCTACTTTCACCTCATGTATAAAAGAAAACGCCAACCATCTCCAAAGCTTGTGGATTAGGTTCTCTAGCACCCTGGGAAATATGCTATTACATTGTACAGGGCATGTATGAGCGAGGGGGGGTGTAGGAGATGACTGACGGCTGCCAGGGGGAGGGATCTAGGGGGAGTTGATAAAGGTCCCCGGATCCCTCTCCCTAGCAGCCATTTTTCGCACTCAGTAGCAATTTCCCGCCCTCCCTCCCTTTAGTTATGTATTACGTTTGTGAATTTCTGTACTAACTCTTTTTTGTCGCAGCAGGCGTGGGTTTTATTCCTTGCCAGTCGGGGATTTGGTTTGGAAAACGGAATTTGGGGATAATAGAGTGAGAATAGGGCACTCGGTCCTACCCTAACCTTTCAACTTGGAAGTTGGTTGCGTGGACGTTCCCACTGAGCTAAAAGAGCTGGCTAGTGGTTAGCATTGTGGTAAGATGAAATGGTTTAAGGTGTATGACACCTTAAGGGACGAGGAGGGAAGGCGAGCACTCTAGGTAATTTGCACTATGTACATATTTAGGTTAAGTTGTTGTGGCTGGCAAGGGGTTAGTTAATGTGTTAGGCTGTATCAGTTATATATATATATATATATATATATATATATTATATATATTCAAGGAAAGTATGGTGGTCGGCTGATACAGCCTTATGTTGTTTATAAATAAAATTGCTGTGGCCTTTTTTCACCATCACCAGTCTCGTGTCCAGTTATTGGGGTCTAGGTGGGATCTTGGGTGTGTGTTGGGAATGGTATTAGGAATCAGGCACTCTATCCCCTCTGCGTACATACAAATGGGAGGTATATGTTAGTGGTATTTGTTAGTTAGCCATTAATATGGCTAGATCCTGAACATTCATGGCCGGTGCTACCAATATGCGAACTAGGCATTCACTTAGGGTGATGGCTCTGGGGTTGCATGCTGTTTTGCCAGGATCCTTTCCAGTATCTCAGTAGACAGAGCCACACTTTGGCAGCTGCAACGCACTCAGTCACTCCAGATGTTAGACACTCAGAGGCGCGGAGACAGATTGTCACTACAGTACAAGGTGCGGGTCATGTGACCCTGCCTCGTTCGTAAAACACGAGTATGTGTCCGATGAGATCCTCCTTCTGCAGACCTGATCAAAGATAATCTGTCACAAAAGGCAAACCAGAGAACCTGTTTGTTCCATGATATATTGGTAACAGAGCACACAATAATTAACTATAATAGCATTATTAAGATGGTTCACTGTTCATTTTTTTTCTATTTAGGGTAACATAGTAACATAGTAATTTAGGTTGAAAAAAGACACAAGTCCATCAAGTTCAACCCTTCTACCTATCATTTCAGCATTTTGATCCAAAAGAAGGCAAAAAAAAAAAACCTCTAAGTCTCTCTTCATAACTAAGATCCTCCAATCCCCTTATTAATTTTGTAGCTTTCCTTTGCACTTTTTCTAGTTCCTTAATATCCTTTTTAAGGACTGGTGCCCAGAATTGTACTGCATATTCAAGGTGAGGTCTTACCATTGATTTGTAAAGAGGCTCCCGTGAATCTATACCTCGTTTTATACATGCCAATATCTTATTGGCCCTTGCAGCTGCTGACTGGCATTGGGCACTGTTGCCAAGTTTGTTATCTACAATGATTCGTAAATCCTTTTCGTTAGTAGTTTTTCCCAGGGAAATACCATTTAACGTATATGTTACTTTGTTATTAATTTTCCCATAATGCATAACTTTACATTTGTCTATATTGAACCTCATTTGCCACTTTCTTGCCCAGTTCCCCACTCTGTCCAAATCTTCCTGTAAAGAAAAAACATCAAGATGAGTCTTTTTTACCTTACCTAATTTTGTGTCATCAGCAAACACTGAGACATGGCACTCAGCACAACGTGGGAGATCATTAATAAACATATTAAAAAGAAGAGGTCCCAAAACAGACCCCTGAGGTACTCCGCTCACTACCCTGGTCCAATTTGAAGCTTTACCATTTACAACAACCCTCTGTGTTCTATCTTTTAGCCAATTTTCAATCCAAATACATACATTTGCCCCCAATCCTATTTCTCTCAATTTGTAGAGTAACCTTTTGTGTGGAACTGTATCAAATGCTTTAGCAAAATCCAAATAGATCACATCAACTGCCACACCTAGTGCTGAAATGCTGTATAGCACAGCTAATTGCACTTAAGAGAAAATGCTCAGCGCTGTTTTATTTACATATAGAAGTAGAGACTACAAAAGAATTAAGAGTTAGTCAGATGGCTCCATTGGTTCAGTTAAAATAATTCACACAAATATTTATGTTACATTAAGGACTGCCATTAAAGCATGGCCCTCCTCCATCAACTCCAGCTACTGGACATCAACTCCCATATTTGATAGTCCAAAGTGACAAAATAATTATGGGAATTGTGGTCCATGAACAACTGGAAGGGTGCAATTATTGGACTGCCAATGTATTGTGCCAATGCTACGGGAGCACAGGCATATGAACTCATATCTATGTCTGGCTCACAATACACTCATGGGACCTGTGCTTGCATGCCAAATGGCTGTCTGAGAATCATGAGAAATGTAGTCTCAACCACTGGAATATTAACAAACCTTAGCAACAATACATGTTTCAAATAAACTGCTTTTTGTCTGCAGCGTGAAGATGTATCTATTCCTAGACAGAGACCCTGTGCCTGTGAAAGAGCAGCTGCCAGTATGAAGGGGAGGAGAGCAGGTATAGGGAGGGGAAGAGAGAAAACCAAATGAGCAAATAAAACATTTTTTCTGCACTCATCTAACCACCAGGTGTTTGTCCTGCTCTCTATGTGTTGTCACCCCTAAGAGGTTTATTGTTTCGCTCTCTCTTGATGCTGCTTCTGTGGGCCTGTTGGAATATTCTCAGAAAGGGCAAGTGGCCTCTCTAGCTTGCTCTCTGGATGTAAATGCTTAGAACCAAGCTAAGATTTTTGCTTCAGTTTGTTATTCCTGTATATAAATATACATCAGTGTTTAATACAAGAGTGAGATGCTGCAATGAATATAAATATACATTAGTGTTTAACACAAGAGTGAGATGCTGTAATGAGTGCTACTTTTCCCAATCACAGCGTTTGGCTAATTTTAGAAGTAACACAGCTTCAGGAAAACAAGGAGCAACATGAACTGGCTGCAGATAAGTCTGACCAATTCCATTTCTCAGTCGTAGGTGATATTTGAAAGTGTCCAGCATTGATGTGGTGTAAATCTGAAGCTAAAGTGTCTAGATCAGGGACAGGCAGCAACACTGTATATGGAAGGCATTTTCTGGACTTTGTGACAGGCAGTTTAATGATGTTCGATGGACCTTGTCACAGACACTGGCATCCTTACATGGGCACTTTCCATTTCCTTTCTCTAGACTGTCTGATTGCATACATTTATGGTAGTGATCAAGGGGTTTAGTAAGTTAGTCTTCACTGAAGAAGTGGGTTTTAGGGATTTTTTTTTTTTTTTAAAGATTAAGAAATACAGGGGGCAGTAGAATATTCCATTAGATGAGGCTGCCATAGAAAAAGCCTGGATTTCATGGTGAAAAATGGAAATGAGAGCAGAGCAGAGCAGTGTGATTTATAGTAGAAGACCATTTACTGTAAGAGACAATCAAGGGAATATTGATGTTAGAGGAAGGGCAAAGAAGAAGCTCAGTTTAATCAGCTCAGGAAATTCCAGTTTCGGATTCACTCTTGACTGAGAAGAGGAAAGTCAGGAAAAATGCAATGCAATTTCAAGATAGCCACCTTCACACTGAAAAGTTATAATTATCGGCAATTACAACTACTAGACAGATAAATAAAAATGATATTAATCTTATTTTCAGATAAATCAATCAGATAAGGAGGCTTTACAGAATTATGTAAACTGTCATTTATATAGAAAACCAAAATATACTTTCCATTATTATTTTTTTAAGAAGCACATGTCCTCTCTGACAGCCAGGAGAACAATAACACCTCTTTGTCTCTGACATTTAGATTATTAATAGTATGGTCTCATCTCTAACCAAGAGCACAATAATAATTTCCTCTCTGAAAGTGAAATATTCAATCATTATAAATCTTTATATAGCTATGCACTGTATGTAGAAATATATACACGGTTATTTATAAATAAACACGCCCTTCTCTCTCAGGACTCCCATCACTCACACAATACCCAGTACCCCACACCCTCTGTTTATCCCTTCTCTTTCTTAGTCCTTTATATCCCCCATTAGTTATTTTCTACTGTGTTGTTCCCTTCTCCTCAACCCCATACCATAAGCCTGTCCCTCTACACTCTTTGGCATCCACTAGATGCTATCTAATTCAACTGATTTTGACTGGCCTGCACAGATACCTGTCCTCAACCCAGTCGAACAATGTTGGGATGAGCGGGAACAGAGAATGCGATCCAGGTCCTTTCGTCCAACATCAGTGCCTGACCTCACAAATGCTCTATTGGGTAAATGGGCAGAAATTCACACAGAAACATTCAAAAATATTGTGGAAAGCCTTCCCAGAAGAGTGGAATCTCACAAATGCTCTACTAGATTAATGGGAAAGCCTTCCCAGAAGAGTGGAAGCTCACAAATGCTCTACTAGATAGAGTGGAGGCTGTTATGGCTGCAAAGGGGGAACCAGTTACATATTAATATCAATGTAGTTTGAATGTAACGTCATAAATGTCCCTGTTGGTGTAATGTTAGGATTTGCCCCCACTCTGATCATAAAACACAAAACTACGTTCACAGCCATGTGTATATAGCGGACCAATCTCCTCAATATCACCCCAATGCTAAACACCTTGCACACTTTGAATTTGTAACGGTATCAGAGAGTGAAATAATCTCGCACATCTCATCAATCAAAATATGAAATTACAATGTGGGCTGGACCTACTTGCATACCTCCACCGCCCATCCCATTGCCTACTTAATCAATGCATCTCTGGTAATGTTCCCAAAGCCTGGAAAATAGCTAGAGTTGTCCCTATACACAAAATTGGTACCTTCTACCTGAGCAGCATCCTCTCTCTTACTCCCCATACGACCTGCAATCTCACATCCAGCACCAGGCCCTTACTAGTTATCCCTCACTTCAAAATTAGTAGGTGTAGGTGCATTTACTATCAGAGCTCCTCATATATGGAATAGTCTCCAAGATTATGTCAAATCATCCTCTAATCTAAAACCCCTGACAATGAGTGTCTCCCAGCTTCTAAAAATAGAATGCACCAGTTACAACCTTCTATATATACAATACATGTTTATTGTTGTTCCTCTTTTTTATCTGTATTGATAGTTGTGTATCCTATATGTTCTCTTCCCAACCTTCCTGTAAGGTATGTGTGCTTTATTTTTCTTATTGCTATAAATTTGTATACCATTCTGAACTTGGTCCCTAGGACATACTTGAAAACAAAAGACATCTTGTATTCTTCCCGTTAAAACACTTTCTAAATAAAAAAACTAATTGTATTGCTCTTAATGTTCAGAAATAAACTACATTCATTAGCTGTAACATGCGTTGACATTCCTTTCACTCTGAAGAATTTCTGAGAACCAATGTCATGGTAACAGGCTCATTTATCCACCTGTACAGAGAACTTTGGTAAAATAATATAGCTTAACCCCACACTGGTGCTGATAGATAGTAATGACCAATGATCTCTAGAAGGTCTATGGACCTGCATTGCCTTAAATCACTGGCGGGCCTCAACTTATTAAAACTTAATGGCAGTTCTCTCTCCATAACTACTTAACAAGCGCTGGCCTGCATAACATTCCATAACTCTGGCAATAACAAAAAAATATAAAGAAGTAACAGCCGTTGGCGTTTGTAAGATGTCATGGTCTCCCATGACTATATTGAGTATATAAGCTGTCTATAGTTATTATCTAAACAAACACATACCCAAGCATGGTCTGCACCCATGCGTATCGCATTTGCAGGGAGAAATGGCATGCTGGCTGTCACATGTTTGGAGCAGTCCAGCAACAGCGAATCAAAACCTCTGCAAAACACGTGAGTGTCCTGAAAGCAAGTGATGATGATCACTATGTCTACCTATCAAAATCAGTGTCTGGTACTGGTTCTAGCTTTACTGACTGGATAAAGTACAGGTTTCATTATGTTTCAGTTTTTTATTTACCTGTATATATAAGATATCTATAAGATATACACCCTCCCTTATGAAATTACCTCATATACTTACTTATTCACTATATTCTTTGCTCACCTGGGACTACAGGCCACTTTCAGTCTTGCAGCAGACTTTAGCAGATCCTATTGTATTCATCTGCTACAAAGTGACTGAAGACAACATGTATTGATCTGAGCCAGGCAGATAAAATCAGTAAAGTCTGCCAAACACAAAACTATAAACAAACAAGAATCTGCACAGAATTATATGCCAGCTGGCTCCAATACAAATATACACGACACTAAATAAGGCTTGGTTCCAACAAAAATATAACATACATTTTAATGACAGCTTCCCTTAAAGCGATATTTATAGCTTTCTAGTTTTTGCATGGTTTAGACATTTTCATAGTGAACAATACGATTTTAAATTCCTGCTATGCTATTACTGTTATCTTAAGGATTTGATTATTAGAGTTTATTGTTCAGTTTTTTTATTCTAGAAATAGTTTTATTATACTTATTTCAGAATATTTGAAGTCTCTGGAAATTATTTTCATTTTGTTATAATTCAAATCCTTGGTAAAATAAGTATGAATGTGATTTTGGGCTCCTGCATCTTTCCTTTCTGTTGTTCTTTGTGTATACTACCTTTGATCCTTTGTTAGCAGAAAGCTTACTTTTTCTACATATGGGAATTCACTTAAAGAATTACAGATATATCAGTTTGCCACAACATTCTAACCAGTTTTGTTTTTTAATGTATCATCTTTCATTTGTCTATGAAAAGCTCACAAAAAGTATTCAACCTATTTGGACAAATTAAATCAAACACTGCTGTGCCTTGGTCAAGAATAGTTAACGATCTGTCTTTAGGTCAAGTAAGTGGGCCTTTGCCCAAGGCTACGTGTCTGTGAACATATATTAAACTGTGTCCCCAGTTGTTGCTCAGCTTCATTGATCTTATAAGAGTGGGGCACTATATGAGAGTCATTATCATAAAAGTAGGGTGAGTGGTGGACAGCAAATGTCTATCAACTCTGCTTCCTGGATCTTCTAATCTCTCAGTCACAGTGCTATGTATGTGAGAGTAAGGGCTGATAAGGTGATGAAAACATGGAACACCGAATAAAACAGGTTTTCCTTTCATGGGGATGCTCTCAAAGACCCATGGGTATAGTGATTTGTACATGTTGATAGGAGCTGTTAGGTGAGAGGTTTTTGTATGCCATGACCTCCATTGCTCATTATACTGATTTTCTGCTTATGCCTGTCCTGTTTTATACAGTTTTTTGTTTTTGTTTTGCATACAGTCTTGTGCTATTCCATTTTGTGCAACAACCCCTCTTATCTCCAAGCTGGGAGTTTTGAGTTTTTATATATGTATATTTCTATTTTTTGTTTTAATTATAATCAGTTTTTAGAGTGTGATATCCCACTATCTGGGTGTCTCTATACATGCTTCTATAATAATGATTGTTCTATATTTTTGTAATCATTATTTATGTTTTGTTATTCTACAATGAGTGCCTTATACTGGAGTTCTTTTGAGTCCCATTTTATTTTTATGATTCTAAGCACCTGGGCACACTCCTTTAATTGTAGTTGTTGAGATTAATTATTTTCTTTAATGATCATATGAGCAGGTCTCTATTTTCTATTTTGCACTAGTGTGTGCATTAAAGCACAAGTGCCTGATAGCTGACTGCAGTATTTTCTTCTCTAGATGCTAATTCAGTAAATTACTCTCTTAATACTCTCTTCATTTTCATAAAACTACCTCCTTTCATGTTCTCAGACCTAGGCACCCGACTGCGGCTCAGCAGTTTCTGTACTACAACCACTGGTGTATCTTGGCCAAAGCCAACAAGGTGGTACTGGGAAGTTGTTTTGGGCACAAAGGTGGCACTGGCTAGGTGTTTGGGGACAATGATTGTGGCTCCTAAACAAGAAGAGGTGGGATAAATGAAGATTAGGGGGTGCGTGGGTTTCGTCAGGCCTACGGCAGCACAAAACCTGAATACACCACTAACTACAACTACCATATTTCCCTGCCATTCTAGTTCTGCAGTAGCTGGAGGGTCACAGTTGAAATCCAACCAATGTTTACAGGGATTGTAATGGGCAGCTTTGGGTCACACAATCCCTCATGTTCTTCCTACAAATTGAAGTATGTCACAGTGTTACGTTGTATTGTGGGTCACTGCTACTGTTGACTCAAAGACAAGCATTATTGTAACTATTACACTTGCCAACTTTTGGACCTTTCATTGAGATGCTCTTAAAGACCAATGGGTTTAGTGATATAGTAGTGATTCCTCCCACATTAAGCAGTGGTGTAGCCAGTCACATTTTGCTCCACCCATTTACTTGCAAAACTTTTTCCACTTTGCACATGCATTTTACGAGCATCTCGGAAACCTGTAATTGCTGTTGTTACAATACGAATGTGTTAGTGGCAACTGTGAAAAAAACAAATGCTTGATGGGACATTGAGGGATCAAGACTATTGGCAGGTGTGCAATTGGTAAGCCAACATATGTTCATGATGGGAAATTAAGGTTAATGTTAAGACTTGATACAGCCAGAATTATGTGACACCACATCGGTGCTACTGCTATATTAATAGAAAGATGTGTGCTTGTTTGCAATTTATATTTCTTTTTTTGGAACGGGTTCCACCTTCAAGGAAAAAATTGTCATAGATCTTCTGGATCACAGGAAGGTCCAAACATGATGAGATGTATGTTATTTAATCTGTTGTTTTGAAATAATCCAAATATTCTAACTTTTCAAAAAACATTTAACACTGGTAGACAGTGTAACAGATCAGTTGGAGAGATCTTCACTGAGCGTTCATGAGAAACACAAGGTTTGCTGGACCTAAAAGGAGTTAACTCATCATTTATCTCTTTATGATGCTATGATTCCAAATTACATTAGTCTACACAAAAGCCCACATAAAGAAACTGATTAAAGGGCAATCCATTCTTTACCAAAATGCTTTGTTTTATAATATATGCAGCAGAGTTAATTGCTTCTTTGCCAGTTAATTAGAAATACTTAAACTATGTCAGGCCACTTGCCCTTGAGACTGGAGTTGGACAAACTCGTTCAAAACCAATTACGGAAAATAGACTTGGGTAACGCCAAAATACTGGGTTGTTGGGGTTAAACAATCCGGGAGGAACCATGACTGCAGTAGAGAGGGGGGAGAGGGGGACAGAGCTGCAATATGCAACTCGCTCAGAATATCTAGGGCAGGTGCGCGTGTAGAAAGATGATGATTCAGCTGAAGCGTTTAGGTGTTAAGGGACGTTCTGATTTATTGGCTGCAGCAGAGCTACTGTTATGAAAGGAGGTCCAGTACTGGCGCTCAGGGGAATATAAAAGCCATTTAATTTCTGGAAGAGGACTTACTCTTAAATTTGGGTTATTGGTGTGATGAGACTACTGTGCAAGGAAATTGCATTTTTTTTTAAATTTACAAACCCTCACTGGATAAAGTAGCAACCATTCCTTTGTGGTACTGGAAGAGAAGGGAGCAGGGTATAAGGAATGTAACCTCAAATCTAATTTATAATGGTTAACACCAATAGAAACATGCAATGCTTAAATTAATATTTATCTAACAAAAGCTCGTAGAGGAGACACTAATATAGTTATAAAACACACAGCAGTTCAGCCAGTTGGCCTATCAGCAATCACAGCCAATCCAATAACCATTAAAATAAAAGACAACGTTTGTAATGGTAAAAAAGTACACTTAAAAAAAAAAAGAAAAAGAATGTAATGGTAAACATGTACACTTAAAAAAAAGACAAAGAATGTAATGTTAAAAATGTACACTTAAAAAAAGACAAAAGAATATAATGTTAAAAATGTATACATAAAAAAGACAAAGAATGTAATGGTAAACGTGTACACTTAAAAAAAGACAAAAGAATGTAATGGTAAACAGGTACACTTAAAAAAAGACAAAAGAATGTAATGGTAAACATGTACACTTAAAAAAAGACAAAGAATGTAATGGTTAACATGTACACTTAAAAAAAGACAAAAGAATGTAATGGTGAAAATGCACACTTAAACAAAGACAAAGAATATAATGTTAAAAATGTACACATAAAAATACAAACAATGTAATGGGGAAAATGTATGTATGAAAAAGACAAAGAAATATAATGGCGAAAATGTATATGGAGTACTTTAAAAATGTAGTAAAAAACCTACACTATCTGTAATTATTTCCTGGCCGCATGCTGCATCATTTTCACTCTCTGCATCATAGGCGTGCGCACGGGGTGTGCCGGGTGTGCCTGGGCACACCCTAATCAAGCCTCAAAATTGAGGCTCTCTCACCTCCGTGCTGCACTGCCGTCTGCCGCCCGAGTTTGTCTCTGCGCCGCCGGGTTTAAAAAAAAAAAAATCACAGCGACCGGATGTGACGATACGTCCTCCTCCGTGCAGGAGGGAAGAGAAGACTGCACGGAGGAGGCGTCGCAGTCCACAGACAGACCTGCTTCGGTAAGTGATGGGGAAGGGGGGGAGGAGGGTGGGTTTAAACGAGCACAATATTCCTGGGCTCTGAGTGGCACACTATTACTGGGCACTGACTGGCTTAATATTACTGGACTGTGACTGGCATAATATTACTGGGCTCTGGCTGGCATAATATTACTGGGCTCTGACTGGCATAATATTACTGGGCTCTGGCTGGCATAATATTACTGGGCACTGACTGGCATAATATTACTGGGCTCTGGCTGGCACTATATTACTGGGTATCTGACTGGCACTATATTACTGGGCTCAGGCTGGCACTATATTACTGGGCACTGACTGGCACATTATTACTGGGCACTGACAGGCACACTATTACTGGGCACAGACTGGCACACTATTACTGGGCACTGACTGGCACAATATTACTGGGCACTGACTGGCATAATATTACTGGGCACTGACTGGCACACTATTAGTGGGCACTGATTGGCACACTATTACTGGGCACAGACTGGCACACTATTACTGGGCACTGACTGGCAGTATATTACTGGGCACTGACTGGCAGTATATTACTGGGCTCTGAGTGGCACAATATTACTGGGCACTGACTGGCATAATATTACTGGGCACTGACTGGCACACTATTAGTGGGCACTGATTGGCACACTATTACTGGGCACAGACTGGCACACTATTACTGGGCACTGACTGGCAGTATATTACTGGGCACTGACTGGCAGTATATTACTGGGCTCTGAGTGGCACAATATTACTGGGCACTGACTGGCATAATATTACTGGGCACTGACTGGCACAATATTACTGGGCACTGACTGGCATAATATTACTGGGCACTGACTGGCACACTATTACTGGGCACTGACTGGCACAATATTACTGGGCTCTGACTGGCATATTACTGGGCTCTGACTGGCACTATATTACTGGGCACTGACTGGCACAATATTACTGGGCACTGACTGGCACTATATTACTGGGCTCTGACTGGCACAATATTACTGGGCACTGACTGGCACAATATTACTGGGCACTGAGTGGCACACTATTGCTGGGCACTGACTGGTATAATATTACTGGGCTCTGACTGGCATAATATTACTGGGTTCTGAGTGGCACACTATTACTGGGTTCTGACTGGCACAATATTACAGGCATCTGACTGGCACACTATTACTGGGCTCTTACTGACACAATATTCCTGGTATCTGACTGGCACAATATTCCTGGGCTCTGACTGGCACAATATTCCTGGTATCTGACTGGCACAATATTCCTGGTATCTGACTGGCACACTATACCTGGTATCTATAATTGTACAATTTTAAAACATTGAAAAAATTGTGGGTGTTTTCTTACATTTTTATTATTGGCGGGGGGGGGGGGGGGGGGGTGCCAAAATCAGGGTCAGCCCCGGGTGCCAAATGCTCTAGGTACGCCCCTGGGTGAGGCCCAGCCGCAGTGCCAGAGGAGAGGGTGCAGAGCGGAGCACAGGCACATCGTTTTTTCCCAGGAGGGGTTCTGGGGCGGCCGGCTGGCTGGTAAACTTTAAGTAAGTTTAAATTTGATTGATTGATTTCTGTTTACATTGCTAAATGCTTAATTAATAAAAAAAAAAGTTTTAATACAGTTTTTAAATGTTTGTTTATATTGATAATTATATGAATGCGGGTCTGTATGTAAGTATGCAGAGTGCATTTGTGTATGTGTGTGTGTGTGTATAGATATATAGATAGATATATATCTATCTATATATCTATACACACACACGTGTGCGGCGTGTGTGTTTGTGCTTTAGGGTGCACACCCTAATGCAATAGGCTGCACACGCCTATGCTCTGCATAATGGAATAGTGGGAGCTAATGAACTCCAATCAGGAAAATGCAGGTTCTGATTAGTCGTTAGGAGCTTTTTCTTTTTTACAAGAATCTGAAAAAATAAGAGACTGATATTTGAAAAAATATATATATATATATTACTGTAAATGGAGACTCTGGGGGCTATTCCCAAAAAGGTGAGTTGAGGTAATATACATTTTTATCTCACCAATTTCACTATACATTGTGCAGGGACAAACCTGGTTAGTTTGTTTAGCGTGGGGGAAACTTGGCAGGTTTTTCCCTGCACAATGTATAGGTAAATTGGTTCATCACACCTCAACTTACCTGAAACTCACCCTTAGTGAATATCCCTCTCTGGGTTTAAACAATTGTTTTGCAATACCAAGCAGTTCATCTCCACATTTATTCTGATTTGCTTGATATTCAGTTTAAATGGCTACCACTGAGACCCAAAGTATTAACAATCTGTAGTGAAGTAATGAACAAAGATCTGTATCCAAAAAAAACAAACGTATGCATAAGAAATTATGATTATTCACACGCAAACTTTCTAAAACGGAATTGTAGAATGTAAAGGGGACAGTGAAGAATGTAGATAGTTTTAGCAGGTTTATGCACATATTCTTATCAAAAATAAAATGAAAATCAAAATAATTTTCAAAAATGGATAATAAAAAGCATGTATCTTTTGCCTTTCCGAAACAAGGGATAATCCAGTCCACATGTGTGCAGGGGGTTGAGAGATTTGAAAATGAGGGGCAGTCCTTTGGGAGCCGTTTAAAGACTGTGTATTGAGGTGCTGGATTCTACCAGGCCAGACAGTCTCAGCAATGTTCACTTGTAGGAATAAACAAAACTGCACATCTCACCCTAATAAACATTAGTGTAAACATAACATAAATGTGAGTTTTGGTTATATGAATTGGGCAAAGCTTAATAAAGCTTACCTACCACATCAAAGCTGTTCATACTGATACCAAAACCTTTTTGATTTGTTGGAGGAAGTGCAATGAAGCTTCCACCCAATTTACTCCTGGGCAGCAAGTTGAGGAGCCAACAACCACAACTATGTGCAAGCAGGGAAAAGAAAAATGTTGGCGTGCTATTCTTGTTCAATTATTCATGAATAATTCATGATTATTCAATTGTGTAAATAAATTAAATACATACTCTGTGCTGCTGAGTTAAAAAAAATAATTAAATAAATACATCTTGTGCATAGGTGGTAATGCCTGGCTTCCACTCTTAAAGGGACACTCCCACCAAAAAATGAAAAGGTTTATTTTTTTTCATGTCTTTTGTTATTGGTATGTGAATTTATTTTATGAACTATTTTACTAAACAAGCGTGACTGGGCAGCACCATTTTGTGAAATATAGTGTTTTTGGGTGCCACCCCCCAGTGACTTTACAGCACTAGTATCTCACTTTGGGGCTGGGGACAAAGAATGCAGTCTATAAGTCAGAATTCTGATCAAAGACTTGCATTGCATGAGAGGCTAATGTAACTATTACATCACAAGGGGGCGGAGTTATGATCCTATTTGATCAGGTCAATCTCCTCTCTTTGTGTTGGAAGGGAGGTAAAAAAAATTGCACACAGCCACCTAGTCCTGCCCACTATGATACACATGAGCCAGTAAGAGAGCAGGGGTGTATCTTATGACATGATTATGCAGACTCTGGCCACAGTTGTAAATCGAGACTTTCTGGAAGATTTTGGTTAATGTTGCAGCATGGGTAAAATTCTCAAAATGGACGCTGAAGACAGACACCTAATTTTATTTTTACTTTTATATGCAATTAATTCAAACATACTGAAAAAAACTGTGGCATATATCTTATATATGTGTTTGTTTTAAATGCACAAGTAATCTAGTTAAATCGGAAGTGGTAGTGCCCCTTTAAGTTGTGTTCAAAGCACCAAACATGAAAATGTACATTGGGTAGGGGAATAAATGTGGCATAGTTGGAACTACATAGTGATCACACAAACAAGTAATTTATGGTAATATGCAGTGTGTGGGTTGTATGAAACAATAACTTCATGTAAACACTCAGTGCTATTACAAAAGGCCTATAGGCAGAATAGGACTCAGTGGGGGCTGAATAGGACTCAGTGGGGGCTATTTACTAAAACCGTGGAACTCAGTGTAGGTTTCTTCCACTGACTAAATAAAGAAAAATGAAGAAGAATTAGAAATGGCTGCTATAAGGATAGTTCTGGTTTTCTGTGAGAGGAATATGTCATTGAAAAAACAATATTTTTTTAAAGTCTGGTCTATGCAGTTCAGTTCTTGATCACTTGTTAGTTTTAGGAAATAACTATACAATAGGTTTATGGTCACCCCCTCTCCGATATTTTGGAACCTTACAAATGGGGGAGAAAGTTAGATGTTTGATGAGTTTAGAAGTGGGTTGAAAGGCTGTGTTACTTGAATCTTTTTTTGATTTTCTCATTGATATGCTCATCCAATTCGTATTTTTAATTCACCTGGGTTCTACCCAGCTCACCATTTCACCTTTATATTCCCTTATAGTACTAGTTCAAATGCATACATTTGTCCTGGCATTTATATACACAAAATCTTCACTTAGACAATGAGTAGATTGCATTTTCACCAGTCTTATTTTCATCCATGTTTAATGAAACCTAAGGCTATTATTACTGCTTAATGTATCTAGTTGGATTACTAGTGGGTGTGAGTTTGGACTAAGTTACCAGGTTTGTGATATTATGTAGAAAGAATGATCAACTGCCATGTTCACTTATGTCCCATGTGTTATATGTTAGCTATGTGAACGATGTTTCACTATGTATTTACACACAAAATATAAATGTTATTGTCAGTTGCTCTATGAACTCCTAACATGATTATTCTGTACCAAGCTCTCTAAAATCCCCTCATATTGTCATATAATCCTAATGCAATTCAAAATAATCTTCTCTTAACTTCAAGACAACCATATGAGACCAACTATACAATCATTTACTTGCCTCTGAAGAAATTCCAAGGCAAAACGCATAAGGTACTGCTGCCTCACTACACTCAGGAGATTACAGTCTCAAAATATTGCCTTTATTATTCTTATGTACATAAAGTGAATTTATGTATTTATTTGTAGTTTTATGAAATGTTCTTAGATATGTTTTTTCTAATATTTAAAACACTTTTTGTTTTCTTTGCTCCAGTGAAAGTTTCAGAAATGTGAGATCAGAACAGCTAGTCTGGAGTGGCGAGGTACAAATTGGAAGCAGAGGCAAGCGGAGGCCCCAGAAATTTTTATTGTGCACACACCTTCCAACACTTCATTACGCTAATGCACTTGTACCATGAAACAAATTATAATTTGCTTTATTTATAACTAAAAAAAAGACTGGGTGAATAAAAGTGGGGAAGAGCAGGGAAATGTAGACTCCAAAAGAGTTTTTTCTTTTTTTTAGGTTTTTTGCTTTTTTCTGATTTTTCATTTCACAGTGCTATTAAATGATGTGCTATTTATTTAACAGTACAATGAACAATGATCATGGAGAAGCCCTTGAGATACAGTGTTTCAGTTGCAATAAAAAAAAAATGTTATGTACCAATAAAGTATTTTGTTCTTCCCCTTTATTTTTTAAGCTCCCCACCTTATGGAGTTACTATGGTCACCTTCTTGTTGTGAGGCATGTGTATAAAAGCTCAGAGCACTTTTCGTACCTGTATTATTCATTAACACCATTATAAAATATACTAGAAATGTATTTACGGCCTACTTTGATGTAAAATGTGCGTGTGTTGCTCATTTCATCTGGAAACATGGTTGGATGGGGAAATCATGTATCCTGCTCCACGCACCCCTCCCCAGCTCCATATAAAGGCTAAAAATAAAAAGGTCCACGAAAGAATGTAGCGGGGACCAGAAAGAGAAGCCCCAAAGGATTTGTCATCTGTGGATTTCCCAGGAAGAAACTCCAGGTACTGACCTACATAAACTGTAGGAGGGGAAAGTAGTACCTCTGTGGAAATCTGATCAAGGGAGTCGTGAAGGGATCTTACAGAACCCAGTAACCACGTATGTTCTGGGGCTGATAGCTTAAATTGTGTAATGGAAAGCACCGACACACGTGAGACCATTCACTAAAAGTGAACTGCAAAAATCATTTGGACACAAAAAGTCAAATATCAGATCAAAATAGCTGATATATAATTGTAAAAAAAATAAGTTTTTTTTATCACTTAAGGTATTCTGGTCTGATTTTTCCAATTCTCTTTTGAAAACAACAGTTCCTTGTTTACTGAACAGTCTAGAGTATATATAGTGTAACTCAATACTGGGTTTAACATTTTGAGCATTGTTTGTTATTTGACATGATAGTGTTACAATCCCTTAACTTTAGAAACACACTGAGCTCCATTCAATGTACTGAGTTATTTAATCTCAGGTCACTGAATACCATAGACTGCAATAAAAAAATAGTTTACATTAAAAACTAATGATAAGTGATAGATACATCATTGAATAGAGATCACTGTGTCTACGTATAGCCTTTTCTTGCACAACAGGTTTAAAGAGAATTGATTTATACATTGTATATATTTGCAGACTTAATCTAATTATTTACCTGCAATTCCGTTAGCACAGGTTATTTTCTATCATGTTCAGTACTGAAGAGAAAATACTGTAACAATGTTTACATTGTGTAAAGAATCCTATTTTAATGTGTATGACAAGTTCAGATTCAGGTAGGTAGCAATAGGCACATAATCTATATATTTGTTGGAAGAATTACTTTACTACTAACTGCCTTTCCACTGATTTTTATCACTTTGTACAAATTAACAGTGACAGATCAAATTAGCTACTTCACTTACAAAGCTTTTAAAATGACATAAACATTAATCTTATATGACATATGTTACATTTACTAAGGGATGGCATATTTTTACATATTGAAAAGTTATGTATTTACCATATTTGCTCTATTTGCAAATGTTCTGAAAAAGTTCTCTCTTCTTGTATTCAAAGTCCTCTTATAATCAGATCTCAAATTTAGATCTGATTATAAGACTAAGAGCCAAGTCTCCCTCAGAGATGCTGGGGACCTGGATCCTCCTCGTAGGCAGTTGGTGAGTGTCTCTGTGCTGCACAGAGACTTCCTCCAATGCTGTTGACTCTTCTGCCAGGACTTCTATGATGGAGCACTGTAGTCACGTGACAAAACTGGAAGATGTCTGTGAGCACACAGACTGTGGGTACTTTCTCAGTCTTGAGGATGCATTGGTAAGTCTGGTGGCAGATTGGCAAATATGGAGGGCAGCTCGGAAAGTCTGAGGTGAAAATTACTAAATAAAGGAAATAAAAATAAAATGCTTTTTTTCAATCATAGTTTTTATTAAATATGAATTTTTTTTACATGTGAATTAATATTCACTAGCAAACACTTTTCCTATACTGTAGTCTTATACTTTGGATATTCAATTAGAATAAAAAGAAAAGTCATAAGACTGTAGGGTCGCCTTGTAAAAAGGGCCATCTTATTTTCAGACAAATACGGTACTTTGAGGGGGAAAAAACTATGCAAAATTTTCCAGGTACATTACATCTGTATACTAATGTGCTAATAGTAACAATATTATGCAATTTTGTAATTGTAGTGTTAGCTATTAGACTTGGGTGCCGCTGAGTGTAATATTCAAAATGAAAACGGGATCAGAATATAGGAATTAAATTTTTCAATCATTGCTCATTTGCTTATTCGTTCTATCGTTTAGCTTCACATTCGGAATTCACACTAATGGACAAAAGAGACAATTTTTGTCCGAAAACTAATTTGTCTGTAAACAAACGCCCAAGTCTTATAAATATCAACTTTCAAATGAAATCCTAGAGCCTTCAACTAATTGCAGTCTAGTTAGCTTTGGGGCCAAGGAAGCCACCAGGTCAGCTCTACAGCTACTGTTGAACTACAAACTCATATGAGATAAATAAAGGATGACTGAAAATCATGGGATCATGGGACTGAACAGTTATTTAATCCAATAAACACTTTTTGTTATCGTTGGCAATATATAATCGCTGCAGGACAAACATCAAGCTATTTGATTGTATCTATAGTTTAGGGCAGTGATGGCTAATCTTGGTGCTACAGCTGTCTTAGCACAACATTACCCATGATTCTGAGGTAGTCATATCATATAATGGAATATTTAATTCCAAGCCATCTCCAGTGCCAAGGTTAGCCATCACTATTTTAGGAAATTAAGAAAGCAAGGAGAGAATAGGGGGAGAGAGAATAGGGGAATGTGGGGGGGAGGGGTAAAAATGTTGGATGGGGAAGTATAATAAGTTCAGAATTACTTGGCAGATTATATTATATTAATATATTAAAGGGTGAAAGGGGGGACAAACCCATCATTCCCTCTTTCCCCTGCATTCTGTCAAAGAAGGCCTTTAAGCAGGCAGCATTGTCTATGTCATAGAATCGGGAGAAGACAAGGACAGTGTGCTATGTTGCTCAGGCTGATATAAATGTGCATGCTAAAAATATCCTACTGATACACGTAGCGAAGTAAAAGAAAAACATTCAAGCGCCAGTGTTCCTTTAAACAATAAATGAGTCAAGAGGCGTTTTTAATGTGCGTCAATGTTGTTAGTAATATTTGTATTAACACAATTCTCATTTTGGAATAAATAATACTGTTATGTTATTGACTAAACCTTGTTTAGCAATAGTTTTTGATTCATTTCTATAATTTCCATAGTAGTACATTTTTCTTCCAAAATGCTAAGCACTGGCTTTGACCCATTTGTGGATGTTGGCCCCTGAGACAGTCTCACAGCCATTCGAAAAAGTGAAAGAGTCAATATAATTATAGGATTTTCTGTTTTCAAATATGCACTGCCAAGTGGTCCAGGATGATAACAATTACAAAAAATGCCAGGTTCTGCTCAGACATTTGTCTCACTAGCAGCCATACCTTTCACTCTCTATAATAATTACATTCCACACTTCAAGGACATCTGTCAGCAAAAAATGAATTCATATTTAATCTAAAAATTGCGTCAAGTGTAGAATCTTAGTTCAGATCTGTGTTTATTCATCTAACCCAAGATGAACTAATGTACAAATGAAACATGAATTATCAACAATAGAGAGCAATATTAATAAAACCTAACTTTTATTGTTACTATTAAAATACATTAAAAAAAATCGGTGTGAACTCCTTTATTTACAAATCTGGAATTTTGTGTTAAGTGAATCTCTGTGAAACACTGTGAAGAAAACACTTGCAGTGGTTAGTCTGTTGTGGTTGATTTCATTAATACTCCGTATCAGCTAACAAGGCAGTCATTGCAGCTGCGGCGTGGGGACGACGGGGGGAGCGAGTGGGGACAGGCGCTTATAGCAGGATGAAAAATAAGCTTATACATGTTTTTGAGTTAATTGTGCATTGTATAGTATCTAGGATTCCAAATATGTTAAAGGGACTGTATCACCTAGCATTATTTTACTCTAAATGTAGAGAATAGAAAATGATTAGTGTTGAGCGAACCCGAACCGCACTGTTCGGTTTCGTACCGAACATTACGGTTTTTGGACCCCGTACCCGAACATGGACATTTCACTGTATGTATGTATTGTATGTAATGCTATTGGCTTTCTATAAACCGAAATAGAGTCCCCATTCATAAGAATTTCTTATGAATGGGGACTCTATTTCGGTTTATAGAAAGCCAATAGCATTACATGTATTCCATAAACCGAAAGTCTATAAACCGAAACCGAAAGACATTCGGTTTATAGACTTTCGGTTTATGGAATACATGTAATGCTATTGCTATTCTATAAACTGAAATAGAGTCCCAATTCATTTGAATAGGTTGATTGACCTATTCTTATGAATGGGGACTCTATTTCGGATTATAGAATAGCAATAGCATTACATGTATTCCATAAACCGAAAGTCTATAAACCGAAAGAGATTCTATAAATAGGCATTGTGTTCCTTTTCTGCAAATGCTTAACACGGCAATGTAATTCTTTATCTGCACTTGTAAGAGTAATTTATTTACTGCTCAAAGCATGTATACACTCAAAATAAATGATACTGTGTCGTGTGTGTATGTCTATTATTATTATTTTTATTTTTTTTAAGAATGCAGTTGTTAAATTTAAAAAGATACTATCACCTAATAAAAAAGGGTTGACATCAATTTAAATATCATGTTTTCCATGTCAGCTACAAGATCTTTAAACTCTGCAATAGCATTTACTAAAGATATTTCGGCAGCCATGCAGGACTATTTGACCTCTGTCAGTTCATGTAAGCTCATGACACACAATAAACACAACGAATGCTGGTCTGGTCTGTTTGCTTAGAGGCTGAAGAAGTTCCCCGAACGAAACGCGTCCCTCCTGTTAAGTGAAGTTACCTTGCCAGGTTTTAAATTCTTCCTTCTTTACTGACCAGCACGTTTCTGTATCTATGTACTATTCATGGTATTTTGCTAACCTAATCAGCAAGTGAGTAATTTGACACCCTGCCTGTGGTTACATTTGTATCTGTGTCTGTTCATTTGTATTTAAAGGCACATATCATTGTTTTTTGTTTTTAACAATTTGTCATTTTTTTTTTTACATTTGTGTATATTTTTTCTATATGTATTTATATATTGCATTTGTTTTTATATATTATTACATTTATATATTTTATATTAATTTACTATCTTTGGATTTTTATATTGATTGACACTTACTCTGTTTAACTGCCAAGTGCTGTTTACTCACCTTCCCAGAATATAGGAGCAGAGATGAACAGATATGAGTTGAGGTGTGAAAGGAACAGGGGGATTCCAGTCTCATAGCAATTATTTTTTTTTATTTTAAATTTTATCTGTTTTGTATTTTCTTTGCTGTTGGATCTCAAGGGAAAGGATTAGAAATTGGAAAAATGCTGAATGTGTATAAGAGATTTCACATTACGTTATAGTACATAAAACTCATAAAAATAGCAACAATTTACATAGCGGATAGTTCAAAGCTTTTATGAGAGTTGCAATCTTGATACAGAGAGACATATATGTATATGTATTAAGGACAGTGCTGTATTTACCGCGAGGCATCCTAGGCGGATGCCTAGGGCGTAAAATTTTGGGGGGCCCCAGCACTGAAAAAAATTAAAATTAAAAAAATAAATACATTTTTTTTTTAAAAACCCGGCCCTTTAAAAAAAAAAGACCGCGCTTGCAGGCAGAGACGGAGGTGAGAAGGGATCGGAAGATCCCCCCTCACCATCGCTCTGCCTGCCAGGCTGCACGGGGAGCCGAACAGGCAGCATGGAGAAGACCAACCTGCCTGCCACTAGCCACCAGGGACAAAGGTAAGTGCTGGGGAGAGGGGGGATTTGGGGAAATTAGCTGGGGCTTAATAAATGGCAAATAACACTGGCATAAATTGGGCAAATTGTCTGGCATATTAAATGGCAAATAACAATGGCATAAATTGGGCAAATTGGCTGGCATATTAAATGGCAAATTAGCAGGGGCACATTACATGGCAAATAACACTGGCATATAATTGGGCAAATTGGCAGGGGCATATTAAATGGCAAATAACACTGGCATATTATTTGGCAAATTAGCAGGGGCACATTAAATGGCAAATAACACTGGCATATTATTGGACAAATTAGCAGAGGCACATTAAATGGCAAATAACCCTGGCATATAATTGGGCAAATTAGCAGGGGCACATTAAATGGCAAATAACACTGGCATATTATTGGGAAAATTGGCAGGGGCACATTACATGGCAAATAACACTGGCATATTATTGGGCAAATTGGCAGGGGCACATTAAATGGAAAATAACACTGGCATATTATTGGGAAAATTGGCTGCGGGATATAACATGGCAAATAACACTGGCATATTATTGGGCAAATTAGCAGGGGCATATTAAATGTGAAATAACACTGGCATAATATTGGGCAAATTGGCTGGGGCTTATTAATGGCAAATAACACTAACATATTATTGGGCAATTGGCAGGGGCAAATTAAATGGCAAATAATACTGGCTTAATATTGGGCAAATTGGCTGGGGCATACTACCGGTAAATGGCAGAATAACACTGGCATTTTATTGGACAAATTGGCTGGGAATATTAATGGCAAATTATACTGGCATAATATTGGGCAAATTGGCAGGGGCTGATTAAATGGCAAATACTTGCATATTATTGGGGAAATTGGCTGTGACTTATTAATGGCAAATAATACTTGCATATTGTTGGGCAAATTGGCTGGGGCATATTAATGACAAATAATACTGGCATATTATTGGGCAAATTAGCTGGGAAATATTATGGGCAAATAATATTGGCAATGTGTATGTAATGGGGTGATGGGGCATGTCCTTGGTGTGCAATGTGGGTATAGGGGGTTGCCCAAAATTTGTCTGCCTAGGGCAGCACAAAACCAAGATACACCACTGATTAAGGAGACCACTTCTCACTAGCTTATAATATAGGTTAGGGATGCATACTTGCCAACATTCTATTATGTAATAATGAATAGAAGGTGAGGCGAAATGTAGTGAAGGGAGGCCTGTGACTGTCAGAAAAGGGGAGAGTACCACAAGGGTGGCTCACATGTCGCACCTGAACACCTAAGGCCAGCACTGTCTCTGGTTTTCTGGTAAAGAGAAGTATAGCTATTTGTGTATGGCCTTTGTGTATGGCCCAACTATAACATCTGGGAATACCCAGGGCCGGGTTAAGGCATGGGCTTTAGGGGCTGCAGCGCAGGGGCCTCGTCTAAATAGGGACCTCAAAGACTGCAGCTTGAGGCCCATGCGTACTGAGAGCATGTCATTTGATTTCACACTACACTTATGTCCACTACACTTATCTTAGCTGTTAATTACCAGTAATATATTAAATTTACAATTTGAAGTTGCAATTTAAAAATGTATGATATTGTATACAAACATGTGTATACCTCCTGGAAAATGCTCTGGGCATTTCTCTCAGAGACTGCCTCACGCCACAAGCTCTTGACAGGTCCTCTTTCCAAGATGGATAGTCAAGGCTGGCAGACGATATGCCACATAGGATATTTATCAGTTCCTCCATGGGAGGTTTTACTAAAGTACAGTTGCTACGCACATACACATCCAGGGCAATTGAATTGCATATATTAGCTAAGGGATAGTGGATATGCTGCACACAATAAAAGAACTTGATAGTAGGCATATTTAATCGGGTTACTTTAAAATCAATATGATTTTATATTAGTTGTATGTCTCCTGTGTTAATGGTAGGCATAGCCATGGAATAAGAATGATAGTCTGTGCAGAGCCCGGGATGTTCTTCTCAGAATAGGGAGACTAACCCTAGTAGGTATAATGCCATCTATTCTAAGATCACTGATGTTTTAGTCTAAAGACACATATCCTGAGGTATAAAGTCAGCTTCTGCCACACAGACTAGCAAGTCCCAAAATGGCAAGCAGTTTCCCCATATAAAGGAAACCTTCATTGGAAATTATCAACAAGTAAGAACTAGTCCCGCTAGACAGCAGTGAGCAAGGCGTCCATGTTTACCCTGTGCATCTTGAAGACTATGGACACAAGTTAAAGATCACAGATGCTGAACTAAAACATGTGTGTATACCCTTTCCAATATGTCTTTTAGCTCAAGGCTGGTGTGCCATAATAGATTGTGGGGTGCTACGGAAAGGAGGAATCCAATATTAATAAAACATTTTTTAATTCTTTCCTTACATCTCCATCTAGAGCAGAATTCCTCTCTCACCTATTAATTATTTGGTGCTCTATTGTTTAACCAAAATAGCAAAATTGTTTAGTGAGCTGGCCGGTCCCCTTTCTGTAGTATTTGTTGTACCTTCTTCATGGCAGCTAGGACTCACTGAAGATTAAGCAAAGTATCAGTTCTGACATACTCCCCATCACCGACTCTAAGTCAGGTTAAATGAGCATTTGCCAAGAGCTTAGCTCCTACGATTTTTATGGAGTAGAATGGGGTAATAGACCTGTCCATTTTCCATAACCTCAGCCCATAATAAAGTAAATTCCACCAATATTTGTTTTTATTTACCTCATTTCTTCATTAGTGTTGAGCGAACCCGAACCGCACTGTTCGGGTTCATACCGAACCATACCGGTTTATAGCCTACCCACATTTTACTTTTGCAGCCCTCTAGCCTTTCCAGGACTTTTTTAGAGGCATTTTAGTGACCAAAAGTTCGTGTCCCCATTGACTTCAATGGGGTTCGGGGTCAAGTTCGAGCACGGACCCGGACATTTTTTCGAAGTTCGGCCGAACCTGCCAAACCTGAACATCCAGGTGTCCGCTCAACTCTATCCTTCATCCTTCCATCCTTATTTGGTTTGCTTAGGCTACTGCTCAAGCACACTGTACACAGGAAGCCTGCATGACAGTGTGCTGTTCTCTGCAAACAAATGAAGAACCTGTTGTTTATGTAGCACATGTATTATCCATTTCAAGGATAGCTAGGAATCTACAATCAATAACATTGTCTGAAACAGGGCAATGTATGCTGCTCATCCCTTTCCACAGTGCCATGTATGCAATGTATAGGGGTGCAATGGCAAGTTCAGCGGATTCTGCAATGTGGTGCATGTTCAAGTCGAGTGGATGATGCAAAGTGGTACCAGGGCAAGTGGAGTGGGTGCTACAATGTGGTGCCAGGGCAAGTTGAGTGAGTGCTACATTGTGATGCAGGGGCAAGTCCAGTGGATTCTGCAAGGGCAAGCCAGGTGGGTGCTGCAATATGGTGCAGGAGCACATCCAGTAATGTGGTGCCGGGGCAAGTCCAATGGATATTGCAATGTGGTGCAAGCTTTTGGTAATTATTTTTAACACTTTCAATGCCAGGTGTATCTGTTGCTAGAGTTTGATTAGCACTAAGATTTATGGCTTAATGCATGAAAGAAGGAGATAAGAAAGTAATTGCAAAATGAAGACCAAAATAGCAGAGTTTGAAATATAGCTGAATGGGAGAATATTTCCAACTTGACTGATTTGGTCAATCCCCTCTATTGCACTCAAATATGTATATAATGAGCTGTGAGTTAAAAGAGCTGATGTGCATTAGAAGTCCAATTTACATAATGCTCTGTTTCCATAAACCTAAGAGCAGACATTTTGAATAATTAGCGCTGAGTTTGCTTTATTATTTTTCATTGCACTCAAGGAAGCGGGTAATACAAAATACAAAGTCATATACTATAACTGTCAGTTAACCTTGCCCTGCTGAGGTCAAACATCCCCTCATTATTATACTAATTATTTTCTTTTCTGTCAGAAGAAGAAAATAAGTAACTATGGGATGGGAAAATTACAAAGGCTGGACTATTTATCCAAACACATCTCATGAGAATGCAGAGAAGCAGAACAGGTTATAGGTCAGTTTTAATCATAAATGATCCATAGTTGTAGGGTGCTCAGTAACTAGTGTGTACACAGGGCCGGTGCAAGGATTTTCGTCTACACAGGCGAAGGTGCATTTTGGTGCCCCCCTGCTCTGATCCGCCACGCCTCCCACACCATTAAGCCTCCTTACATTATATATATATATATATATATATATATATATATATATATATATATATATATGAATAATGTATAGTGTAGAAAATAAATACATCTAAATATTCAACTCACATGCTCTAAATGTGTCACACATTGAAACCCTTAAACACAAAGACACCGTTGCAGTCACACACACAGACACCCTTACCACTTACACACACACAGTTACACCAATTCACACATAACCTGAGACACACTATTTTGCCACTCAATATGCCAGTATTTAGCCCAGGGGTCCTCAAACTTTTTAAACAGGGGGCCAGTTCACTGTCCCTCAGACCGTTGGAGGGCCGGACTATAGTAAAAACAAAAACTATGAACAAATTCCTATGCACACTGCATATATCTTATTTTGAAGTGAAGAAACAAAATGGGAACAAATACAATATTTAAAATGAAGTAAAGTTAAATCAACAAACGTACCAGTATTTCAATGGGAATATTATGCCAGTCAGAGCCCAGTAATATTATGCCAGTCAGATGCCCAGGAACATTATGCCAGTCAGAGCCCAGTAATATTATGCCAGTCAGAGCCCAGGAATAGTGTGCCAGTCAGATGCCCAGGAATATTATACCATTCAGATGCCCAGGAATATTATGCCAATCAGATGCCCAGGAATATTAAGCCAGTCAGAGCCCAAGAATATTATGCCAGTCAGATGCACAGGAATATTATGCCAGTCAGAGCCCAGGAATAGTGTGCCAGTCAGATTCCCAGCAATATTATGCCATTCAGATGCCCAGGAATATTATGCCAGTCAGATGCCCAGGAATATTATGCCAGTCAGATGCACAGGAATATTATGCCAGTCAGAGCCCAGGAATAGTGTGCCAGTCAGATTCCCAGCAATATTATGCCATTCAGATGCCCAGGAATATTATGCCAGTCAGATGCCCAGGAATATTATGCCAGTCAGATGCCTAGGAATATTATGCCACTCAGAGCCCAGGAATATTATGCCAGTCAGAGCCAGGTAATATTATGCCATTCAGATGCCCAGGAATATTATGCCACTCAGAGCCCAGGAATATTATGCCACTCAGAGCCCAGGAATATTATGCCAGTCAGAGCCAGGTAATATTATGCCATTAAGATGCCCAGGAATATTATGCCACTCGGAGCCCAGTAATATTGTGCCAGTCAGAGCTCAGGAATATTGTGCCAGTCAGATGCTCGTTATACCTCCCTCCTCCCCCTTCCCCAGACCCCAGTACTAGGGTTGCCACCTTTTCCTCAAAAAAATACCGGTCATCAGTAAGGGTGTAGCCACAAAAGGGCGGGGCCACAACAGGTGGAGCCAAAAAGAGGAAGCACTGAATATTCTGAAGGATATCCTGAATGGATATTCCCATTATGCTCAGCCAATCAAATGTTTAGCTGAGCATGATATAAACTGTATTCCACATTATGTGGAATGCTAATTGTCTCTGGCTGACTTGTGGTATCACAGCTCTTGGAGAATACAGACCCTATAATACTCAGCAAACCTTATTGTTGGCTAAGCATCATGGGGATTGTATTCCAAAAAGAGCATAAGTGCCAAAGGTCGGCTCTATCACTGCAACTGTTGTAGTCTGCATTTACCGTACTCAGTTAGTTTAGAAAATTCTATGTTTCTATGTTTCTAAAATGCTGAGCATCATGGGAAATGTAGTCCACAACAGTCTATAGCCATATCATGTCCCTTACCTCACTGTAAAGAAGGTGGAAGCTGGATCCTCTTCAGCCTGGAATCCACTGTCTGGTGGTCAGCCTGAATGTTTGGTGAAAGCGGAAGGGGTTAGTGCTGCTGGGGGGGAAATGGATATTTAGATCTCTCCAATCAGCGCTGTGCGCTCCCCTCTCAGCCACGGACATGAACAGCAGCATGGAGGTAAGTACTGGGGTCTGGGGGAGCGGGCGATTTTCCCGCCCCCCCATTGGTGCGCCCTAAGGCAGCCGCCTGTGCTGCCTTACGGTAGCGCCGGCCCTGTGTGTACAACATATGTAAGGTCAAAGTCAATGTTTAATGTCTTTCAATGAATTTATCAAGACTGGGATATTTAAAATTAAATTATATCATATGCATGTGAGAATACAATAGTATCTTCTTGAACCATAAATCAGTTCTATTCATCATTGTGTGCTTTGTTTATTGTTATATGCGAATAATTCAAGTACTAATCTCCATCAATGTTGTATTCCAAAATATTTTGAGGGCAAACGTTACAAGCACGTGCAGTGGGTCACATCAGATATGTGTCAGCCATGTAGTGCACACACTGATTTCAGTTCATACAGATGCCCTTCAAAGGGGCAGTATATGGTGTTAAAACTAGGTATTTAGCCCCTTTAACTTTTTATTATACTGGCAATGAAGCTAACAGCTCTGGTGACATACTGTCATCAAGAGTGATGGAAACTGCCACTGGCTGGTGATCTGTGCATTTTAGCCCGTAAATTTAAGTGATCAAATTACCCTTTCTTTTAAAGTTATCAGCGTAACTTGCTGGGTGACCAAGAGTGTGTTTAAACGACAGTAAACGTGCACATATATTAGTTTTCATAAATAAAATACTTTATTCTTCTTCTAAATGACTTTTCAAATGAAATTAATTATGTATTAACTAATATCATATGGTCATGAAGTTACTTAAATCTTTCCAGGATTGCACCTCCAGACCTCCAAACTATCCTGCTTTATGTAGGACTGTCCCAATTTTGGGCCTCTGTCTTGCCGTACTCTAACTTTGTCCTGCTTTTCGGGACAGACTTAGTGCTCAGCAGGTCAGTGGAATTGAGATCACCAATCCTGCAGTCCTGATTTCAGTCTCCAGTGTCTGGGACCACAGCGAATGCATACTGTGCATGGGCATAATTGTGTTCATACACAGTAGCGCTGTCAGTTTGAGTAAAATCGTTAACGCACATGTGTGGTAGCGCAAACACTCAACCTCCCACACTCCGTCACTGGTGTCCCAGTTTGCCAGGGACAGGAGTTGGGAAGCATGCACTGCCAACAGCCAGGCCTTCAGCCACTCTTCTGAAAACATAGTGGCGTTTTTAGCCATGTGGATTGTTAGGAGGTTTCTTAATGGAGTCTCTTTACCCTGCTTATTTCAGATTGCTAACATACAGTGGAACATGGAAGTTCTGTTCAAAGAGCAATTCTGAGTTCTAAAAGTGAGGCAATCAGCCAGAATAGTCCTTTTCTTTTCATGTTGATTGCTCCACTTTTACAATTTTGCTTTGAATTTCAATTTATACTTAACTTCCACATACTCTATAACATATACGCCTTCCATATTCACTCCTATTAATGAGCTCCTAGCAATCATCTTTTAAGTTGTTCTTTTCGTGTAGATAATATGTTAGAGGGCTGAGTGCTCTAATCCTGCTACAGATTCATTAGACACATACACTATCCTTACATAAACATTACTTTCTTATTACTGCTCTATTGTTCTGACCTTCCCCATCTCTGTGCCTTTAGAAAGTGAACTGAATAATGCATTCATCAATGAATGGAGTCTCTAACTTTCCAAGAACAGCATCATTCCAGAGCTCTCAAGTCCTCTTGTTCCTTAGAAATACTCTCAATAGTTGCCTAGAGACCCTCAGAATACACTTGAAATTGAAGCAATACAGAGCCACTTGCATTATTGCTTATAGGAAACCATATAAGTGTAGATTGCAAACTAACTATTTAATCTGCTCTTCTCCAACTTAATACCACAGCTCCACATCGTTTACCTTATTTAATTATCAAGAAAGCTTTTTTTCAATCCAAAACAGTTTGGAGTTCCTTTACTCTGCTAGGAATGTTGTGGTTTACTTTAAGCCAGAAATCAATAGCTGAGATGCTGACTGCAAACCTGGCTTCTATATATCAGAAGATATTTTAAAATAGAAAATAAATCCTTGGTCTTTGCTAAACTAAGCAGGTATTTGGTTATGGACGGTTTGAAAAAGTGCTTACGTGGCTCTACAAGATAATCCACACATTTAACTTTAAAGTATTTAAATAATTTCCCAAGAGTTCTCTTGAGTCACACACTGTTGTTTGTAGATCAGATTTTTTTTATTCAAGATAAATCTGTAGTGCTAATATGAAGCAGTCATTTTAGGATTGTGTGTGTTTAAAGTGAACTTGTCAGGATTGATACATTTTTAAAGAACAGGCAAATACACCCCCATATGTGTTGACCAACAAGCTAATAAATGCATGGATAAAAAGAAAATGATATACATATATAAATGCTATTCTCTTCCCTTTATGTTTTCCCAGGTATATACTTATACATGGCACTGCCATCTACGTGGCATTGCCAAATGCATAGTAATAACATCTATGCTCAGGGAAGGGTACACATACATTTGCCTACAAATGGATAGTGCATCATAGCAGTCATGTACTAATTTCAACTAATGATCTGCATGTTTTTAGCATGTTTACTAGCACGTTGTAGAGATTAGTTTAAAAAAATCTATTTTTATTTACACTAGCTTTACTAAACAGTGTCACAAATTTCGTTTTTTGTTGCTGCTTCACAGTTTGTGTATTTCGGTGTGCTTTTGGTATCAAAAGGATTCGGGGTGTATTGTTGGTGCTCCGTCTTATAAACAACATGCATTCTGCACTAAGCCTCGAAAAAATGTAATGTTTAGCCCATGCTCTGTAATTTCCCATTGAAAGGAGGCTATGACATCAGCTACAGACAGGGCCATCATCAGAAATTTCAGGGGAAAAATTCTCACTATATGGTAGGCCTAAAACTGAAAATGTGGATAGAAGTTGATTTTGTCTCAATTAATCAGATTATCTTGAATAATAGAGTCTTGTTTTTTTTTTTTTTTAGGTATAAGAGAATAATATGATCTAGAAGCCAAATAATGTTATCCCTATCTAAGATTAAAAAGCTTTGTTGAAAGAGAGGTAATATTCCATCTTCATAAAGAAAATTAAGAAACAGATGACTACTTCAAAGCACTATGGAAGATAAAATGGGGTAAAAGATCCTTCAATGCAAAGGATGCGGGAGGAAAAGTTAATGGACTATCCTTAATTTTAAAAAATGGGAAAACGAGCTTAATCTAACCATGGACGAAGTAGAATGGATACAAGCTATAAAAATACCAAAAAATGCCACCCACTCATTGAATGGAATTGTATTATAAGGTCATGGTTAGATGGCATTTAACTCCATACAGGTTGAAAAAGATGTATCCAGATTATAACGAACAGTGTTGGAGATGTTTGAGGTATAAGGGTACATTAGTACACTTGTGGTGGGAGTGCCATCTAGTTTTGGAATTTCGAAAACAGGTTATAGCCTTGTTAACAAGTCTGTTGGGAATAGAAATAGCATGTGATCCTGAATTAATATTATTCCATCTTGGACTGAACAAATTTAAAAAAGACAGTAGAGCTCCTGATACAAACACTATTGGCAGCAAAACCAGTTATAGCAAGGACATGGAAAACTGTAGGACAAGTAAATTCCGAGGCTGTTTATGACCAACTGGATTATCAATGCAAAATGGGAAAAGGATACTACATAAAAAATGGAATATTATTGAAGAGTGTGGTCACCATGGATAAATAGAATAGAAGTATAGGAAAAATGAAAAATAATTATTATAAAGAACAAATGAATGTGATAGAATGAACGATGATTAAATAATAGTATGACATATGTACTGAAATGTTTATCATGCTTTAAACACATATGTTTATTGACAATATGTAATATTAATACTTTTGTATTATAATGTTTATCGCATTTTAAAAACATATGTATAGAAAATATGTAATTTTGATATTTTTTGCAATAAAAAAAAGAAAATAGTCACGTTGAGCTAGAAATTTCGGAATGAGTAAGCTATGCAAATTTCACAATTCTAGAGTTAAGTGTTCTAGATCTTTTATTGCTGCAGACAAACAAACAGACATTTTCTGTTTTATAGTGAAGATAAAAAGTTCAGCTAAATATATCTATTATCAATGAGTGTGGCTGACAGGTCCATCTATGAATCTCTATTAAAAACATTAATGATACTTCTGTGTTAAAAGAAGACAGGTGCACCTTAAAATGGAAATAACACATTAACCTTTTAACTATTTTCAGATGAATCTCAATAATATAAATAATTCCATGATCTGCATCTTATGGTAATGTGAGAGCAATTTCACATTAATTGATGAAAATCTCTTTTCATCAAAAATTAACAACCAAGAGAAGTTAGCAAAAGGTAAAGTGTAACCAAGCCAATTAAGCAGGTCACTGCAAAGTAGGGGTGCAGTGACCATAAGGTTTGGATATAGTGAACATTCAGAAATGTGACATATTATCCAGCCCTGTAATATATAATTTACAAAATATCCTGTGTCTCATTGTGTACCTGATTGGTACCCTAACTACTATTTGATTAACAGATTCCTATTTGCAATTTAAAACAGTCAATAGGAAACAAACTACCATAACTGACCTGACTTCTTCATTACATAATGTGAGTAGTGCTTGAAATACCTTAAAGTAATCGACCACCAGTTACAAAAAAAATTCAGAATGAAAGCATAAACACATTTTCTAAAAATCTATAGTTCTTCAAACCAAAGAAAATGTTGCAGCAATATTTGTTTCATTGCACCATGACCTTTGGCGCATTGTGTATTACCATAAACTGGAAATTTGAAGATGCTACCTAATCGTGGAAATATACTTCATTAAAATTACACTCACATGTCATCAATGCACAGTGAACAAACTCTAGTGAAATAGTCATTAGACCAAAAATAGTATTTGACATCCTTATTTAAGAGGAAAATATAGAAAGATAAAAGACTGTAGACATGAAGAATGATAGTGAGCCAGTTAAGATGCTGGTGACCAGTGGATCGTGGAGCAAACACTACAATGTCATTTTATGTTAAAAAGCAGCTAACAACCCCAAATTAATCTATCCTCTGATTGGGTCTTGGTCACTCTCCGAATTTTTGTTTTATTATATAATACAATATATTCCAACTCCTTTGGCGTAAAGATTGGATTGAAATTCCCATCTCAGTTCCTTGCAATTCTCTCTGTAAAAACCTTTATAAGAAATAAACGCTATAAAGCACAAAGAGTGTGTAACATATTTATAGAGATTAGCACATAAGCATACTTTACTAAAATCTATCAGAAATGTAATGAATATTAAACTTTCCTAAACAATGATCATTATCCCACATTATTTGTGTTCAGCATAACATTATCAAGTTCAAAGAGATGTGGATTAAGCCATTCTCTGAGTCTCTGTAAACTAGTCATCAACACACCACAACTTTGGGTGAGCAGACTGACAACTTAAGAAGAACTACAGAATCATTATCTAATGTACACACATTGCCCTGATGACAGCATTTATTTCACTAGCAAACATTTTACATATGTGAATTGTTTAGTCTAGTTTTTTTTTTAAATTATCCTCCTTGTCAGCACTTTGGTTTTCAAGCTGACAAATCCCATAGGACAATTTGCTGAGCTCTCCTTGGTGCTGAATTTTCATTCAACCTCAAACATGCCTTTGTTTGCGTAGAGGTGGTGATTTCTCAATAGTCCAATATGTCCACAGCTTCTTTGTGTCTCCTAGAAATTATATTTCCATCAATTAGATCTCTAGACTCCCCTGTCTATTTCCAGATGGTTAACATACAAAAGTACTTGTTTTTATGTGATATCTTGATATTAAAATGTATCTAAAACACAGAAAAATACTCTCCTTTAGCAGGAACTCTCCAAGGACTCCTCAAACCCACATATAGATAGATAGCCAATACTGGGTTCCAAACAAATCCACTTAAACATTGAGAATATAATATAAACATCTCCATGGAGACTCAGGTGCACATGTGGGTACTTAGAATATAGTATTTAGTGTAACACTGTAACTTTATAAGATACATACAGTTTATTCAAAATACACTCACATCCACTCAACTCTAGTGCAAGTAGCACTCACAAATGCAAGTTACCCATAGCAGTTCTCCAATGTCACATGGGTAAGGTTTAAAACACCAGAACTGCTCTAAATCACTTGCTTCAAGGAGTTGTTATCACCAGTGATGGCTTGGAGAAATAGGACAGTTCCCCCGGGAAACAGGCAATGCCTAGGTGGGAGGGGGCCATGTATGTGTGAGGGGAGTGAGTGGCATGAATGACACATTGGGGGGAAGTGACTGGGAGTAGCAGGGTATTTAGGCAGCCCTCCCCTTTTTCTCCGTCAGCCATTTTAGGGTAACGGACACTTACCCTAAATTTTCCCGCCCACCCTCCCTGTTGGTTGTGGTTTGTATTTGTCCTTGCCAATCCGGTAGTTAAGGACGGAGGTGATGGAGTCATATAGATGGACAGGGTGTCCCCTCCCCTAACCTCTGATCAGTATGTAGGTTATCCTAATGGTTGTGCCCACCGAGCTAACAGCCGGCTGGTGGTTAGCATCAGGTTGGCAAGCAATATGCCGAGGTAGTACGGACGAGGGGGGAGGGGTTCACCTTAGGGACCTTAGTTTTAAAATGTTTTGGTTGTTTGATGTTTCAGGTAGATTGACAAGGACTAGTTGTAGCTCTATGTTCATTGAATGTTCAATTTATGTATTTATATTTATCTATTTATACTAAGAGAGTATAATAATAAACGGAGATAAGTTTTGTGGCTCAGACAGTTACTTTGTTATGTTAATAAAGCTGTGGCCTATTTAACTCCATACATGTCTGGCATCTTTTATTGTGGGGTATGGGGTTTTTATCATATATCTAAGGAGCATTCCCCTTTACTACATACAAGCAACTGTATGGTCCACATTCTGGAACCAATGCAAATGTTCATAATGAGCAATAAAAACCACTGACACCTATAAGAAAAGCCTCCCGCACCCTACGGGTTTCGTCAGGATATACCGGACTTCAGCAGGGGTCTGCATGCAGAATAAATACATACTAACAGCGTACACCATAATTTGCACAATACATGAGGGTGAGAGGGTATATGTCATGTACGCTGTATATAAGTATCTTGCTGTGTTATACCTCCATGCCATCACTGTTGATCCCTTAAAGCAACTGATTTGGACCAGTTAATATTTACCCAAGTGATAGTAGAGAATTACTACCAGTAACCTGCTCTTGTGAGTGTTATTTGCACTAGAGTTTGGTCTCTGCGCATTTGAGTGTATTTTTAATGCAGTGTATTTATTTTTTAAATTAAGATATACTTTTTCTCCCTCTGTGTGCACCTGAGTCTCCATGGAGACGATCAGCTTCCTTATCCTGTATATTCTCATTGACTTGGGTGGATTTGTTTAGAACCCTCTCTTGGCTACATGTCTTAATTTTATGTGAAAGCTCTGTTGACTAAAAGCTATCTTCCTATTGTCTGATTGTTGCCAAGTCACCACAGTTTACTGTTTAGTGAGCAGATATCATTATGTGTTAAAGAGACAATACATTGTCATGTAAAATTAGGTTTTCTTTTCAAAACAATTGCAATTTCAATCCAGGAAGAAAGAGACTATCGCTTCCTGTTAAAATTCAAGACAAGATCCAGTGCTTTATTGATGAAAACAAGAATTTAGCTGAATTGGCCTTAAATTTTAAATTCTTTTTTCAATTCCCTGCAATTCCCCCTTTTATGTATAAAGTCCATAGGGTTTGGGTTTTTTTCTTAACTGGTGTTAGAATGGACCAGTCACTTGAAAAAATGTTAACTTTAAAACTACAGCATAAAATCCACCTTCAGTAATGGCCTTGCTGATAGCACTTTAACCCCTTCCCGCTTGCAGGATGTTCCATGCCGTCCTTCTTTTTAGTGCCTAGAGCAGTGCTTCTCAAACCTTTCCTCAGGACCCCCCAACAGTCCAGGATTTAGGGATTACCCATTTGTATTTAATTAGGAATGTGTACACCTGGTGTGGTTTACTAACCATTAAGCAACCATACCAGTTGTTCTACATATTCTTATTTAAGTACAACTGGGTAATCCCTAAATCCTGGACCGTTGGGGGGTCCTGAGGTCAGGTTCGAGAAACACTGGCCTAGAGGCTAGTAGGACAGCATGGAACGTCCTACATTAAATAGCTCATTGCGGCCCCCCGCGATGAGCTGTGTGCGGATCCCGCTGCAGGGACTTGCAGCGGGGTCCCCACTGTTAGGTGAGGCCACTTTGAGTTAGCTCCAAAAGCTAATGAAAAAACGTGCTAGATTCTAATATTGGTCCTGAGTTTAGAAATACTAAATGTTTAGATGTTTGTTTGTTTTTTTGCCTGTTATAGGCTAATAAATACAAGTAGCACGTAGTTGTTTCAAAACCATTGTTTTTCAAAATTAGAGTTAGTGACAATGTACACATTTTTATAAAGTAGACATCCCAGGGTATTCAACTTGGGGTATGAATTTAAAGTGGTTGTATTTATGTTCAGCAACTTCCCCTGAGTATAGCGGTACCCCACATGTATAGGTTTGCTAGGGTTATGTTGCAAGTACAGAGCCAAATTTAGGATACTGTCACTGCAGCTTTATAATGTGTATTTTTTATGTAATGCTTGCGGACTACATTTGGCTCAGTCAGCCAAAAACTACCATAGCATAATAGGACATGTAGTCTATAGTAGGAAGAACAGATTGTTGCTATCCTTGCTACCCTGCGGCTGCATGGATCATATATCCAGCTGCATCGGGTCCCTATCTACTGCTGGGGGCCAATGCTAACCACTGGCCCCACTAGCAGTCTTTTTCTTAAAAATAAAATATCCCTGGAGGACCACAGACAGACATAACATGTCACTGGTCCTCTATGGAATAACGTCTTATTTTTATCTAATTTATTATTGTTTTTACATTTTTTATTTATTTATTTAATTACATTAATTTAATTTTTTAGATTTATTTTTATTTAACTCTAACCCTAGGGTTATGGTTAGTACAAACCCTAATTCTAACTCTAGGATTAGGGTTTTGATGAACTCTAACCCTAACCAAGGGTAGTACAATAAAAAATCATTGGGGGAGGGGGGGCTGAAGGTGCTTGGGGGAACCAGGGGGAGACTTGCAGCACTACATTTAGTCTGTCCCTGCCCCATGATTGACTATAGCTGTCAAAGCAGACACCTGCCTCGACAGCTATTAACATCCTGGACAATGCCCAGATGTTTCCAGGGGGGCCTCAATGGATCTGGCTGAAGTGTCTCAGTATTGAGACACTTAGCTATGTAATTTCTATCGCATCTGTCCCTGCCCCACAATCGACTATAGCTGTCAAAGCAGGCACCTGCTTCGACAGCTATGAACATCGTGGTGCTGTGATTGGCTGTCACACTGCCTTGATGTTTCCAGGGGGGCCTCAATGGATATGGCTGAAGAGTCTCGGTATCGGTACTTAGCCATGTCATTTTTATCGCGATCATGGTATGCCAGCGCACATATCGCGATTGGATCTGCATAACGGTCCTGGACCGTCATCAGTCCTCAAGGGAGTTTTTCCCCATGATGGTCCAGAATGTGCTCAGCTACTTTGATTGTACACTTGTAAAACAGATAGCAATCATATTACTATACAGGTTCATTCTTCTACATCAAGTGAAGAAGCAGTTCTCTGAGAGCAATCTGTACTATTTTGCTTGCTGTCCGATCCCTCACATTAATAAATCCCTGTCACTTTTTTCCACATGAGAAAAGGCTGTAATAAGTAGATTCTCCAGTAGATTTTATCCTCCATATGAAACCTGTATGTGTCTAGCTGGATAGTACTGCTTGATAAACATGAGTCTTCACTGTGCTGTCTTCATTTTCACATCTGTCTAGTAGTGTGGGAACAGTCCCAGTGAAGTGCTGGTTGCCGACTTGTCCTATTAGCAGGCCAATCATTTTCTGTGATCATAGAACTCTGTAGAACCTAATAATATATTTCCATGAGAAATAATAAATATACAGCTCTGTAAAATGTGTCATCATTTTACCCAAAAAAATGAACTGTATATTTTTTTCTTCTTGCTTGATGATTTCTTTATATGCGTGAAAGTACTGATGTATAAGTTCATGTAAAAATAATATATTTCCCGATCTGTGGCTATATCTATATAAAAATGAAAGATAACATAAAGCAAGATAGGACTTAAAGGGGCTGTCTGGTACCCAGAATACATCTCCCAAATGCTAATGCATATTAATGTGCTTTTCAAAGTACTTTAAAATGCATGTTCTACATTTTGCATTGCTTAAAATATTTTTTAAAAATGTACAGTTAGACGAATTTGTGAAAATACAGCAGTTTGCAAGAAACCAGTATTGCCCACACTAGTTGAGTAAAAGTAAATTTCCTTTTTTTTTTTGCTGCAGGGACCAATGAGAATAATTTCATTAAAATGAATGGAATATCCTGTTCTCTAGTGATGTCATCAGACAATGTGTTACACTGTTAAAATGACAGTCTAGTCCCCAAACTCACTTTGGTGAAAGATGAAGATCACTGCTTGTATAATGCACAGGCTTTTCTCCCTGTGTGATGTGATGCAGACATTCTGTATAAATCATATTTTTAAAATTTGACTCAAGTTGACTTTGTTGAATTTGACTCCGGAGAGCGATTGAAATGCCGGTTTTAAAGGCCCAGTGCCTTTAAAACACGGGCATTGAAAAAAGAGCATTGGAAGCAAATTTAATCGCTTCCTATGCTCTGTAAGTGTTACTGATTAATTAATTTCTTTGTACTGTAATGTATTACAGTACTGTAATGTATTACAGTACTAGATAGGCTCTTCTAAGAGCTATTAACCCGTTCTTTGCTGTAGATAACTGCTTAGGCACTGATTCTGAGGCCGCGGACTCAGGGTTCGATTTTGACCCTGGTCAGCTTTCTGATACATCATCTAGTGATGTATCGGTGGCTGCTGAGCCCTTGCCATAAGAAGTGATGGGTGTCTACTTTTAAAAAATATATGGTTTGGTGGGGGGTAAATTACATTGGCTGGCTTCAAAGATATATCCCATATAGGACACGGACGCAGGTTGACTACATGTCAAAATTCCAAGTTGGAATTTTGAGATGCGCACCTCACAAATGTTGCCTTCTAGCCAAAAAACAAACCAACAAACCTATGCATGGGTGGTATCCCTGTACCTGGGAGATGTTGCTGAACATATATTTGGTTGTTGTTTGGCAGTGACATATACCAGAATCTGTGAATTCATGACTGAAGTACAATGCAAGTGGGAAAAAAATCCCAAAAAATTACTAGCACAAACTTTTACAAAGGCTGGTGGTAGAATTAGTACATATACAGTATTAAAATACCACCATTTGAAATACCTTAGGATGTCTATTTTCCAAAAATATATGGTTTGATGGGGTAAAATACATTGGACGGCTTCAAAAAATTTCCAAATGGAACATGGGCGCAGGCTGACTACATGTCAAAATTCAAGGTTGGAAATGCACACCCCCTAAATGTGGCCTTTTAGCCCCAAAACAAACCAACAAACCTATGTATGCGTGGTATCCCTGGACTCAGGAGATGTTGCTGAACACATATTGAGGTGTTGTTTGGCACTGACACATAACAGGATCTGTGAATTCATGCTCGAAGTACAATGTATGTGGAAACAAAACATTAAAAAATTACTAACCTAAAATTTGACAAAGGCTGGGGGTAGAATTAGTGCATGGAAAATGTTAAAATACTACCATTTGAAATACCCTAGGGTGTCTAGTTTGCAAAAATATATGGTTTTGTGGGGTAAAATACACATTCTGGCTTCAAAAATGTCCCAAATGGAACATGGGCGCAGGTTTTCTGCATGTCAGAATTCCAAGTTGGAAAACCAAAAAGCGCACCTCTCAAATGTGGCCTTTTAACCCCCAAATAATCTAACTAACCTACACATTGGTGGTATCCCTGTACTCAGGAGATGTTGCTGAACACATATTGAGGTGTTGTTTGGCACTGACACATAATAGGATCTGTGAATTCATGCCCGAAGTACAATGTATGTGAAAAAAATTACTACCCAAAACATTGACATAGGCTGGTAGTATAATTAGTGCATGGAAAGTGTTAAAATACTAGCATTTGAAATACCCTAGGGTGTCTAGTTTTCAAAACTATATGGCTTTGTGGGGTAGAATACACTTTCTAGCTTCAAAAATGTCCCAAATGGGACATGGGCGCAGGTTTTCTGCATGTCAGAATTCCAAGTTGGAAACCTAAAAAGCTCACCTCTTAAATAAGGCCTTTTAACCCCCAAATAACATAACCAAACTATACATGGGTGGTATCTCTGTACTCAGGAGATGTTGCTGAACACGTATTGAGGTGTTGTTTGGCACTGACATATAAAAGGATCTGTGAATTCATGCCCAAAGTACAATGTATGTGAAAAAAAATTACTACCCAAAACATTGACATAGGCTGGTGGTATAATTAGTGCATGTAAAGTGTTAAAATACTACCATTTGAAATACCCTAGGGTGTCTAGTTTTAAAAAATATATGGCTTTGTGGGGTAGAATACATTTTCTGGCTTCAAAAATGTCCCAAATAGGACATGGGCGCAGGTTTTCTGCATGTCAGAATTCCAAGTTGGAAAACCAAAATGCACACCCCCTTTTCAAAAATATGTACATGTTGGGGGTCATTCATGGATTTAGTACAGATATCAGTGTTACAATGTCACTATCGCTAATTTTGAAAAAAAGGATTTTAAAATAGCTTCGCACTACTTATAGCTCTGGCCCTGTAACATGAATAAAAAAGCACAAAAACATAAAACATGGGCTATTTCTGAACTAAGGACATATATTAGAAACTATTTAGCAGTGTTTTTTTTGTTGTCTCTTGTACATGAGTATACGATTTTTCAAATAAAAGTCATTAAAAAGAAATTCATTTTTTGCCATTTTTTTTTTTTTTAAATTATATGCTATTATGAAAATAATGGTATCAAAAGAAAGCCCTTCTTATGACGATAAAAACTATATATAATTTGTGTGGGTACACTAAATGAGACAGAAATAAATTACAGCAAAACACAAACACCTCAGAAATGTTAAAACAGCCCATGTCCCCAAGCGTCGGACAAGCCAAAAAAGTAATGTCACTAAGGGGTTAAGCAATGCAAAATGTAAGACATGCATTTTAAAGTACTATGAAAGCACATTTATATGCATTAGTATTTGGAAGATGCATTTTGGGCACTAGACAGTTCCTTTAAGAGATCCTACTGTGTACAAGAGCAAGTCTATTACAGTCCAAACAATGTATTCATAACAGGAGCACAGAAAATTATTAAATGAAATGCTCAGTGTCTATATAATCAGTGCTGCCGCACCTGAATTATACATGCATAGTAATCACGGTGAGGGGGCAGCTTGAGTAAAATATTAAAAATGGGATTCATGCAGAATTCCTACATCAAATCACACTGGAAAAAAGCCTGTACACTATACAAGTAGTAGTCTTCAACATGTACCAAAGTGAGTTTGTGGACTAGACTGTCACTTTAAAGGTAGGTAGACAATGTAATAGGGTAGCAGGAAATGTTGGTAGAATGCTTGGTTGCATGGAGAGAGGTATTAGCAGTAGAGTTGAGCGAACACCTGGATGTGCGGGTTCGGCAGAACTTCGGAAAAAAGTCCGGGTTCGGGCTCGAACTTAACCCCAAACCCGAACCCCATTGAAGTCAATGGGGATACAAACTTTTGGCCACTAAAATGCCTCTAAAAAAGTCCTGGAAATGGCTAGAGGGCTGCAAAAGGAATAAATATGTGGGTAAGAGTAGGACAAGTGCCCTGCAAACAAATATGGATAGGGAAATAACTTCAAAAAACATAAAATACATACAAATTAAAAATACAGCTGAGCCATAAAATAGCACTAGATGGAATCTTTGATTTTAGCTTTGGAAGAACATAAATCTAAATCTAAAGCATGGCTGCCAGGAGGATCAACAGAATTATCCATTTGAGAGAGGGTTGGAGTGCAGTGTATTCTCTTTCAGTTTATACTAAGTGACCCATAGGTTGAGGAGGCGGTGACCGTGGCGGTGTAGGTGGAAGCAGCGCTGGAGGAGGAGGAGGAGGTAGCCAGAATTTTTCAAATTGCGCTGTAAGCACAGTTCTATTTGACTCTCAGATATGAAGTGCACCGCAAGACGCAAATGTACTATTTAGCACCCAAAACTATTAGAATTTTTCAAAGTGCGCTGTAAGCACAGTATTTGACGGTTCTATTTGACTCTCAGATATGAAGTGCACCGCAAGACGCAAATGTACTATTTAGCACCCAAAACTATTAGAATTTTTCAAAGTGCGCTGTAAGCACAGTATTTGACGGTTCTATTTGACTCTCAGATATGAAGTGCACCGCAAGACGCAAATGTACTATTTAGCACCCAAAACTATTAGAATTTTTCAAAGTGCGCTGTAAGCACAGTATTTGACGGTTCTAGTTGACTCTCAGATATGAAGTGCACCGCAAGACGCAAATGTACTATTTAGCACCCAAAACTATTAGAATTTTTCAAAGTGCGCTGTAAGCACAGTATTTGACGGTTCTATTTGACTCTCAGATGTAATACATGTAATTCTATTGCTATTCTATAAAGTGAAATAGAGTCCCCATTCATACGAATAGGTCAATTGACCTATTCGTATGAATGGGGACTCTATTTCGGTTTATAGAATAGCAATTGCATTACATGTATTCTATAAACCGAAAGTCTATAAACCGAATGTCTTTTGGTTTATAGACTTTCGATTTATAGCCGAACCCCGAACTCCAACCCGAACATACAGTGAAATGTTCGGGTTCGGGGTCCGAACACCGTAATGTTCGGTACGAACTAGAACAGTGCGGTTCGGGTTCGCTCAACACTAATTAGCAGTAGAAAGCGGGAAGTGCGTCTGTCATTTTCATAGCATTGTGATACCTCATCTGGAGTATTATACACAGTACTGGATTCCGTATCTCCAAAAGGATATAGATACTTTGGAGAGACTTCAGAGAAGGGCTACTTAATTGGGTCATGGATTGAAGGATAATCCTTACTAGGAAAGGTTAAAGCATCTTAACATGTATAGCTTGGAGGAAACACAAATCAGGGGGGATATGATAAAAACAAGAGACATAGTCTTAAATTAGAGGGGCAAATGTTTAAAATTAATATCATAAAGTATTACTTTACTGAGGGGGTAGTGGATTCATGGAATAGTCTTCCAGCGGAAGTGGTAGTGGTTAATACAGTGAATGAGCTTAAGCTATAGGGCTATCCTGTATATAAGATAAGGACAGGGACTAATAAAAGTATTTACAAAATTGGGCAGACTAGGTGAGCCAGATGTTTTTTTTATCTGCTGACACATTCTACGTTTCTAAGTTAATATAACATTTAATGTTACTGATATGGATTAGGTATTTTTTTCTGGTTATGCTGTTACATTCAGATTACTGCCTCATGAAAAAGAGGTCCTTTCACCAGTATTAATATATAAAACCAGAAAGTGGGAATCTTAACTAGAACTATGGCCTAGTTTACACACTAGGTGTCCTAGGGAGAGAGGCTTCACAACCCTCTTCCTTTAACCCCTTAATGACAAGATATTTTCACCTTGACTTTCCCTTGGTAACAATGGCTGTTTTGACATTTCTAGGGTGTTTGTGTTTAGCTGTAATTTTTGTTTCTTTCTCACATACAGTACCCACACAAATTATATGTTGTTTTTATCGTCATAAGAAGGGCTTTCATTAGATACCATTATGTTCATCATATCTTATAATTTACTACAAAACAATCATAAAATATGATGAAAAAGTTTTAAAAAACCACTTTTTCTAACTTTGACCTAAAATATAGTTTACACAAATAAAATCATTAAAAAAGACCCCGTCTAAATAGTTTCTAAATGTTGTCCCGAGTTCAAAAATATGCATGTTTCCATATTTTTCGGTATTTTTTTGCGAGTTATGGGGCAAAAACTAAAAATAGTGTTTTTTGGTTTTTTCCTATATTGACCTTTTGACCCCTTAATATTTTTTAATTTTAATTTAATTTTAACCCTATCCCTTATGCTAAAAATTATTTAATTTTAACCCTATAGGCTAATCTATCTATATAACCTGTTTTTAATTAATTAAATTTGTATTTTAAATATTTTCCATTGCAATGCTACTTAACTACCACTAGGGGCAGTCAAGTAGCATATTCAGAGCGACGGAAGTGAAGTTACTTTCACTTCCGAAGCTCAGACCGGCAGAGGGCTTAGCCATATTGACGGAGCAGCATGCTCCGTCAAAATGGCTCCCCACGATCGCTCCGTGGGGCGATCGTGGGTGCTCCAAAACAGAAATTTCGGTGCTGGCTATTGCCTCGACATCGAGGAAATAGACCAGCACCGTTAACTTGATTCACAGGCACGTCCTTTGTCGCGAAGTTGTTAAAGACATATGTGTGCATTAAAAGATACAGTGGTAGGGTAAAGTGTGTGTTGTTTGCCAAAATATGTATTATTGTTAAGACACTCAGTTTAGTTTACCACTTTCCTTTAAAAAGATAGACCTCAGAACCGACTCCCAATAAATACATATAAGGCAGCAGAAGAGCAGATGGAGTATTGAAAGGGCATATAGACGATAACTGAATAGAAGCTTATTCGAATTTATATAACTTGTTTTTTTTTCTTTCTCTTCACTATATTACCATTATAACCAGCATGTACATAACCCAATATGAATGTCTCTGGAAAAATATGTAATTCTGGGAAAACGCTTATGCAAAAGGATAATGTTCAAATTTTGTATTTTTGATCAAATGTAATAAAGATATAAAAATAAAAAAAAAGTAAATAGAAAATAAAAAAAAAAGAGAGACCTAACGGCAGCTCTCTAGTCTGGCTTATAAGGCATCTGAATCACTCTTTGCTCCAACCTCAACTTTTTAAGAGTAGATGGTAGATGGCTGGGTGTGGTTTAAATATACCAATGCCTTCCATTGTGACTGCATACAAGAAGGCAGATTAAAGTACATTTCACCAAATAGACTAACATAGGAATGAGTGGAAGTGGACAAAACTATTATTAAGACCCAACACTTGCCTTTGGTGCAGCTCTTGACAAGTACTTGCTATACCTAATGGAATTACTGTTCATCTGAGGGTATGAAGACTTGGTCTCTTTGATTGTGGCTGAGCACCCCCTACCGAAACAAATGGGTTGATCCTTAGAATCAACCAGCAAATGATATGAAAGCTTGAACTCTCACAGTTACTAAACTTATTTTCTCTACAATCATCTGTATTAAATCAGATTTATTTGTTGGGGGGTGGAGCCAACTGCCGAGGAGAGCAGACGTGCTTTGAGAGAGCTCCTCATACTACGAATCTATATCCTTTAATACTCATAGCTACAACGGCTAAAACTGCCAAATTGAATGCTTTTACTGCTGAGTTTGTAATGGGGCAGAGAAAGAAGAAGGAGAAAAGGCCTCAGAAGCTGAAAAACTCAGATATTGGAGCACTCCTTACTAGGCCGGTGAAGCCTGGGCCTAAAGTATTGAATGCGATCCCCTCAAGGACACCACCCTGTTCCGGTGACTCTTCGGATGAATCCGATGGAGACCGTTTGAAACCTACTCCTATGATCTCAAGTGCACCTGTAGATAGCAATTTAGCTACTAAAGGGGATATACGTCTCATCATGAAAGAGATGAAAGACGCCATCATTATGGAAATGGCAGCAATCCGCGGGGAAGTCAGAGTATTGACAGAAAAGTGGACACAATCGAAACCACGCAGAATAAACATGCCCAACAGCAAGTGGATTTTTAAAACACAACTCGGCAATATGGAAGAACAACTATATAATTTAACTTGCCAAAATGAGCTGCTAGACGCAAGAGTCCGCCATACCAACGTCCGACTTAGAGGTATGCCGGAGACGGTAGGGCCCGCCGACCTCCGAGCGTACCTCACGGACTGGCTAAAGCGATTTTGCCCCCAGATGGATACCCAAGCTCAGACAATGCTGGATTACTTCAGTGTCCGCAAGGCCCAAAGGGCATCGGCAGAAGCACCCAGAGATGTTTTACTTAAATTGGGATCCTCTGCCGATAAAGCTCTGCTGATGCGGACCTCTTGGTCCAATCTACCGGGTCCCGAGGGACAGAACCCAATACAAATTTATGATGACCTCTCCCCAACCAGAGGTGTGGCAGAGGTCGATGATTCATTTAACACGACACTTGCGGGAGCATGAAGTTAAATACCATTGGGGAGCAACTCAATCCCTCTCGGTTCAAAGAGACGGTAAAATCCTTTTTATAGAGAGCCCGGACGACATTGGTAATTTCTTGAAGTCTTTGGGGATTCCACAGATACCATCTTCCATATCTAAACCCATGGCGCATTCGGCAGCTACTGAAACAACCCATTGATCGAATGGTTTGCTTCCTGAACGTTCCTGTATTGGACTGACACCTGGAACTGTCTTTCTTGAAACGTGTGCTATTTTTGCCATTCTTGGTTTATAGTTTTTGTTTTACTATGTCTATTAGATGTTGCGCTCTCTCTGTGTATTGTGCTCACCGTCTATGACCACCCCCCTCCCCCCCCTGGGCCATAACTATGTTCGTTTCAACGAGCATATGGGTAATTTCTTGCTAACCATTAACATGATGGTTCAGTAGTCCATTTTTTTGGGGGGGGGAGCAACGTCTCTTCGCTGCTACCGATATACCCTCTCTTGGGATATCCTTTCCCCGCTTTTTGCTCTTCTTCAGTTTTCTCCCTCAGTTTATCTTCATCCCCCTTTCTAATACTTTTTATATCCCATTTCTTCTTATTATATACAAATTGTAGTTTACCAAAGTTTTTAATATTATATGTTATATACTGTGTATTGCTCCGTTTTGCAAAATGTTACTGAAGGTGTATAGGCTACACTGCCCCCCCCCCCTAGCCCCCCCCCCCCCCCCGATGTTTATGTTGGTTCACAGTAGGGTTACCCTAGCGGAGGAGATGTTAGATTATATACTACGTACAGGGTACATTTATTTATTCTCCTAGGTGATAATTTTTGTGGTGATATGTGGCATATAATTAATGCAGGCCTGGAGCATCCATGCTGTTTTTCCTTATTTTTGTTTATTTTTAATTCATTTTTGAACCCCTTATACTTGCCACATAAAGATATATCACAGCACCAAAGGGTTTAGATCACTTATGCAGTTTATTGTTCTTTGTTTTTTAATATATCTTGTATCAGCTGAAGCTCTGATGTGATACTTATATGTATACCATTTATATTGTCTCTGTCAAATTTCTGATAAACTAAAAATGGCAAATGTGTTATATTTTATTTTTATGTAATTTTGTTGCACTTTACCCAATAAAATTTTAAATAAAAAAAAAAAGATTTATTTATGTATAATAGATATTTTATCATTCCTAGACAGTCCAAGTTAATCATCTTAATGCATAGACAAGCCTTCCTGAACCTTCGTAATATGGTGGGAGTTAAGTGAATTTAGTGTGACCCATTTCACTGTCACCCTAAGCTAGTGAAAATGCTATCTATAAAATATTTCAACTACTCATTGAAGGATCTAAGCAGTCGTCTCCAGATTTAATTGTAATACTCTAACAGACAAATGTGCTCCAGGTCTACCCTCCCCCAATGCTATATTCAGGAAAAATCCTTCTGGCAAAAGCAGATAATGAATGACCAAAATCGTCTAATACGTGACTAAATTATAAAAAACCTAAGAAGGAGTTGCACTTAGAAAAAAAAGTGAGGAAACAGTCTAAGTTGGTCATGTGGCCCCTTTAACGCATATGGCTATGGAACTATATGCCGCAGAGATGCATTAATATTAAAGACATCAAACTAGGTTTAATTAGTCTAGCGATATATAACCTGCCTCCATGGCCCCATTTTTAACCTGCCTCCAGGGCAAAATTAACCAGTGGGAAAGTTCAGGGCCCTCTAGTAAAGGGGTGCCCTTAGCCCACTCACCCACCCATCAGGCAGAGCAGTGGAGCAAGGAAGTGCAGTGTGAGGGACGAAGTCTTTGCTGACTAAATCACCACAGACATCATACTTCAACCCTCACCTGTGTGCCTTAATTAAAGTTAAAGATCTGGATGTCGCTGACACCCAGCACTCATAGTCAGTTGGAGGTGAGGCAAGATGGCAATGGCAAGCTGTTTTGGGGGCAAAAATGTCACTGACAAACTGTTTGGGGGCAAAGATGATACTGGTAAGTTGTTTCAGGGCAAAGATCATTCTCAAAGAAATTCTCCAAAGTCATGAACAGAATAGCACTTTAAGGAGTTCGGTTGGCATTCTATGTGGTGATTTTTTTTATTCACCTAGATTTAATTTGGTTGCACTGACAAGCTGTTTAAGGACAACGCTGGCACTGGATGCTGTATGGGGTAAAGATTGCACTGGAAGATGTTTGGGGACAATATGGTACTGGCAAGCTGTTTGGGGACAGAGATGACACTGGCATGCTGTTTGGGGCAAATATGACACTGACAAGCTGTTATGCCATAAAGGAAATAATTGTTTTGCACCACGTTAGTGTTTTATATAATATTAGAAACAATTGGGTATGAGAACCACTGCTAAAGACTTTGCCCAGGGACCACAAGGGTCTTCAATTAGTCCTGTCTCCCTGTTCGGTTTTGTTTTTTGATAGCGATTGAGTTGGTGAGATAGTTATGCAATACAACTGATATTATGCTCATGGGCAGTGGGCAATCTTATAACTGTTTGCACACAATAATACTAAAAGCTAGAATAAAGCTAGATTGTCTCCTAAGCACATTCCAACTGTAAGAGCAAACTCTAACCTCATCTACTGTGTCTGCATAAATAATTATTAGGAGGTAATCTGTGTGGCACAGATACTAGGAGAAAAAATTCTCCTGTCATTTTTTTCCTTCTTGTGCAAAACTAAAAATACAAAACTTACACTAATTAAATAAATAAAGAGGAAAAAGGTATTATTTTATGACAACTGAGATAAAATCATATGGTGAATGTTCCCCTACAGTGCACAGCAGACATAAAAAAAAAAACGAATGCAGTATAGACCCTAATTTACCACCCGGCGCTCTGGCTTTCAGATAATCCTCTTACAGGAAATCCTTGGTGCCTCAATATGGCATTTTATTTATCCAAATGCTTCTCCCCGTCAGATCTTATCCGGATTTTTTTTTCCTTCTAACATTGGCTTAATTGATGCTTTTATTGTAATCAGAAACTTCAAAGTAGTATTACATTTTGGTGTGCTTCATATGCTAAACCTGCTTTAACATATTATTATGCAGTACTCTTTCAGCAGAAAGGTATTTTGAGTAATGTAAGGAAAATCAGGAGTTTTAGCAAGAGATGCTGGTAAACCTCTGCCTTTGAAAGAAACTTCCAATCAGCTTTTTCAAACTAAGAGACTTGAAAGAGACAGTAACACTTCCACTTATGCATTTGAACTTTCCTCACTGTGGGTTTTATTTTTATGTAAAACCATTTGTAATAAAGTATTATTGACACTTTCATGTTTGGTCAAAAATCAAAATAGTTTTATTAGTTTAAATGAACTAAAGATCCTGCTGACAAATATTTGTTTCCTAACCAGTCTTATAAGTGTCAGTTCAGGGGGATGGGACTCTTCATTGCGGCTGCTTCCGTGCAGCCGCTTCACCGCCGACTCTGCAGCACAAGACAGATCGTCGCTGGAGATTTCATCGCGGGACATTTCATCGCTAAAGGTAAGTATTTTACTGATTTTAGTTTGGTTAGAATTAGGGTTTAGGGGGTTAGAATTAGGGTTTAGGGGGTTAATTTTTTAAACCAGTTCAGTTCCTAGTGAAGGTCAACAGGGGTAACAGGTTTATAATGTAAATATGTAATTATGGGGAATGAATGCAACCATAATAGTATATTATTCAAAAATGGATGCAACTGATGGGGGCTGTTTGGTCTACCCAATTTGCTATGTTTTATAAAACCTCAAATATTATATAAGCATGCAAACCGCATATCCTTCCTTCTTTGCTGCGTGCCCCTCACTATATGGGGGTCTCAGAGCATAGCACCACTGATACATCGGCACCTAGTTATATGATAAGGAATAGACTGCTTATTGTAGAACAAAGACATACTGTATTTTAATGGGTTTAGAACATGTCTTTATATTTAAACACAGAAAACTTGTACTGAGTTTGATCAAATTCTACATAAGTACTAAAAGTCAAAGGGCTCTATTCAGTGATGGGAGTTATCATGTATTACTGTTTTTTTCACTTAAAATCTCCTTTTATATAGTCCCCTGAAATCCAACTGCGGCCCTTTTACTGCCCACGAAGTGCAAAGTCCATAATTCCCCACTAGCTTTCTAGATAGGCAGAGAAGTATGGTAGTCGTAGTCCAGAAACAGCTGGAAGGCCTCAACTGGATCATAGTCTATAATATTCAATGACCAGAGATAGATTTCTCAGGTCATTGAATAAAGCCCAATATTGTACCTTATTCAATACTTCATGCTAGTGTTAAGATTTTTTTTCTATAAAAAAAATCAAAAAACGTTGTTGCATTTTATAACATTGTTTTTTAAAAGGGTACACTTTTATAGGAAATTGATTTCAAAAGGAGCCAGTATTGCTATTGTGGCTGTTTTTTTGCATATCAAGGTTAACCACCTTTAGTATTTGTATTCCAGCAGAAGTTTCTCTACCCAAACACCTCCACACACAAACCATAACCTGTTCCTATCAATAAGAAAATAAGATATATGTTCTGCTATTTGGGTCACAAGTTAAAACTATGATAGATCCATTGCAAAAGGAGTGATAAAAATGACATTGTGGCAAAGTCATAGGCTCTGTGCTATCTGAATATAATTGCCTCATCTGAACTGCACACGGTTCAGAGAGGTAGTGATACAAAATCAGCCAACAGCACATTATAAATATGTTTCTTCTACTACATGACATATTATAGCTAGTGCAAGAGACACCTTTATGTGTTATAAATGACAGGTTTTTGGCTTAACTAGGATAGCTTAAGGTTCCAGAATTTGCACCTGAACGTTCGATCATTGAGGCATTCTAAATTCTGAATAAAAAGAAACCATTCTTAGCTGCAAACACACAAAAATACTTACTGCTGTCTTAAATTCTACAATGGCAACTTCATTTGTTGCACAGCCAACTGACCTGTCTGCTATGCATCATGTCATTTAACATTAACATATCCCTATGTTTCAATCGAAATAAAGACAGTTCCTAGTATACTATTCCCTTGATGTTTCTTAACCTGGGTGTGCCAATGTCCTCCAAGGAAAATATACTTGCACAAAAACAAGACACTGGTAGCAGCTGGCTCCACAGAGACAAGTAAACAAACTCACATGCTGGAGAGCTTTAGTAGCTTGGAGGTGTATGAAGAACAAAGAATATAATAATTATATTTAGATAAGTCAACGACTGAATTTATAGAAAATTAGACAAAAGTTGTATTTTTTCACTAAAAAGTGAATCTATCATTTTTTACATGAATTTTGATCTACTCAAAAAACAATTTACTTGAGCATTAGGTTAACGCTCCAGATATGTAGAGTGTCTGAACTTTCATGAGCTCCTGAATTCGAGCATCCTCTTGGCCTGGCTAAATTAGTCCTGCAAGATACGTTTTTCTGATTGGTTCTAAGGAAAATTAGACTTTGACTGCTGTTCATGCCAATTATTGTGAGACATAAGGTTGGTCAAGAGATCTTAGATAGGGGACGTTCTCTATCAAGGAGGAACATACCAAACTATTGTACCCAGCAACAAAAGTGATATGAATGTGGTATTTTGCATAATATGGAAAGACAAACACAAAACTACTATATTACACTAGAATTGTTTGGAGTAACTGAATGAGGATTTGCAGTGTGTTCAATTCCCAGTTGGTTAAATGTGATCCATTTTATAGCTACAGACCAGCAATATAGAAAGCCACTTGGATATCTCAGCCACAGTGGTTGAGAAATATCTCTGTAAAACAAGTGGATCCCCCAGGTACACTTGTGTATAATCAGGCCATGAGAAATTGATTGTGTGGCACACACTAAGTTAATAAGTTTAAATAAAACATATGCATTGGAATGGACTTGATTGTCCTTTGATGGTCTATCCATCTGTGTAATACACAGCTAAACACATTCCTTAGTGATTTACTAAAGTTGACTGTTCTTGTACACCTTAATGAAATGCTTAAACCATGCTAGAATACTGGATTATGTGTGCTGAACTTGGCATTCCTGTTGTAAGTTAACATAGGATCAACTTGTCAATAAATCCATTGCCTTTAATTGAGATGCAGGGGTCCTTCTGCATTACAGTCTCTGGTCACCAGCTGTTGTAATACAGATCTTTAAATTGGAAGCATTATGAGGATATGGGGAGGTTGAAAGAACATATGCCATCTGCCAACAAAACAATCCCAAGGAACAATAGAGAATACCTTCCACGCCCACATTTATCAACAATTCTGTCATTAACCCTAACAAGTTTGCTAGAAAATTCATAACAGAAAGCCCCCTTCAGTTACTCAATTGCAAGTAATTGCAATCCTGACAGCTAATTTCAATACTATTATATATTTAAATAAGGTGTTCTTATATTCCTCTGTCCTGTACAATTAAGTAAACCAAACACTAGTATGGGACATCAATTAGACATTAGACATTGTTGAATAAAAGGTAAGCAGGGCCCTATTCAAAATGTATTACAATCTACACTATCAATGCTATGAGATTCTGCACAGCTGTAGTTAGGTTTACCAACAGCAATATTATTTTAGGTAACAGTTTTTCAAACAGTGACAGAAGTGCAGGGGTAAAAACAATATTTTTGGCGTGTAACCTTGTGCTGGGCAATGCCAGCTGAACTGACCTTGATTTCTGATCTATTTTGCATGAGCTAGTTATGCCATCCTTTAAACCAGTGTTTCATCCTTTTTCTAAGGAACTGCCACTAGAGACAGTCCACATGCCTTAATATTACCTATTTATACAATAACTATCCCTAATTTCCACAGTGCCTATCAAATAGCATAGACTTCTAAAATTCCACTGGTGCCGAATGAACCCCTACCATCTCCATCAATTGTACCCAATGGGTCATACCACAGGTTTCGAGACTGTGATTTAAACCACACTTCTTACACATAAAACACATTTTGAAGCTAACAGTATCTATTAAACATAGAGTGACTGTTTCACCTATATATATGCATAATGTGCTTATATATATCATAAACATCTATACCATAAAGCTCTATCGTACAAAAAGACTCATTTGTGCATTATTTGCCTCCATGACAGTACATTGCACATTGGTTAAAGGTGTTATCATATCCCAAAGATGCTTCGCCTATGCTACCCCACATGTAGTGGACAACAGTTCCCGTGACGCCCGGAACCCAAATGTCTGCCTGAGCATCTTGGCAAATCAGTCCACAGCATCTTGGCAAATCAGTCCACAGCTAAGGTGCCAAAAGTTAATCATTACCTGTACACAACTATTGAAAGTCAATGCTGGTGTCTCCTAAAAATCAGAAACTACTGCAGTCCAAATATCCAATAAACGAGCCATATATTATTTTGTCTCCACAGAGGCAAATAAAGAAGTTTCAGTTGGAACAGAAATATTTACTTTCATCTGAAATAATACTATTATTCCAATTATTGATAATAATCATCTGTCAAATTAGAAAAAAAATATTTTTACTTGGAAATGTAAAAATCAAAGAGGGCTGGAAGTTTGTACAGCAACGAAATGATTTTTGTGTATTCTAGATAATTATTTTAATACAGAGTCAAATGTTTAGCTGCTAACAATAGAGTTGCGAAAATGCCTGTGTACTTACGCGTCCCATCGAATCTTGTAGCAATGGTATCCAGGAAAGTATTCTGCGGAGCGAGCAAACCTTTCATCACCGGCATGGCTTCCCCGCCTTGACGCTCTCTCCTTTACTACAAACCTTCCAAGATGCTGCATCAGCATTGACAGAGTGTCACAAAGTAACCAAGGCTCCTTTTATCCCTTTATAAAGCACCCCTTTAAAGAATATCGTCTTCTAAGGCATCATGTTCTATGTATCCCTGAGGCAGCTCTAGTTAATTAATGCAACAGTGATACAGAGATTGATGTTCATTGTTTGCTCTAATTCTATCCTCTGTCTGTCTCCCCCTCTCTTTCAGTCTCTATCTCTCTCTCTTTCTCCTCCCCTCTGTGTGTGTCTCTTTCTATCTCCGTGTTTCCACTCCTCTGTGTGTCTCTTACTCTCTCCTACCCCCTCCTGAACTGAGCTGTCCCCTCAATATACCTGCCTTCTCACTCATTTGGTTCCCTGACACACAAACATTCTCTCACTCCCATTTGTCACTGCCTCCCTCCTCCTGTGTATTAACACACCTCTTTCTGTCTTTTATTATCCTCTATTTTCCCCTTTCCCTGTTATTATACATGTTTATATACTGGTCTTACTCTGTGTAGCTCAGGCAGGACATCCACATGAAAAAAGCACTTTTGTGCATTAGTACATTATATTTATATAGATACACATTAAATCAGTACACAAAATACATGTTGCAAAAATTCCTGTGTGATGTATGTTGTATGCATATTTATTAACATATTGTTAGAGGATTAATATGTTAGCAAGAAACAAATCAAATGTTTTTGCAATATCAGTAAGTACTGATACCATAATCATTGGATACATTTTATAAGGTAATACATACATACATACAAACACATATACATATGTATTATTATCTATCTAAATAGATGTGCAATATTAATATTAATAAATATATATATATAGATAGATAGATAGATATGCACCGATATGCACACAACATATACATACAGAAATATATATATATATATATATATAAAAAAAACAACACACTAATACTGTTGCAATAAATATACACACTGCCTATCCTCCTTGTATCCAAACGGTGCCCTGCAAAAACAATCCCCAATTAAAATGTCTCATGCCATGCCCGATGCCCTTGATCCTCATCTTTGGGGGAAAAAATTAAATAATCCACCTATCACTTAAAAAAAGATATGCTGGCAAAAAAGAAAAAAGAAAAACACGGGGGTCCTCAGGATGGATGTAGAATGAAATCCCTACCTGATAGAGCAAGGATTTCATTTAAACTGAGGAAGGCATATGATTGGATGACCCTGTCAGCCAATGAGAAGCATCCATATCTCAGCTCTACCATTGGATGTTGGTCTGGCATTTTCAGATGTATGCTCCCACATGTTGAAAACATTGCAAAGTGTGGTAAATTGTTTTGGGTTCCATTGGCTGTGGATAAAATGGTAGAACCCAGGGGGCGGAGCTAACTAAGATGGTGGCAAGTCGCATTTCTTCAGAGCTCCCTGCGTTTCTGGGCAATTTAACGAATTTAAAGTTAACAGTCTGGCTACAAAGACGATTACTATTGGCAACCTACCCGCTACCACAATGGGCAAGAAAGGGAAAAAGCCGGAGAAGCTGCACTGTGGCCAAAAATCAGATATAGCCACTTTACTATCCAAGCACGCGAAGCCTCAGCTAAATGTGGCGGCAGCAACGTTTACTCCCTTGAGTCAGGGACTACTTCAGACGATTCTGACGAAGCCCCACAACCAGAGCCAAGAACTGCAGGACGCAGTACCCTCGGCGAGGCATATGCCACGAAGGCAGACATTCAGAAATTTTTCACTGACTTCCAGGCCTCGTGGAGATCTGATATACAGGCAGTACGGGCGGATATCTTAACGGTCCGAAACAAGGTGGCGGAGTTGGAATCCACAACAGCTGAGGTGTCACAGAAACAGGCACAGGCTACTGAACTTACCAACTCACTAACCCTGCAGATGGGAGACGCTGACAGGAGAATTGTAATACTGGAGGCCAAAATGCGTCACACTAATGTGAGGGTGAGGGGCATACCGGAGGAAGTAGGGCCCACTTCGCTCCGCTTGTACCTCATACAATTACTTACCCGGATTAATCCGAACAGTGGCTTACCATCTCACAAGGAAATTGATTTTTTTCGAGTGCACAAGGCCCAAAAAGCACCCTCTGCAGCTCCAAGGGACGTTATTCTCAAACTGCCGAACGTGATGATGAAGACGGAACTACTAGCGGCCTACCGCCAACTGAACCAGTTCGTGCATGAAGGGGCTACTATCCACATATTTGAAGACCTTCCATCCTCCGTGGTGCTTTGGCGCCGAACAATGAATCCGCTTACTACACACCTGAGGTCCTTGGACATAAAATACAGATGGGGAATACCATGCAGCCTAACCGTCTCTAAGGATGGTAAAACACTATCTATCGGAGACATTGGCGATACTAAAATATTTTTGCAAAGTCTGGACATACCACCGATCCCACTGGTTCCACCACCTACCCGGACCATCGCCAATAATCGGGAGTAAAACCTATGAGCCGGAATCATCTGTGTCGGCTACAAAGATTTACTGAGTGTTTCTATATGTACATTTTTTTGTTTCTCTCATGCATCATTAATGTTTAATTGCCCAGAGATGGGAAAGATGTGTAGTTAAGTATTTTACACAGTACTTCTCTGCCACCGTAAAGAAGGCTTCAATGTTATCCCCCCCCCACAGGGCACTCCTCATTCCGATCTGGAAGAGAGGTTTTTTTTTTTTAGGCTGGCCACCTAAAGTGTGGACCAGCAGCCCTCCTTTTGGGTAGCTCTTTCTTGATGCTACCGGTATCCCTCCCTTGGGATACCCTCCTTCCTCCCCCCCCTTTTTATATCAATTTCTCTTACAATCTTTCTTACCCCTTCTTCTCCTAACCCCTTTCCATCTATCATATATCATGTTCCTCTATATATTTTTCAGTAGACAAGATATTATAAATGGTACAGAGTAATTTTATTTTTATTTTTATGATGTTTCGAATTACCGCTAAGGGCTATGCTACATGTACTAAGACTGCTGACCAATGTTGCCCCAATTTTGGCAGATTTAATGGTTTAGTTTAGAGGGTGATCCGGGCTCCAGTGGTTCAGGTAGCCTCCATACGGGCACTAGTTATTGACAACAATTTAGTAGTTCAGTATATATTTACTATATATGTTCTTTAATGTTCCCTATGCACCCTGACATCCAACTACGTTATTGTTCTTTTCTACTTCTATTTTTGTTTTGATTTTTGACCCACACAAGAGAAAGCGGAATATTTTACGAAAGGTTTTTTTTTTGGTCTGATTTGATATCATTATTATCTTATGTCTGCGAGGCCATGAGTGCCTCTTGTTGGATTTCTATACAAAAAAAAAAATCAAAAAGAGTCATTTTTGGTACTATTCGATATGTCATGTATCAGTAGATACACATTTCTGATTTGGTTTCTTTTTTTTTTGTCTGTACCTTCAGTTATTTGTACTGGATATTTTTCTTGATGACTCAATAAAATCATAATTTAAAAAAAAAAAAAAAATGGTAGAACCCACCACGTGTCTTCTGGGGTTAGGAATTGATTAGGTGCATGGAGTTTGACGCTTGCATCAGGATAAATTACTGGCTTTGCGTAAGGAGGTCACAGAAGTTAAGGGTTCTAAAAAGGTCACCCTGCAGCAGCTGCAGCAGTGTCATGACGAGAGTCCGCTCAGTGCATAATTTTCTTCTTGTGACTGTGCAGCAGCACCAACATCTACCTGCCTGCCTCTGCTGGCAAGCGAGGGTGTTTTTTTGCATTTTTATGAGGGTCTGCGTTTTTAGCCGCCCCCCAGTCAGACAAGTAAAGTGCCCCCCTAGGCACTTAACCCGCTGCAGTAAAAAAGAGTGGCAAATAACGGAGCCTTTAAAAAGGAATAAACAAATCAGATTAAATACAAGTGATTCACAGAGCCCAATCATGATCAGTATAAAAAAAGAGGGAGACTCACACCCACACTGCACACCCAGGACATGCCCCATCACCCCATTACATGCCCTCATCACATGCCTCCATCATCCTCATTACATGGCTCCAACACCCCATTAACTGACCTCCATCACCCCATTACATGCCCCCATCACCCCAATTACATGCCCCCATCACATCACCCCGTTACATGCCTCCATTACCCCCATTAAATGCCCACATCACTCCTTTACATCACCCCCATCACCCCATTACATGCCCCCATCACTCCACTACATGCCTCCATCATCCCCATTATATGCCCCCCTCACCCCCATTACATGCCACCCTCACCCCAGGACTTACCCTGGTGGCTAGTGGCAGGCAGCATGGTGTCCTACCGTACTGAGTGCAGATAGGCCACGTGACCCGGTGCGTGTCTGACGTCAGAGCGCCGGGTCACGTGAGCTGTCAGTACTTCCCCGTCATATCGCATGGGGAGCCAAACAGGCAGCACGGAGGTTTCTTTGTGTCTGTTCGGTTCCCCATGCTGTCTGCTTGCAGGCAGAGCGGTGGTGAGGGGAGATCTTCCAATCTCCCCAGCCACCATCTGTCAACAAGCAAGTTTTTTTTTCTTAAAGGGGCGGCTCATTAAAAAAAAATTGTGCCACCCCCCCCCCCCCCAGAGGCATACAAGACATGTACAGCCCTAGGCACTTGCCTTGTTTGCCTCGCGCTAAATACAGCGCTGCTGCCAGGGACATTTTGATAAGGTACTCTGACCACCACATTCTCAAGGCTATCCTGTGTGGCCATCCCGGATTTATACCAGCACATGGATCCATTCAATACCTGGGTTGGTGAGATCATTGGCACTACAGTATGTGGTGATTAACATGCATCTCCAGCATTTTCATGGTTTCCTTAACGGGTGCGGTAATGATCCATTACAAGTATAAGGTGTTTAATAACATGTGCAGTAACTTTTACCGTGTGCTGCGATTGTTAACATGTGCGATCGTTTTTGCAAATAACCCGCTTGATCGCGGGCATACCACAAACGGTACTGCAAGATGTGCCAGGAACATCCGTTGTCACTAATGGAATGTTTTCCCATGACATGCTTTGCACGTTCCTTGTCAAAAATGGGTTACGCTCCACCTCCCTATAGGGAATAAAAAAAAGCAATGCATTACTTACGGATTTCCTTGTAAGTTGCAACAAAAAGTTAAAAGCATAGGTTATCTCTACACTCAAGACAAATATTAGAATTTATTCAGCAGGTTTTCTCATTAGATGTTGTAGATTTGTAAAACAGTTTTCAAGTAAAAGTTAGAAAAAAATTTTTTTTTTAAATTTGCCATTATTGGTTTTATACCAAATTATAAGATACGTTCAAAATAATGGTATCTAAAGAAAGCCCTTGTGATGATACTCCCGTTCATATTTTGGCGCCTAGTAGCAACAGAATCCCACTTACTGAGGCAGCACCCTGGAGGAGGAAAGATGATAAGAACAGAACTCCCACAGCGTGACTGCAAGCACTATTGCACTTATGGTTATTGTAGGCATAGTCAGCAGTAGGAATGTATTAGAGCCAGTCATCTTGTATACAAGTGTAATAACAGCGAAGATAGTGCTCAATGATTTGATTGATGCATTCAGTCTGAACATTGGTTTATGGATGAAATGCCGTGGATAAGGAGGATTGGATCTTGAGACTCTGACAAAAAGCTCTCCAGAAATGCTAGGTAAACTGAACCCTTCTATCTGTGGTGATGTTCTTGGGCAATCCGTGAAGGTGGAAGACAGCAGAGAGAACAAAGGGTTGTTGTGGGTAAAAAATGGGCCATCCTGTAAATCGATCAGTGATCACGAGAATGGTGTCATGCCCCTTTGACAATGGTAAATCGATAATAAAATCCACCAAATTGTCAGACAAGGGTCTTACAGGCATCATGAGAGAACGGAGAAGACCCACTGGTTTAGTTCGAGGAACTTCCATTGAGGGCACATACAGTACAGGATTGAACAAACTGAGTAGTATCTGGGCTAAGGGATGGACATCAAAAGTATCTCTGAACCAAGCCTATAGTTTTCTTTATACCTCCGTGGATGGCTAGTGGAGTATTGTGACAGGCCTGCCGAATAGTTAGACGAAGTTGTGGTAATGAGATCTTGCTGTGGTGATAGGATAGACCACTGGTAGAGGGGGATTAGTAACAGGTATAAGAAGTTCACGTGTTTGAGTACGTAGCGGGTCAAGTTGAGCAGATGTGGTAGCAAGAAATGTTTCAGGAGACAAAATGGTATCTTGAGTATGCCGATTCTTGGTGTTGCTTAGTGAGAGGTGAGACAGTGCATCGGCCGTGGTGTTACAATATCTGGTTCTGTAGGTTATATGAAGGTTGAAGCGCATGAAGAATGGGGCCTGTCAAGCTTGGTGAGGATAGAGTCTTTGTGCAGATTAGAGATATTCAAGGTTCTGGTGATACGTATACACCTTTAAATAGATGGCACCACTCCTCCAGTGCTTGCTAAATGGACAAGAGCTCCTTATCATCAACCCCTAGTTCTCTTTGGGAAGTGTCAGGCAAAATAGGCCACTGGATGAATGTGGCCTTTCTCTTGAAGGAATTGTGACAGAATGACCCCTACAGCTAGGTCAGATTTGTCTGCTTCTAAATAAAAAGGTTGAGTAACATCAGGGGGAATATAGGGGGAATAGGGAAGGAAAGGGGATACATTTATCAACTTTATGGGATTTATTTAGGAGTGTAGGACTGTTCTTCGCCGCAACTTCATCGCTGACAGTTCAGCGTGGCAGTTAGAACGCGGATATATAAGAGCTGACAGTTCAGCGCTGAACTGTCAGCTTTTACAAATGTAAAAGTAAAAAGAAAATACCCCCCCTAATAAATGATTCCCCCCCAAAAGTGCCCCCCAAACCCAATACTAAAATTTACCCCAAAACTCCAATACTAAAATTAACCCCCGAACCCTAATACTAACCTCTGACCCCTAATACTAACCCCTAAACCCTAATACTAACCCCCGAACCCAATACTAAAATTAACCCCCTAAACCACAATACTAAAATTAACCCCATAAACCCCAATACTAAAATTAACCCCCAAACCCTAATACTAACCCCCTAAACCCTAATACTAACCCCCAAACCCTAATACTAACCCCCGAACCCTACTACTAACTCCCTAAACCCTAAAAATTAACCCCCGAACCCTAATACTAAAATTAACCTCCTAAACCCTAATACTTACCCCCTAAACCCTAATACTAACCCCCTAAAGCCTAATACTAACCCCCTAAACCCTAATACTAACCGCCGAACCCTAATACTAAAATTAACCCCCTAAACCCTAATACTAAAATTAACCCTGAACCCTAAAAACTAATTCTAACCCCCTAAACCCTCATTCTAACCACCCTTACTAAAATAAACTAAAATAGATAAAATACTAAAATAAACTTACCTTTAGCGATGAAATGTCCCGCGATGAAATCTCCTGCTATGGGGAAATTGTTACAGTGGGACACCTGCTATGGGGAAATTGTTACAGTGGGACACCTGCTATGGGGAAATTGTTACAGTGGGGAACCTGCTATGGGGAAATTGTTACAGTGGGACACCTGCTATGGGGAAATTGTTACAGTGGGACACCTGCTATGGGGAAATTGTTACAGTGGGGAACCTACTTCTGAGCATGCCATCATAAACTGTTCACATAAGGTGAGGTGCACACTATTTTGCTTACTTAAATATAAAAAATCTAAGCATATATGTGGATGTTTCATGAAACTAGGGTTACCACATGTTCTAAATAAAAAGCCATGGGAATTTTGACTGTACCTCTGAGCACAGAATTAAATGGCACAGCAATAGATATTGACGAAAATGTATTTCTTAAAGCACTGCAGAATACAGACACCCAGTGGGGCAAACGTCTTAGATGTTTCAAACTACATCAGACCGCTTAATCATAGACAATTGTATGACTATCCCACAGCCATTTATTTACCACCCACAACTAATTAAAAACTGTTGTGACATATGTGAACAGACATGGGAACAAAACACACCCATCAAAACATTTTGGAGATGAAGTGAAAGTAATAGCATGTAAATTGTTGCTAATATAACTAATAAATTGTATTACAGACTTGATGGAAATGGAGCAAAAATATATATATTTGCAACATGTAAAAAGATGACATGGTATGCATAATAATCCTCATCAAAAAGACAGCAATCAGGTACAACAATGATAGTTGTAGTGGCAGTCAAACTAACACAGATCAAGTATGACAGAAAATATATACATATTTACATTAATAATATAGTGACTCCGTTTACCACAATAACAGGTGCTGTTACTGCTGTACAACCATGTACGGTAGTACTGAAACTTTCTCTTAATATCGCAACATATATTAATATGTAATAAATCCTACTAAAGAAATAGAATATATCAATAGGATACCCTGATAATGAAAATAACATAACAGACCAAAAAATAAATAAAATGAAAAAAATATTAAAAAAATGTTTTCATGTCTAAATAGATGATTGAAATCAAATTCATAATTAACAATAAGTGAGTTTGTATTTTTTTAAATTGAAAATCCAAAAGGTTTCATGCTCATTAAGCAATGAAATAGTCACCTCCTCTTAAAAAGCAAAGAAACGCTTTAAATGACTTGGTACATTATTTTCTGCTAGCTTGTGTTTTGATTCCTGTTCATCGTGTTCCTGACCATCCCTGTTTTCTCCAGTCCCTTGACCTCGGCTTAATTCTGACCATTCTGATTTCTACAGTCCCTTGACCTCGGCTTGATTCTGACCATTCTGATTTCTACAGTCCTTTGACCTCGGCTTGTTCCTAGACCCTGCTTTGTCCCTGCCTGGCTATGACTCGTGGGAAACCAAACAAGGCCTCTGCATGTGGGCATTCAAAGCCTGGGGCTCCACCCCAGGTGGAGAGTGCTCACCCTGCGCAGGGCCTTGAATCGCCCACTACCCCTGCACCGCGACTCCAGACCTCATCACAGCCGACCGTGACAATAGTGGAGGTGTCTGGCTGCATGTTATTTATTGTGCAGAGTGAGAACAGATAAATAAACAAAGAGCTATGTATTGGAATAAAGACTGCAGTATGAATAAAGAGCTAAAGCAGGGACTGTAGACAAAGCAAAGGTAGGGATGGAGAGAGTTAAACAATGGGAGAGGCCTGAGGTAAGGGTTGAGGCAAGAGGTAAGTAGCTAAACAGAAACACCTGAGAGAGGGTGAGGTCAGAGGTTGGTAGCTAAGCAGGAACACCCGAGAGTGGGTGAGGTCAGAGGTTGGTAGCTAAGCTGGAACACCCAAGAGGGGGTAAGGTCAGAGGTTGGTAGCTAAGCAGGAACACCCGAGAGGGGGTGAGGTATGAGAAGGGTAGCTATAAGGGAACAACTTAGCTGAAGAAATCTTGATGTAGTCAGAGGGTCTCAGGAGATGCTGAAAATCATCCACTGAGCTGGTTGAGTCACTCGGGTTCAGTTTTCCAGTTCCTGGACAGGGTCACAATTCAAATGTGCTTTAAGCAGAGGATCAGGAACAGAAGCAGCAGCTCTCAGAAGTCAGGCATCCGACATCAATGCAAAAGCACTGTTTGCCAGAAACTGCAGCTATTTAACCTGGGTGTGAGCAAAATGTAACGAGCCCACCTGACACCAAACAGAAGGGAAGAAATACAAGCAAAGTAAGGTAGGGAGGCCTCTAGAGGAGGCAGGAGGTATATAAGCACATACATAATGACTTTTAAATGCATGAGTCAGAAGGTCAGTGTAGAACCCTGACAATGGGTCAGATCTGGGTTCAAATTAGGCACCATGCCCAGGCTGCCACCAGAAACTGTGGGGCCCCTTAGAGAAAATATGTTCTGCCCCCCCCCCCCCCCCCACTCTTACTCCATTCGCTCCACACCACATTTCTCCTTTTGTTAATGCCCCATTCCCCTTGCCATAGCACCTCCTTGCACACGCAGGACATGCCTCAGTACCCATATTGCATACACAGGACCTACCTTAGGCAGCACCCACTTTGCACCCACAGGTCATACCCCAGCACATGCCCCATTCACACCCAGAATATACCCCATTACCTTCGATGCACACCCAGGACTTATTTCAGCACCCCAGGACATACCTCATCACCAACATTGCACACCCAGGACTTACCATAGTGTCCACATTGCTCACCCATGACTTACCCCAGCACACGCCTCATCACCACATTTCATACCCAGGACTTACTGCAGCACCCCAGCACATGCCCCATCACCTGAACACTTGGGAGGAATGCAATATGTCAATCCACGATATAGTTGTACAGAGCTAACAGGGCACAATAACGTACTTTATTTTTATAGCCTAATTTCTGTCAATTAAACAGAACATAATTTTTTGCCATATTACAGGTAACATAAAGGAAATTTGATCACAAATCAAATTTTGAATAATTTTTCCTGTTACTTTAGTCATGTCTATGCGCAATTCCAGTAGTAGACTATAGACATGTGCATTCATTTTCGGACGAATGCATTTTCGGCCGAAAATAGCATTTTCATCCATTCATCCAAAAAACGAATAACGAAAATGCTAAACTAACGATAGCCGAATGAACGAATGGTTAATAAATGAAAATCATTCGTCCATTCATCCATTCGTGCTATTGGCATTCTATAAACCGAAAAAGAGTCAGTTTATAGAATACCAATATCCATAAACCGACATAATGAACGACTTTCGGTTTATGGAATGTATGTAATGCTATTGGTATTCTATAAACCGACTCTATTTCGGTTTAAAGAAAGCCAATAGCATTACATACATTCCATAAACCGACATAATGAACGACATTCGGGGTATGGAATGTACGTAATGCTTTTGGTATTCTATAAACCGAAATAGAGTTGAAATAGGTCAATTCGTATGAATGGGGACTCTATTTTGGTTTATAGAATACCAATAGCATTACATGCATTCCATAAACCGAAAATGTCTATAAACCGAAAGAGAGGTTAAAATAGGTCAATTCGTACGAATGAATAAAACAAAACGAAAATAATGAATTAATTTCGTCTGAAACGAATGCAGTAATGAACGAAATTCGTTTTGGACGAAATAAATAACATTTTCGTCCGAATGGACGAAAACGAAACGAAGATTTTAGTTTTGCACATGTCTAGTAGACTACTTGTAATTGTGCTTAGATCAGGGCTGCTTTACTGGGCCCTGGGCAAAGTCTTTAGCTGTGGACGCCTCCCTCAACCCAATTTTTCTAAAGCTGCACTGTAAAAAAAACGGTTTGTAAATTTAAACTTTGTAATATTATATGCAACTATTTTCATAACACATTCAACTATTTGTATATGTAATAAAAATGTTATTGAAAAATTGCATTTCTTGTTTTTATTCCCTTTTCTGCACCCACATTGCACCTAAAGGACTTAACACACCATACAGTATCCCCAGTACTTGTCATGCACCTATTTTGCACCCACAGCACTTGGCTTGCACTCATATTGCACCCACACAGTTTGGAATGCTACAGTGTCAATTTTCCCCACAGAACATACTACAGTGTCATTTTGTCCACCAGAACTGCCCCTGCAGAACAAGCCACAGTGTCACTTTCCCCCATAGTACATGTCATTTTGCCCCACAGAACATGGCACAGCATCACTTTGACAATTAAAATAAGCCACTGTCAGGTACCAATTAACATGCCACAGTCACTTTTTCATTAACATATGCAGATTGCCTATTACATATGCTACAGCTTGCTCATTAAAATGCCGGTGTTATTTTGCCATTAATATACCACAGACAATTTTCTCATTAACATGCCATAGCCATTTTGATATTACTATGCCAGTATTATTGTGCCATTAATATGCCACCGCCAATTTGCCCATTAATATGCCAGAATTATTTTGCCTTTAATATACCAGTATTATTTTGCACATTAATAAGCCACAGCTAACTTGCCCAATAATATGACAGCATTATTTTGCCCATTAATAAGCCACAGCCAATTTTCCCAATTATATGCCAGTATTATTTTTCCCATTAATAAGCCACATCCAATTTGCCCAATATTATGGCACTATTATTTTGCCCATTAATAGGCCACAGCTAATTTGCCCAATAATATGCCAGAATTTTTTGCCTATTAATAAGCCACATCCATTATGCCCAATATTATGCCAGTATTATTTTGCCACATCCAATTTGAACAATAATATGCCACCCTCCTCCTCTCTTCCCCAGTAGTCACCTAATGGTAGCTCCGTGTCCCCGGGTTGTCTCCTCTCTGCAGTCTTCCCTCCTGCACGGAGGAGGGAAGTACAGCCACCGGATATGACGTACTGTCATATCTGCTCGCAATGATTTTTTTTTTAAACTTTTTTTTTCTTTTCATTTGAAAGTGCCCACTTTGGCCATTGGTTAAAGCGGCCCTGGCTTAGATTCTGTTCAGTTTCTCAGTGTCACTGTGCAACATGGCTTCTACATGTTTCCATCAACCAATTATTTTTCCACATTCAGACCAGCATCTCTAATGAAATATTGCATTGTTTTGTGAACTTTAGAGACTTTATTTATTTTTATGCTGTAAAGCACATTATTTTTAGAGGCTTGGGTAGAACACCAGGGTTTGGTGGTAGTGAGAATTATAGTTCCCCATATTATCTTATGAATACAAGGGAGCAGCAAATCTATTTCCTTTTTGTTATGTATATTTGCCACTAATCATTTCCACTATATATGTTTGAATGAACAGCATCAGAGTATGAGAACATATTCTGGTGTTCTGAAAAATAAGTCTGGGTATTACAAATGGGGTCCAGATTGCATGGGACCCTGAGCACCTGGATTCAGGAGTTACGGTGCAGTGGTGGAGACACAGGGTCTAGTGCAGGGTAACCACACCTGCCCAGAAGCTTGAGGCTTCAGGTTATTGTGATCACATACTGAGGTCCTGTGCAAGCCTGACTGGTTAGGAGCCACTCTGGGGCAAACTGGACAGGGGCCACTGTGGGGCCAACTGGGCAGGTGCTGCTCTGGGGTCAAGCAAGGAATGGTTTCCACACCATGGCTGTGCAAGGGACCGGAGTCACTCTGTGGGAGTACCACATATTTGACAGGTGGCAGTAAATGCCATCTAAGATGCCGACAACTAGACTTCCCATGATCCCTCCAGACTCCAGGGGTCAGAAATATGACCAATTAGACCAGGGGGGATTAGAGTGAGGGTAAGCATTAGGGTTAACTCTAGGGAGTTTCAGTCAGGGTGGGTTTAACTGTGCAGATTCCTATAAGAAAAAAGTTTTACTTGTATATATTCCCATGTAAATTGCTTGTTCATATTTAATAAAAATGATGATATAAAAAATGCATTTCTTGTTTTTACTTCTTTTTATGCTGCCTCTCTCTACCTCCCTCCCCCCAAACATTGTCTCTCTCTCCCCCTCCCGCCAAACACTGTCTCCCTCTCCCCCCAGCGTTGTCTCTCTTTCTCACCCCAGCGTTGTCTCTCTCTCTCCCCCAGCATTGTCTCTCTCACCACCCCCTTCCGCCAGCGTTGTCTCTGTCCCCCCTCCCCCCAGCGTTGTCTCTGTCCCTCATCCCACTGCATTAGCTCTGTCTCTCCCCCCTCTGCATTGTTTCTGTCTCTCCCCCGTATTGTCTCTTTCTCTCCCCCCTGCGTCCGTCTATTATGAGAGAAGTGTCAGGCAGCATGGAGGATGAGCTTATGACACTCTTCCTGTACCAGTAGTATGGTCTGGGTGATTTGATCAAGCATCTCCTCTATAATACAGATGCAGGGTTCATGGGCTCCCAACAATTGACCTTGAGCGGAGACTGCCTTACTAAACTTTGAACAATCCATGATTTGATTGTCACGCTTGAGCCTGTAACCAGGGAACACAAACCAGCAAAAATGGTTCACCCAAACCAGCCTAGCCCCAAAGGTTATGCCCAGGACTTAGATATTACCAAATGGGGAAACCCAGAAACAGACAGTATAGGAGTTGAGGGAATCGCAGAGTTGCTAAGCAAACCAACAACAATAACTACCTTTAAAAACCTAGACTTGAAGCAGACTAGAAACTTCAGGTAACAGAAGTGAACTGGAGACTGTAACACAAGGCTTGCTCTTAGCATTTAACTGTTGCAGACTGAAAGCTGAACTGCAAAGCTTGCACTTAACAAGAATCTGCAGCACACTAGAAACTGTAGTGTAGAGCATACAATTAGTAGTTAACTGCAACAGAAAATAAACTGGACTGCAGAGCTTGCATTTAACAGTACGAGGTTATTAGAAGAAATGAATGCTCAAGCAGAAGCCAGTATCATAGTCAGGGAAAGTCCATACAAAGTCATACAAAGCTAGGATGAACACATATTGTATTCAGGATGACAAAAAGGTATTCACTAGGAACTACAATTCGGTGCCAGCTGGCTTTTTAAACTTGCTGCCAGTTATGCCCTCCACCATTTCATGGACATGCCTAATTAATATTAATATTCGTTCATGAGTGCATGCTTCGGACAGTCCTGAAACAGCTGCTGCAAGCGGAACCCTGGGGTGTGACAGTATCATGGAAGCTATTGGCTGACTGAGCATAATGGTAACTGTATAGTAAATATAGAGTGCCATCTGTGGTTGACTAACTATATGCTAATACCTGCTGTAGACTTCCTTCTGTGGCTGACCGACTATATACAGATATAGTACCATCTAAATCTGGCTAACCAATTTCTGATAAAAATTATTCCATTCTATTATCCAAACAGTAGCTAAACAGTACCATCTATGGCTAACTATATCCTGATCGAAGCTATGCTGTACTGCCTGTGGCCAATAATGAGAGTACAGGTTGAGTATCCCTTATGCCAAATGCCTGGGACCGGCAGCATTTCGGATAGTGGATATTTACAGATAATAGATCATTTCGGCAGCACCAGCCTGAAAAATTATCTACATTACCTAAATTCAATGTGAGCAACTTGCTGGTGATTGCTGCCGAGATGATCTGTCTGTCTCGTTGCAGCGCTCTGGAAACTACATTTCCCATGAGCGCTCGCTTCTCATTTATAGTTCCCGGGGAGGTTGAAGCAAAGGAGCTTTGCCATTGGACGCCAGAAAGGTGAGCATCCCTTATCCGAAATGACCCACATGCGATTTTTTTATTTTTTTTATTTTGGGTCATTTCAGTTTTTGGATCTCCGGATAAGGGATACTTAGCCTGAATCTAAATAGTATATACCACTAGCAACTATACTGTCTTTAACTATATAGCATAAAATGAATGGGGTACACCTTGGCTTGACCCAAATGTTTATTACAATTACATTTCATTTCTATATTTACATTTAATATCTATATCTACTACATTAAAGAGATTGAAGGCATGTTGACATTAAAGTTTAGATCCACACAAGTGTTTGCATTTTGCTATGTTTGCTGCATTATGGGTAAACACATTTGACATGTCCTTTGCTGCCCTCCTCTGGTAACGTGTATATTATTGCATGGAGAAATATACTGTGCTGTCTTTCAAAGCTTGGAGATCTATGTAAGTATTGGTCTCTACTTTGTAGTTTATTATTATTCTTCATTTACATTTTCTTTCATGTACTTACAGAACATCATATGTACCCTTATAATGGTTTATAAGTGTTTTGAATAAACTCATGTAATTTAGCTTGAAAATAAAAATATAACATATTACAAAGTTTTTACATTATGACAAACATTGCTTGTAAACCCACCGGTTGGCACGATACTTCTCACAGAAGTAATATTCCCAAATAAGTCACCTCTGTTCAACCAAAAATATCAGTTATGTTGTAGCAATGTGGGACTGGTAATGTCATATCTGAATAAAATAGATTTCATCAAAATTGGGGAATTGATGAAATTGTGCTGAAATGTATTGTACTGTATTTACATAACCTTGCATCATTTGCAGAGCCTGCAGGACCTCTTGATTCAATAGAGTTTGTTACAATCATCATCATTTTGTGTTGTGGGTGTGCTAATTTTTCAACATGGCCTTTTCTAATGCATTTTCCATGTGCCACTTTTTTTTTTTAAATAAAGTTTTTATTGAGACAGACAGGCGTCAAGACATGGTAACTGAAATATCATAAGACAATAATGGATCTTGACATATCAATAAACAGAATATCCAACAGTGAACATTTTGTGTTTAAAAAGGTATAAAAATACCGTATTTGCTCGATTATAAGACGACCCTGATTATAAGACGACCCCCCAAACTTTGGATATTTCATTAGGAAAAAAACTAAAAGCCTGAATATAAGACCAGGGGCGTAGCGTGGGGGGTGCAGGGGGGGCCGGCCGCACCGGGCGCAATATCTGGGGGGGCGCAGCCACAACCGCGCTATACTTCCTATCAGCCGCCGGATGTGAGCGGCAAATGACGGCGTGACGTCACATCCGGCGGCTGCGCGGCGGAGGCTCTTCTGAAACTGCATCGCGGCCTTTCTTCCCTGAGCTGTTGGAAGTGGAATTTGTAAAGGTAAGAATAAAGGGGCTTGGGGGACCTATTGTATTATGTATTGAGGAGGGGGTCATTAATGTATTGGAGAGGGGGAGGGGGGGTCATTAATGTATGGGGGAGGGGGGTCATTCATGTATGGGGGAGGGGAGGGGGGTCATTAATGTATTGGGGAGGGAGGTCATTAATGTATGGGGGAGGGGAGGGGGGTCATTAATGTATGGGGGAGGGGAGGGGGGTTCATTAATGTATGGGGAGGGGGGTCATTAATGTATGGGGAGGGGAGGGGGGTTCATTAATGTATGGGGGAGGGGGGTTTATTAAATGTATGGGGGAGGGGGGTTTATTAAATGTATGGGGGAGGGGGGTTCATTTAATGTATGGGGGAGGGGAGGGGGGGGTCAGTAATGTATGGGGAGGGGGGGGAAGTAATGTATGGGGAGGGGGGGAAGTAATGTATGGGGGAGGGAGGTAAGTAATGTATGGGGGAGGGGGGCAGTAATGTATTGGGGACGGGGGCAGTAATGTATTGGGGAAGGGAAGAAGGGGGGCAGTAATGTATTGGGGAAGGGAAGAAGGGAGGCAGTAATGTATTGGGGAAGGGAAGAAGGGAGGCAGTAATGTATTGGGGAAGGGAAGAAGGGGGGCAGTAATGTATTGGGGACGGGGGCAGTAATGTATTGGGGAAGGGAAGAAGGGGGGCAGTAATGTATTGGGGAAGGGAAGAAGGGGGGCAGTAATGTATTGGGGAAGGGAAGAAGGGGGGCAGTAATGTATTGGGGAAGGGAAGAAGGGGGGCAGTAATGTATTGGGGAAGGGAAGAAGGGGGGCAGTAATGTATTAGGGGATGGGGGTCAACTGTGTATTAGGGGAGGGAGGGGTCAGCCGTGTATTAGGGGGAGGGGGGTCAGCAGTGTATTAGGGGAAGAGGGGGGGGATGGGAAAGATCTGACTTGGGAATTTGAGATGAGGCAATGATTATATTTTTTACATTTGTGGCCTAATGAATAATCTCTATATATATGTGTATGTAGAAGGAAATGTAAATAGGTGGGGCTACAGGGGTGAGGGAATTATATTTGTAATATATTTATTAGGAACTGTGGAGGGAAGGGGGTTGGATGAGAGCATTAAATATCATAGCATTAAATATGATATTTATGGGGTAGGAACTGTATTATATATTTTTGGTTTAGTGCAGGGGTAGGTAACCTTTGACACTCCCTTTGTTTTTTGACTACATCTCCATTAAGGCTTGCAAAGCATCATGGGAGGTGTAGTCCACAACATCTGGAGTGGCAAAGGATGTCTACTCCTGGTTTAAAGCATAGGTGTATAACCATTTGGCTTCCCCAGGCCAAAATAACCCCTTAAACTCTTAAAGGATCACTATAGTGTCAGGAAAACAAAGTGGTTTTCCTGACACTTTAGTACCCTGAGGGTGCCCACACCCTCAGGGTCCCACTCCCGTGGCGCTGAAGGGGTTAAATTCCCTTCAGTTACTTACCTTAATCCAGCGCCAGGCTCCCTCGGTGCTGGTGACCTGTCTGACGTCAGCTCCCCGTCCGACGTCACTGGAGCTGAATGCGCATGGCTGCGCGCGCATTCAAAGTGTCCATAGGAAAGCATTTCTCAATGCTTTCCTATGGACACTCTGCGCGATGGAGGCGAAATGTGCCTCCAGGCTCCAGCGTCGCAGATGCGCCTCTAGTGTCTGTCCGGAAGACAGCCACTAGAGGCTGCCTTAACCGCAAATGTAAACGTAGCAGTTTCTCTGAAACTGCTATGTTTACATGTGAAGGGTTAAAACCTGCTGAAAATGTGGAGAATGTGTGTAATGCATGTTCGCACTCAATAAAGTGTTGGAAAATAAACTTGTATTTAGATGCATTTTACTTTAATTACATAAGTATTTTCATAACAAACAATACATGTGCTTGGGGGGTAAGGGTTTCTTTAACTAATCTAGTAGAAGAGACTCGAGTGCTAAAATCCACGTGTTAGGGGGCGCAAATTACTTGCCTTGCCCCGGGTGCTGACAACCCACGCTACGCCACTGTATAAGACTACCCTATAGGAAAAAAGTTCTACTTGTATATATTCTCATGTAAATTGCTTTTTTTAATAAAATGTTATGATATAAAAAAATTTATTTCTTGTTTTTATTTCTTTTTATGTGCCAATGCTGCCTATCTCTTTCCCTTGCCCCCATTTTTCTCTCTCTCTCTCCTCCCCTTAGTGTTGTCTCTCTCTCCCCCTCCCTTTGTCTCCCCCTCGCTCCCCTTGTCTGTTTCTGCCAACCCCCTCCCTCCCCTTGTCTCTGTCTCTACCAACCCCCTCCCTCCCCTTGTCTCTGTCTCTGCCCCCCTCCCTCCCCTTGTTGCTCTCCCCCTCCCTCTGTCCCCGTCCCCCATGTCTTTCTAAACCCACCTACCCTCCCTCCCTCACCTTTTTATTGGTCCCAGGTGGCTAGTGGGGGCAGCCGGGGGATGTCTGCACGATACGTGCAGACATCCTCCATGCTGCCTGACACTTTGTCTATTATGAGACGGAGGTGTCGGGCAGCATGGAGGATGTCTGCACGTATCGGGAAGACATCCCCCAGCTGCTCGATTCTCCCTGGTGGCTAGTGGGGCAGCAGAGGATGTCTGCACGATCGCCGGGACTTCTGTGACGAAAGCGGAAGTACCCGGCTTCTTCATAGAAGCCCAGGCGGTTGTGCTGGGCGGAAGCAGGGGAGTCTGCGCTCATTGCGCAGACATCCCCTGCTGTTAGAGAGGGGGATCCAGGTCCCCTGCAGCTCTGCTGGGGACCTGGATCCATGTCTTATAGTCTGACCTCAATTTGAGGTCAGATTATAAGATGAGCTCGATTATAAGACAAGGGGGGTTTTTCAGAATTTTCTTATAATCGAGCAATTACGGTAGTACTGGTAACTCCTCCAGCGTTAATGAACATAATACATTAAAAAAAAATTGCTGAATGGACCAATTTGGTTTAATTTTGACTCATTTCCGTCTCAATTTTGGAATAAGTTGTATATGTAACTATTAGAATCAATTTCAGCTTATGTAATGGCATGTAAATCATATAGCATTCGTTCATTTGGATTTCGTTTGTTTTTCATTTTTGTTATTCGGACACAGGGCCGGCCCTACAATGGGGCAGCGTGGGGCAACTGCCCCAGGCTGCATTTTTGCAAAGGCAGCACATTGCCGCCCCAATAGATGCTATTTCAGCGGCCAAATCACTGAAACGCCGCCTTCCCGTCACTGCCCATACATGCGGACAGCAGCCGGCAGCCGCATCAGAAAAGGTAAGTAAAAAAAAAAACTCCTTCACACCGGATATGACGTTACGTCATACCCGGTGGCTGAGCTTCCCTCCTCCGTGCAGGAGGGAAGACAGCACGGAGGAGACCAGCATCGTCTGCACGGAGCATCCAGGAGGTAAGCACTGGGGAAGGGGGGGGGGGGAGTGGGGTGTAAAACGAGCAAAATCCTGGCATATTAAATGGCTAAATCTGGCATATTCAATGGCTAAATCCTGGCATATTAAATGGCTAAATCTGGCATATTGAGTGACAAAATCCTAGCATATTAAATGGCTAAATCTGGCATATTAAATGGCTAAATCTGGAATATTGAGGGGTTAAATCCTAGCATATTAAATGGCTAAATCCTAGCATGTTAAATGGCTAAATCTGGAATATTAAATGGATAAATCTGTCATATTGAGGGGTTAGATCCTGGCATATTGAGTGACTAAATCCTAGCATATTAAATGGCTGAATCTGGCATATTAAATGGCTAAATCTGGCATATTGAGGGGTTAAATCCTGGCATATTAAATGGCTAAATCTGGCATATTGAGGGGTTAAATCCTGGCATATTGAGTGACTAAATCCTATCATATTAAATGGCTAAATCTGGAATATTAAATGGCTAAATCTGGCATACTGAGGGGTTAAATCCTGGCATATTAAATGGCTAAATCATAGCATATTAAATGGCTAAATCTGTCATATTAAATTGCTAAATCTTGCATATTGGGTGACAAAATCCTAGTATGTTAAATGGCTAAATCTGGCATATTAAATAGCAAAATATGGCATATTGAGGGGTTAAATCCTGGCATATTGAGTGGCTAAATCCTAGCATATTAAATGGCTAAATCTGGCATATTGAGGGGTTAAATCCTGGCATATTGAGTGACTAAATCCTAGCATATTAAATGGCTAAATCTGGCATATTAAATGCCTAAATCTTGCATAGTGGGTGACAAAATCCTAGCATATTAAATGGCTAAATCTGGCATATTAAATAGCAAAATATGGCATATTGAGGGGTTAAATCCTGGCATATTAAATGGCTAAATCTGGCATATTGAGGGGTTAAATAGCAAAATATGGCATATTGAGGGGTTAAATCCTGGCATATTGAGTGGCTAAATCCTAGCATATTAAATGGCTAAATCTGGCATATTAAATGGCAAAATCTGGCATATTAAATGGCAAAATCTGGCATATTGAGGGGTTAAATCCTGGCATATTGAGTGGCTAAATCCTAGCATATTAAATGGCTAAATCTGGCATATTAAATGGCAAAATCTGGCATATTAAATGGCAAAATCTGGCATATTGAGGGGTTAAATCCTGGCATTTTGAGTGACAAAATCCTAGCATATTAAATGACTAAATCTGGCATATTAAATGGCTAAATCTGGCATATTAAATGGCTAAATCTGGCATATTGAGGGGTTAAATCCTGGCATATTGAGTGACAAAATCCTATCTTATTTATTGTGTCTGTCCATTACAAATGGTTTTGCTATTTAATAAAAATATGTTATATAAAACTATGTGAACAAACTCATACTGGAGAATGTCTATAGTTGATGTTGTTGTTATTATTGTTGTCTGTCCGTTACAAACTGTTTTGCTGTTTAATAAAATTATTTAAAATGTGATTTAAAATGTGATTTAAAAAAAAAATGGGGGGGGGGGGCAGCATTTAATTCTTCGCCCCAGGCAGCACAATGTCGTCGGCCGGCCCTGTTCGGACAAATGGCCGAAAATGCTATTTTCATCTGAAAACTAATGCACATGTCTAATCACTATTCCTCAAATGCCCCCTTACTTGGATGTTACAGATAAGCTCCAGCTTGTTAGTTATTACCAGATCCAGTCATACATCCCCTCTGGTTGGGGATGTGTTGACCATGTTAAATGGCTAAATCTGGCATATTAAATAGCAAAATATGGCATATTGAGGGGTTAAATCCTGGCATATTGAGTGGCTAAATCCTAGCATATTAAATGGCTAAATCTGGCATATTGAGGGGTTAAATCCTGGCATATTGAGTGACTAAATCCTAGCATATTAAATGGCTAAATCTGGCATATTGAGGGGTTAAATCCTAGAATATTGATTGACTAAATCCTAGCATATTAAATGGCTAAATCTGGCATATTAAATGCCTAAATCTTGCATAGTGGGTGACAAAATCCTAGCATATTAAATGGCTAAATCTGGCATATTAAATAGCAAAATATGGCATATTGAGGGCTTAAATCCTGGCATATTAAATGGCTAAATCTGGCATATTGAGGGGTTAAATCCTGGCATATTGAGTGACTAAATCCTATCATATTAAATGGCTAAATCTGGAATATTAAATGGCTAAATCTGGCATAATGAGGGGTTAAATCCTGGCATATTAAATGGCTAAATCCTAGCATATTAAATGGCTAAATCTGTCATATTAAATTGCTAAATCTTGCATATTGGGTGACAAAATCCTAGTATGTTAAATGGCTAAATCTGGCATATTAAATAGCAAAATATGGCATATTAAATAGCAAAATATGGCATATTGAGGGGTTAAATCCTGGCATATTGAGTGACTAAATCCTAGCATATTAAATGGCTAAATCTGGCATATTGAGGGGTTAAATCCTGGCATATTGAGTGACTAAATCCTAGCATATTAAATGGCTAAATCTGGCATATTAAATGCCTAAATCTTGCATAGTGGGTGACAAAATCCTAGCATATTAAATGGCTAAATCTGGCATATTAAATAGCAAAATATGGCATATTGAGGGGTTAAATCCTGGCATATTGAGTGGCTAAATCCTAGCATATTAAATGGCTAAATCTGGCATATTAAATGGCAAAATCTGGCATATTAAATGGCAAAATCTGGCATATTGAGGGGTTAAATCCTGGCATATTGAGTGGCTAAATCCTAGCATATTAAATGGCTAAATCTGGCATATTAAATGGCAAAATCTGGCATATTAAATGGCAAAATCTGGCATATTGAGGGGTTAAATCCTGGCATTTTGAGTGACAAAATCCTAGCATATTAAATGACTAAATCTGGCATATTAAATGGCTAAATCTGGCATATTAAATGGCTAAATCTGGCATATTGAGGGGTTAAATCCTGGCATATTGAGTGACAAAATCCTATCTTATTTATTGTGTCTGTCCATTACAAATGGTTTTGCTATTTAATAAAAATATGTTATATAAAACTATGTGAACAAACTCATACTGGAGAATGTCTATAGTTGATGTTGTTGTTATTATTGTTGTCTGTCCGTTACAAACTGTTTTGCTGTTTAATAAAATTATTTAAAATGTGATTTAAAATGTGATTTAAAAAAAAAATACGCTTACTATATAGGATTTCACAGTTTGAGAGGAGGAAGAGGGAGAGTAAGGGGAGGAGGAGAGAGGGGAAAAAAAAAGAAAAAAAGAGATTTAATAACTATTTGATTCGATCCTACAGAATATAAGATGAACAGTGATTAGTACTTGCCTCAATGATGAGCTAACACACCCCAATGCTTAATTAATTAAACTACAAACATCTCAGTGTAAAGCACCCCAACTATAATTAGGTGAATCGAACCTAAAAGGGGTGGGAATATTGTCACCTATTGGAACCGCACAGACCTAGGGAATAGAGAGTTTGCATACCCATAAATCCAATAGCAAGTTTTTAAGTAAGTACTCCCCCAAACAAGTCTCAATGGCCTCCAAAAAAAAACATGGAGATGAGACAGGATAAGTCTGAAAAAGATAGGAGAAGAAAACTTGATAAAACGGAGAGTAAACAAGAAAAAGAAAATAAAATTGACAAACGTTATTCAAATTTCTTCTCCCCATTAGCAGATAGGGTAGATCCGACAAAGACCAACCTGAATAGTCAAGACCATGGTCAATACCCCCAAGCTGGAGGGGAAGAGAGCACTGAGAGTTATACTGACTCCACAGGGACCGAAATGCAAACGATTTCTCCAGAATACCTTAAAGCCTGCTTGGCGGCACAGTTTATACAAATAAAGGATGAAATTCAAATAACGCAGAATATTACTCTAGAAATCAAAAATGAGATTAGTGCGATGGGTGAGAGGATAAAAATGGTTGAACAGAAGGAAGAGGCCCTCTTATTTCAACTAAATGTACAACAAGATATAACAAAAGATTTGGAAAGAAAGACTCAGGCGCTAGAAGCCAAAATTAACGACCTAGAGGATAGATCCCGTAGGAATAATCTCCGAATTAGAGGAATCTCAGAAGATATTACAAACAATTTACTGGAAGACTTCTTGATAGGTCTTCTTAACTTCCTCGACATACAGTGGGACAGAAAAGAGGCAGCCCTGGAGAGATTCCACCGTGTACCCAAAGCTCAAGTTGTTCCGAATCACTTGACAAGAGATGTGGTCATATGCTGCAAATCCTTCCGTATAAGATCTGCGATAATGGGCAATCTTTATCTAAAATCGGTAAAAGACACAGCATATGAAGACATAAAAATATTTCCAGATCTATCCTTTAATACCAGGAAATCTAGAAGAAATTTTTCCAAATTCACAGCAATCTTAAGATCAAACAATATTAAATATTCGTGGGGCTTCCCCTGTAGGGTCATTTTGAGCTTTGAAGGCCTTAGAGAAACATTTGATATTCCTGAAAAACTAGAGACTTGGCTCTCCTCCAAAGGTCTTATTACAGTTTGACCATAAAATTTATTGTAAGACATTTTTTGCCAAAGACAAGGCTAAGGCTATAAGACACTTAGCCAGAAAGGGGTGAAGGGGGGTGATAAAGGAGAGGGTGTTTTTTTTTTTTTTTCCCAATAGGGTCACCTCTTGGTGGTGTCAATTAGAAGCGCTTTCCTGATAGCGATGCCATTTTGTACTTCCCTTTATATTAGTCACATTACACACATAACACACACAGTGTTCCCGTGGTTTTATTAACATTTTCCTTTTGTGTTTTTTTTTTTTTTTTTTCCCCTCCCCCCACATTAGAATCACTCTTTGATAGAGACCCAAGTCATCTTGTAGTTCTCCCCACAGCAAGCACAATATACATATAACATACACATTCTACCTGTGGTTTGCCCACATTTTTTTTTTTTTCTCTTTCTCCTTCTTCTCCCACACATTAGAATCACGCTTAGATAGAGATTTAAGTTATCTGGTAGTTTTACTCACACTATGCACAATATACACATAACACGTACATTGTTCTTGTGGTTTTTCCACAATTTTTTTTTTTTTTTTTTTTTACCCCCCACATTAGAATTTCTTTTTGATAGAGACCCAAGTCATCGTGTAGTACTCTGCACATTATACACAATATACACATAACTTGCACTTTGTACTTTTTTTTTTTTTTTTTTGGTGTCTTGTCTTTTTTTTTTGTTTTATACACTAGATCACGGTCTGGACAAGTCCTACAACTCTGAAGTTCCAGAAGCCTTATTTTGTCACACGCAACTCGTTTTTTTTTTTTTTTTTTTTTTCGCCGCTCTCCTCCATTCTCCCTCTCTCTATTTCTCCGTTTTATTCCCCTCTCGAGAGGTTATTCGTCCCTCGCCCCCCTCGCCGCGACTGCGGCACCTGGTATAGATCCAGAATAACATTGAGACATTCATAGAAATCGGCTTTCTTCTATACAGCAGCTGTATTGACAATAGAAGAAAGGTTAGGGACTTATTAGGCATCAATGGACTCCTTAATTTGTGTTTTTTTTTTTTTTTTTCTCTCTCTCTTGTGTCTCTTTTTTCTCTTTTTTCTTCTTCTTTCCGGATTTTATCAACATGTATATGGGAGCACATTGCATTTTTGGATCAATGCTCGGATTAACCCTAAAAGATGATTAAATTTGCAACGATAAATGTACAGGGTCTGAACTCCCCACAAAAACGCAACATACTCTACGGTTTTATGAAGAAAGAAAGGATTCAGATATGTGCTCTTCAGGAGACTCACTGGAAATCAAGCGATAAGCAATTCCTAGTATCAAAATGCTTCCCACTGGTCATAAGTGCATCTCTCCAAGACCAAAAAAAAAAGGGGGTAGCGCTACTGTTTTCAGGAGACCTCTCAATCAACGTTATATTTACAGAACTAGATGATGAGGCTAGATATATCATTGCAATTGTGGAAATTAATAACAGGATATATACCATCTTAAACTTATATGCACCAAATGACACTCCGGTCAAATTTCTCACAATGATTTTCAAAAAAATACATAGGATAGGACAAGGAGCTTTGATTATAATGGGCGATTTTAACTGTATCGCAGACCCTCAGGTTGACAAAACCCCAATAGCGTATGGAATATATGGTAGAAGGGTTATCAATACCGCGGCAAAATTTTCACGACAACTGAGAAATTATTCTCTAGTGGATGTGTGGAGGTCCCTACACCCAGAAGAAAAAGATTTCACCTTCTTCTCCCAAGCTCACTTGTCCTACTCCAGAATAGACTATATTTTAGTAAATAGGACAATATTCCAATATATAAACAAAGTAGAAATAAAAGATTACATCTGGTCTGACCATAATGCCATCATAATGGAAATGAAAACTGGATATAAAACAACTAGACCAGAATGGAGATTGAACGATAGGTTATTAAATAAGAGTCAACATAGCGCTCAAATTATAGATACTACCCAATGGTTCTTTAGAGAAAACGGTAATGGGGAAGTCAACCCTGCCCTAACGTGGTGCACTTATAAAAGTGTGATCAGAGGACACCTAATAAAGATTGGGACCTATGAAAAGAAATATAGAGCACCAAGAATAGAAGAACTAAATCTGAAACTAGATATTCTTAATAACCAGAATAAACTAAACCCTTCACAGGAAATCACACTTGAGATTCAAAGAGTTAAGGAAGAGATTAGGGAGATTATGGTCACAAAGATAAACACAAACTTAGAATACCTTAAGACTAAATATTACTATAAAGGCAATAAAGCAGACAAATTACTGACAAATAAACTGATGAAGGAAAAATACAGAAGAACCATATCTAAGATACAAAAAAACGGTAAAATAGTAATGGACCCCGAGAAAATTGGAGAAACATTTAAGGAATATTATGCCAGTTTATACAACCTCGTAGAAAATCCGTCAGAGGACCAAATTATAAAATATCTGGAGTCGTTAGACCTACCGAAACTATCTACCACTCAGCTCAGCAACCTAAATGAAGTGATCAGAGTAGAAGAGGTCAGTGCAGTCATTAAAAAACTCAAAAATAGCAAGACCCCAGGACCAGACGGTTTTAACAACAAATTTTTTATAATGATGGAAGAACACATTGGAGGAGCCTTGACAGATGCGTTTAACTGGATTAGGACACCAGGAAATATCCCTGAGGAACTCCTTATGGCAAATATCGCCCCCATTGAAAAGCCGGGTAAGGATCATCTCCTGGTCAATAACTACAGGCCTATCTCATTACTAAATGTAGATATTAAGATCTATGCTGGTGTATTAGCCAACAGATTAAAGAAATTTATAACATCTCTAATTCATGCGGATCAGGTGGGTTTTATCCCAGGTAGACTGTCTGTGAATAACACTCGTAGAATAATCGATATACTAGACTCGTGTCAAAAAAAGAAATGCCCCATGATGATGTTGGCCCTAGATGCCAAAAAGGCTTTTGACCGAGTAAACTGGCCTTTTTTTGCAGAATACACTGAGGGCATTCGGCTTTGAAGGCTCAATCCTAGATGCAATTATGGCATTATATTCCTCTCCTACAGCTAAAGTTAAAAGTATGGGCTTTTCATCATATAACTTCAAGATAACAAATGGTACTCGACAAGGATGCCCATTATCTCCTATTCTCTACTTACTATCGATTGAACCTTTAGCAATCGCTATAAGATCAAATAACGACATCAGGGGTATCAATACGGGGAAAGGAAGCATTAAACTTAATATGTACGCGGATGACGTTCTAATAACCATAGAGAATCCAGCTAAATCAATTATTTCAGTCATGAAAGAAATTGACAGATACAGTATGGTCTCCAATTACAAACTAAACCTGGATAAGTCAGTAGCAATGGTAAAGTACGTGAAACAAGAGGAAAAAAACCAATTAGCTCAGACATATGGATTTAAATGGGCAAAGGACTATGTTGATTATCTTGGGATAAAAATAACTCCTGACCCAAAGAGAATTGTAGAACATAATTTTCTCCCACTATTAAAACAAACTAATAAAAACCTAAGTGAATGGAAAAAAAGGGAAGTTTCTTGGTGGGGCAGGATAAATGTCCTGAAGGCTTATGTACTCCCGAAATGGACATACTTATTTAGGCTGATCCCATTAAATATCCCGAAAGTCTGGCTTAAAATGGCACAAACAGCCTTCTCGAAATACATTTGGAGAGGCAAAAAACCTCGTATAAACAAAAGAGTGATTTCCTTACCTTCTAAGCAAGGAGGAATGGGAGCCCCATGCCTGCAAAATTATCAGGAAGCTAGCATGCTAGCACATGCATTGATGACACAAAATGTCTATTCCAAGGTGGAAAAGTGGTATCACTTAGAATGTAACTTGAGTGGAGGCGAGAAACTCCTCCCGATATTTTGGAGAACTAACAGTACAGGACAAATTGAACAAAAGAGAGGTACTGACTCACTCATCTTAGATCACATATTGCACTTTTGGCTTAAATTTAAGAGGAAAGCTAAACTTCAGAAAAAAATCTTGAAAGGCCTCCCCATTGAAATTATCCAAAATAATATTGAAGACATCAGTCTAATCCCTTGGGAAAAACAAGGAATACTTAATATAGAAGACTTATATGATGAAGATATGATTATGTCCTTTTCTAGTCTCCAATCTAAGTTTCAGATCAAAAATGAGGAGCTCTTCTCATATCTCAGAGTTAAGCACTTCCTAAGACTCAATATTTCCCTCAATAACTCTACTATACATAAGAAATTAATGAAGATGATACAAAGGCAAGACCAAAAACAGCTGTTATCTAAAAGTAACCAAATAATGCTAGAATTAGACCAGTCTCAAGAGATAGCAGTTATAACTAAATGGGAATCAGAGTTAAAGAGAAATATCTCTAGAGTAGAATGGAATGGTCTGTTTAACCAACTAGCTAAGGGTGTCCACTGTCTAAACCTAAGAGAAGGATTCTTTAAACTTCTATATAGATGGTATTACGTCCCGAGCAAGCTTGCAAAGATATATAGAGACTATAACAACAACTGCTGGAGATGTGGAGCGAGTGGGGGAGATATACTCCATATATTTTGGAACTGCAAAATGCTGGACACCTTTTGGGAAGAAATTGTAGCGAATATTAACAACAGATGCGGGTTAAAACTAGTAAATTCTGCAGACACAATGCTCCTTCACATGAACCTAGGAGAGTTAGCTACTGTTAACAGATGGTTCATAATCCACATCTTACTCGCAGCAAAATCTTTGATAACCAGAAACTGGAAATCCCCAATTATTCCAGATTGGAAAACAGTCAAAGCTCTGGGGCTTGCCCAATTTAGGATGGAAAAAGGTATCTCATCATCATACGGATATTCGCCAAAGAATAGGGAAATCTGGTCTAAATGCATTGGAAAAATAGTGTGATAGTGTTCCTCTGTTATTGATATTGGAGCAGGGCGTGGGGAGAGGATTTAAAAGAGAAAACAGATCCGGATTGACATTCTGTATTTTTTTTTTTTTTTTCCTCTTCTCTTTTTCCTTTTTAGTTTCTTTTTTTTGTTTGGTTTGTTTGTGGAGTCCATATAGTGTAGTTTGTTGGTCAGTGGCCCTACAGAGTGACATTAGGTCGCTTATAGGGGTGACCAACTCCCCAATTGATCATTCAAGATAGTGACCTGATCTATTGGGGTGGGATGGGTTAGGGTTTATGAGAAATAAAGACAAGATACTTAAGCCGTCTATTTTATAGCGACATCTCAACTAGCCAACAGATATAGAGATTGGAGTGTTCACGTATAAAGAAAGAGAGTAGTGAAAGGAAGAGGAAAGATAAAGGAATAGAAAATAACTACGAAATAACACTAACCTAAAGCCAAAAGATGAAATGTCTTTGAAGGAGATGTGGAGACAATACGGATTAACACTCCAAAACAAGATTCTGATGGCTTAAGGAAAAAAAAAAAAAAGGGGGGGGGGGGGCAGCATTTAATTCTTCGCCCCAGGCAGCACAATGTCGTCGGCCGGCCCTGTTCGGACAAATGGCCGAAAATGCTATTTTCATCTGAAAACTAATGCACATGTCTAATCACTATTCCTCAAATGCCCCTTTACTTGGATGTTACAGATAAGCTCCAGCTTGTTAGTTATTACCAGATCCAGTCATACATCCCCTCTGGTTGGTGTCTGTAGTTGTTGAGGCAAAAAACTGTCTTTCAACAAATTCAGAAACTTACTGCTTTTAGCAGAATTAGTAGTTCATTTTTTCCAATCAATTTCTGGGTAATTAAAATCCCCTCTAATGATATTACATCCTTTTTGAGAAGCCTGTTCTACCCCCACTGATTAATCCCAACCCACAATGATTGCACATTCACTACTCATCATATACATCTTCCCACACTAATGCCGGTTTGAAATACAGGCAGACACCACCACCTGTTATGTTTGACGTATGTTTTGTAATTACCCGTAATGCCACTGCCATGTTCAAGGTTGCCAATATCCCTCAGGGTTGCAATATGCCTCTCCAGAGCGCCAATCTGAGCTTTCAGAGAGGCCACTTGCTCACATTTGCCACAGAGGTATGGACCTTGGAACTGCTGTTCCAAGCGTTCATCCATATGACAAGATGTGCAATGAGTGAGATCTTTAAGCTTGCACATCATGTACAGTGCACATGTTGGTCCTTAACATATTTAAAAGTAACTGCTATAAATGCACACTGTACACTTGGAAAAAAACACACTCAAACTGTAAGCACTCTCTGTGAGTAACACTGCTTGCTTTATACTGACCAACACAGGTGATTGATTTCAACCCCCAACCCAAACTAATAGAACTCACTCCCTCCCCAAAAAAAGGCAGAAAAAAGTTTTTGTTTCTTTTTCAATAACCCTTCTTACTGCAGGTTAATGTACAAACCCAACAGCACTATATAATACAGCTTCTGTAAATGCACAAACTGTTCACTTAGGAAACATCAAGTCACTTGGAAAAAAGCACCCTCAAAAAACATTACAAATCTAACTGTCATTGACATAGTAATAGTTTCAACGTACCATAATATCATGTTTATTAATAACAATGTAAAGGTTGTAAGTTTTTATTGAAATATGTTATTACTGCATCAATAGTGCAATTACCATATTAATGTACACATCATGTAATATAAAATACACATATCACATATGCAACTTAGTAAACCCAAAAAAAGTTAGGGAAGGGCCAAGTATACTTATATACATTCATTATCATATATCATTTTTTACACTGCCATAATTTAGGGTCATTTTTGGGGGGATTTTGGTTATTTTTGCATTAGCCCTAGTCCTCCCATTGACTTCTATTTTTTACCCCTATAGAGTCAGCCTACTGATCATCACAACCTATATATTAACCAATTGATGACATTATCATGTTACATCACTGGAGAATATGTAACATATCATTCCTCAAGGTAATACATAAAAAGAAGACAAAAGATAAAGGAAAATGACGTTCTCTTAATCTATGCATTTGCTAATGCAATCATTTCATTAAACAGCGAAAAGTGGAGAAAAATACAAACAATAAAATTGTAAAAATTGGACATTAATAGCAAGATAGAAAATTTCAGTATCATTTCTATTCAATTGTCAATTCACAACAGTTCACTGTTTAATGGCTATACCTCACTGTATAAAGACATTTCTACATCACGTAATTTGTTGTGTCTACATATGTATATGTAAATACATATGTATTTGTTGTACACTGACAACAAAGCCTAAACTTGTTCTACATGTTCTTAAATACCCCTTAACACTATTCTTCAACACATTTCGCGCTCAATTTTTAACTGTGAAAAAACAAAACATTATTTATTTAAATGAACAAGAAGAAATCTTCCTAGATATTGTACTGCAGGTTGAAGTCGGCTGTGAGAGGGGCAACGTGATGTATATTTCCATTTATCAAATAAAGGGGCTAATATGAAACAGCAAATATCACTTGGAATATGAAACACTGCTTAAACCAATTAAATATTGTCAGACAACCAATACAATAGCATTGTAACTTTCCTAGGGATATACTAACCAATTAGCATTCTCAACGTCAAATGCCAATAAAATGCAAATTACTGTATAAATACACTGAACAAAATTATAAACGCAACACTTTGGTTTTTGCCCCCATTTTTAATGAACTGAACTCAAAGATCTAAGACTTTTTCTATGTACACAAAAGGCCTATTTCTCTCAAATATTGTTCACAAATCTGTCTAAATCTGTGTTAGTGAGCACTTCTCCTTTGCCAAGATAATCCATCCACCTCACAGGTGTGGGATATCAAGATGCTTAGACAGCATGATTATTACAAAGGTGTGTATTAGGCTGGCCACAATAAAAGGCCACTCTAAAAATTGCAGAAAAAATGGGGTCAAAAACCAAAGTGTTTTGCGTTTATAATTTTGTTCAGTCTGCATTGATCATTTTAACTGCCATCTCCGATGCCCCCATGAAACTTTATTTAGAATGTAGACATCATATTAAGAAACTTACCGTATTTGCTCGATTATAAGACGACCCTGATTATAAGACGACCCCCCAAACTTTGTATATTCCTTTAGGAAAAAAACTAAAAGCCTGAATATAGGACTACCCTATAGGAAAAAAAGTTTAACTTGTATATATGTAAATAGCTTTTTAATATTTAATTAAAAAATTATATTATACAATGCATTTCTTGTTTTTATTTCCTTTTATGTGCCAATGCGGCCCCTCTCTCCCCCTCCCCTTGTCTGTCTATCTCCCCCCTCCCTCCCCTTGTCTGTCTATTTCCCCTCTCCCTCCCTCCCCTTGTCTGTCTATCTCCCCCCTCCCTCCCCTTGTCTGTCTATTTCCCCCCTCCCTCCCCTTGTCTGTCTATTTCCCCCCTCCCTCCCTTTGTCTGTCTATTTCCCCTCTCCCTCCCTCCCCTTGTCTGTCTATTTCCCCCCTCCCTCCCCTTGTCTGTCTATTTCCCCCCTCCCTCCCTCCCTCCCCTTGTCTGTCTATTTCCCCCCTCCCTCCCTCCCCTTGTCTGTCTATTTCCCCCTTCCCTTGTCTGTCTATTTCTATTCCCCCCCCCCTCACCTTGATTCTTTCCCTGATGGCTAGTGGGGGCGGCTGGGGGATGTCTGCACGATACGTGCAGACATCCTCCATGCTGCCCAACACCTCCGTCTATTATGACGGACAGCTGGTCCATCATAATAGACGGAAGTGTCGGGCAGCATGGAGGATGTCTGCACGTATCGTACAGACATCCCCCGGCTGCCCGATTCTCCCTGGTGGCTAGCGGGGCAGCAGACCTCCCCTGCTGCTGCCCCACACGACCGCCGGGACTTTTATGACGAAGCCGGAAGTCCCGGCGGTCGTGCCGGGCGGCAGCAGGGAGAGTCTGCGCTCATCGCGCAGACATCCCCTGCTGTTAGAGAGGGGGATCCAGGTCCCCTGCAGCTCTGCTGGGGACCTGGATCCATGTCTTATAGTCTGACCTCAATTTGACCTCGCATTTGCTCTGAAAAAAACGTTGTCTTATATTCGAGCAAATAAGGTAATAGCATTCTATAAACACGTCTGTAAAAATATAGATCTAGGTGTGATAGTTGATGTGATCTATTTGGACTTTGCTAAAGCATTTGATACAGTTCCACACAAAAGGTTATTTTACAAATTGAGAGAAATAGGCTTGGGGCAAATATATGTATTTGGAATGAAAATTGTCTAAAAGAAAGAATCCAGAGAGATGTTGTAAACGGAAAAAACTCAAACTAGAACAGGGTATTAAGTGGAATACCTCATGGTTTTTTTCTAGGCCCTCTTCTTTTTAATTTTTTTATTAATGATCCCCCAAGTTGTGTTGAGAGCCATTTCTCAGTGTTTGCTGATAACACAAAATTAGGTAAGGTAATGCAGACTTTTTATGTCTGTTTTTACAGGAAGATTTGGACAGAGTGGGGGACTGGGCAATTAAGTGGCAAATAAGATTCAATATAGACAAATATAAAGTTATGCATTATGGGAAAAATAATGACAAAGCAAATATACTTGAAATGGTATCTCCCAAACTACTAATGAAAGGATTTAGGAATAATTGTAGATAACGGACTTAGTAACAGTGCTCCATGCCAGTCAGCAACTGTAAGGGCCAATAAGATATCGGCATGTATAAAACGAGGTATTGATTCATGGGTGGAGGATAACATATTGCCTCTTTACAAATCAATGATAAGACATCACCTTTAATATGCAGTACAATTCTTTAAAAGGAAATTAGAACTAGAAAAAGTGCAAAGGAGGGCTACAAAATTAATAAGGGGATTGGAGGATCTTAGTTATGAAGAGAGACTTAAAAAGTTGCATTTATATACATTAAAAAAGAGGGGATATGATAACATTATAGAAATATGTGCAGGGCCAATATAAAGAGCTCTCCAGGGACCTGTTCATTAACAGAAATGTACAAAGAACAAGAGGTCACCCCCTTAGACTGGAAGAGCAAAGATTTCATAGAAAGCAAAGGAAGGGATTCTTGGTAAGGACAATAAAGTTATGGAACTCACTGCCAAGAGAGGTAGTCCTATCATCTTCAATAAATGCATTTAAAAATGGTCTGGGTGTTTTTTTTTTGTTTTCTTTTTTTTGACACTCAGATTTAGAAATTATGGTCAGATTTTATTCTTGTGTATCATCATTGTGTCAATTCTTCAGTGATAAAATACGTGATTCAAATATTTATGATGCTGAAGGGAATTAGTCGAAAAGCATAGGGAAATTAAGGTTACTGTTTTATTTACTGCGATCTTTGTTCTTTTCACTCACTCGTTCACTATTTCCCCCTCCTCTTTTTCCCCTTTCCCCCTCAGCTTCCTTTCCCTTTCCATTATCCAAAACTTATTTTAAATCTCATATGGTGTTAAAGTGTAATTCTATTAAAAGTGTCTATTGCAAATACCCGGACGTAGATAATCCAACTACATTCACACAAACATTCATACCTGTCCCGGCGTGAGAGTGGAGGCGTTAGTTGAAAGGAGTCTCAGGCAAGTCTATAACCAAAGGCCAGAGTCTCCATATGTCATGATATAACCCCAAGTTCTCAAGACTAACATATACAGCTTTCTCCATGAATCTCTGATAGTTAATCTGTGAGACAATTTCAGTCTACGCATTAATATATGCACAATTAGCATTTTTGATTCTTCTTTCAATCTGGGCAATCCAAATGGAACAAAAAGAGTTGGGGGGTCAGTTCAATATGGGACTGTGTTAAACTTGTAAGTTCATTTTCTAACTTGACCTTAAAAGGTAATAGGCAGGTACATTCCCACCATATATGCCATATAGTTCCAGTTTCCCTCTCGCATCTCCAAAAAAGATCACTAATGTTGGGTTGAAACTTACCGTATATACTCGAGTATAAGCCGACCCGAATATAAGCCGAGGCACCTAATTTTACCACAAAGAACTAGGAAAAAATATTGACTCGATTATAAGCCTAGGGTGGAAAATGAGGCAGCTACTGGTAAATATTGCCCCCAATATGCCATTTAATATGCCAGGATATTGCCCCAATATGCCAGGATATTGCCCCCAATATGCCATTTAATATGCCAGGATATTGCCCCAATATGCCAGGATATTGCCCCCAATATGCCAGAATATTGCCCCCATTATGCCAGAATATTGCCCCCAATATGCCAGAATATTGCCCCCAATATGCCAGGATATTGCACCCAATATGCCAGGATATTTCCCCCAATATGCCAGGATATTTCCCCCAATATGCCAGGATATTGCCCCAATATGCCAGGATATTGCCCCAATATGCCAGGATATTTCCCCCAATATGCCAGGATATTTCCCCCAATATGCCAGGATATTGCCCCAATATGCCAGGATATTGCCCCAATATGCCAGGATATTTCCCCCAATATGCCAGGATATTTCCCCCAATATGCCAGGATATTGCCCCTTAGTATGCTCGTTATGCCACCCTCCTCCCCCAGACCCCAGCACTTACCTCGTTCCTGCTCTGTCCCCCGGTGCTCTGAAGCTGCGTGGCTGTGAGGGAAGCGTTGTGAGCTTCCCTCCAGCAGCGCGGTCAATAAAGTTTGTTTAAAAAAAACACACTTTATTGACCGCGCGACCGGAGGGAAGCTCACAACGCTTCCCTCACAGCCACGCAGCTTCAGAGCACCGGGGGACAGAGCAGAAACGAGGTAAGTTTTAGATTTTTTTTTTTTCACCCACCGACTCGAGTATAAGCCGAGGGGGGCATTTTTCAGCACAAAAATTGTGCTGAAAAACTCGGCTTATACTCGAGTATATACGGTACTTATCCTGTCTGGTGTCAGATACCATCTGTGTAAAATTTTGAGATAATTTTCAAACAGCGAAATACTATGAATATTTTTTTTTTGTGTCAGATTTAAAGTGGTAACCCATTCACTGGATACAAATTCTGTGCTAATATGAAGGACTTTGTGAGTAGAGAGTCGGATCCTGATGTAGCTCCAACTCCTGAACTATCATGTGTGTTCCCTCGGGCGGGGGGGGGGGGGGGCACAAAGGGGAGAAGGCATTATGTATGCAGGACAATGGCCCCCCTATATTAGAAGTTTACTGGCTCTTTAAGTCACTATACCCTGTACATATTTTTTAAAAGTAATCTACTATTGAGGTTTGTTTTTTACAAATATATCATATACTTAAATCCAGGGGCGGGCTGGGCCGGGGGGCAGGGTGGCAATTGCCCCCCAGGCCGCCCTAAACTATGTAAAACACGGCCGCTGGGCCAGTGTTTTTAAAAAAAAAAAAAAAAAAAAACGCGCTTGCAGGCAGAGACGGAGCTGAGAAGGGATCGGAAGATCCCCTCTCACCTCCGCTCTGCCTGCAAAGCTGCACGGGGAGCCGAACAGGCAGCACAGAGAAACCTCCGTGCTGCCTGTTCGGCTCCCTGTGCAGTCTGACACGGAAGTGCCGACAGTCACGTGATCGGCGCTCTGACGTCAGACGCGCGCCGATCACGTGACCTGTCGGCACAACCGCCGGGAGGCCGAACAGGCAGCATGGAGGGACCATGCTGCCTGCCACCAGGTAAGTCCTCCTGCCACTGGCCACCAGGGAAGTCCTGCCTCTAGCCACCAGGGAAGTCCTGCCACTAGCCACCAGGGAAAAAGGTAAGGGGGGGGGGGGGGGGGGGGGGGGGCAAAAAACACTGGCATATTATTGGGCAAATTGGCTGGGGAATATTACATGGCAAATAAGACTGGCATATTATTGGGCAAATTGGCTGGGGAATATTACATGGCAAATAAGACTGGCATATTATTGGGCAAATTGGCTGGGGCATATTACATGGCAAATAAGACTGGCATATTATTGGGCAAATTGGCTGGGGAATATTACATGGCAAATAAGACTGGCATATTATTGGGCAAATTGGCTGGGGCATATTACATGGCAAATAAGACTGGCATATTATTGGGCAAATTGGCTGGGGCATATTACATGGCAAATAACACTGGCATATTATTGGGCAAATTGGCTGGGGAATATAACATGGCAAATAAGACTGGCATATTATTGGGCAAATTGGCTGGGGCATATTACATGGCAAATAACACTGGCATATTATTGGGCAAATTGGCTGGGGCATATTACATGGCAAATAACACTGGCATATTATTGGGCAAATTGGCTGGGGAATATAACATGGCAAATAAGACTGGCATATTATTGGGCAAATTGGCTGGGGCATATTACATGGCAAATAACACTGGCATATTATTGGGCAAATTGGCTGGGGAATATAACATGGCAAATAAGACTGGCATATTATTGGGCAAATTGGCTGGGGCATATTACATGGCAAATAACACTGGCATATTATTGGGCAAATTGGCTGGGGCATATTACATGGCAAATAAGACTGGCATATTATTGGGCAAATTGGCTGGGGAATATAACATGGCAAATAAGACTGGCATATTATTGGGCAAATTGGCTGGGGCATATTACATGGCAAATAAGACTGGCATATTATTGGGCAAATTGGCTGGGGAATATTACATGGCAAATAAGACTGGCATATTATTGGGCAAATTGGCTGGGGAATATTACATGGCAAATAAGACTGGCATATTATTGGGCAAATTGGCTGGGGCATATTACATGGCAAATAAGACTGGCATATTATTGGGCAAATTGGCTGGGGCATATTACATGGCAAATAAGACTGGCATATTATTGGGCAAATTGGCTGGGGCATATTACATGGCAAATAAGACTGGCATATTATTGGGCAAATTGGCTGGGGCATATTACATGGCAAATAAGACTAGAATATTATTGGGAAAATTGGCTGGGGCATATTACATGGCAAATAAGACTGGCATATTATTGGGCAAATTGGCTGGGGAATATTACATGGCAAATAAGACTGGCATATTATTGGGCAAATTGGCTGGGGCATATTACATGGCAAATAACACTGGCATATTATTGGGCAAATTGGCTGGGGCATATTACATGGCAAATAAGACTGGCATATTATTGGGCAAATTGGCTGGGGAATATAACATGGCAAATAAGACTGGCATATTATTGGGCAAATTGGCTGGGGCATATTACATGGCAAATAAGACTGGCATATTATTGGGCAAATTGGCTGGGGAATATTACATGGCAAATAAGACTGGCATATTATTGGGCAAATTGGCTGGGGAATATTACATGGCAAATAAGACTGGCATATTATTGGGCAAATTGGCTGGGGCATATTACATGGCAAATAAGACTGGCATATTATTGGGCAAATTGGCTGGGGCATATTACATGGCAAATAAGACTGGCATATTATTGGGCAAATTGGCTGGGGCATATTACATGGCAAATAAGACTGGCATATTATTGGGCAAATTGGCTGGGGCATATTACATGGCAAATAAGACTAGAATATTATTGGGAAAATTGGCTGGGGCATATTACATGGCAAATAAGATTGGCATATTATTGGGCAAATTGGCTGGGGAATATTACATGGCAAATAAGACTGGCATATTATTGGGCAAATTGGCTGGGGAATATTAAATGGCAGAATAACACTGGCATATTATTGGACAAATCGTATGGGAAATATTAAATGGCAGAATAAGACTGGCATATTATTGGGCAAAATGGCTGGGGAATATTAAATGGCAATTAACACTGGCATATTGGGCAAATTAGCAGGGGCATATTAAATTGCAGATAACCTTGGAATATTATTGGGCAAATTTACTGAGTTATATTAAATTGCAGAATAACACTGGCATATTATGGGACAAATTGGCTGGGGAATATTAATGGCAAATAATATTGGAAATGTGTATGTAATGGGGTGATGGAGGCATGTAAATGTGGTGATGGGGCATGTCCTGGTGTGCAACGTGGGTTATGGGTCATGTCGTAGGTGTGCAACGTGGGTAGGGGGGGGGTGCCCAAATTTTGGGATATTGGGTGTCTAAATCCTGGCATGTTGAGGGGCATAATCCTGGCATATTGAGGGGAAAATCCTGGCATATTGAGGGGGCATCATCTTGGCATATTGAGGGGAAAATCCTGGCATATTGGGTGTCTAAATCCTGGCATATTGAGGGGCATAATCCTAGCATATTGAGGGGCATAATCCTGGCATATTGAGGGGCATAATCCTGGAATTTTGAGGGGCATAATCCTGGCATATTTAGGGGAAAATCCTGGCATATTGAGGGGGCATCATCTTGGCATATTGAGGAGAAAATCCTGGCATATTGGGTGTCTAAATCCTGGCATATTGAGGGGCATAATCCTGGCATACTGAGGGGCATAATCCTGGCATTTTGTAAGGGAAAATTCTAGCATATTAAATGGCAAATCCTGGCATATTGTGGGGGAAAATCCTGGCAATATTCGTTATAAAACAAGGAAAAGATGGCCGTGGATGGGGAGGCGATTCGATGGTGCAATGGGCCACTTGACTGGATTTGCCCCCCAGGCCTAAGGCTGCCAGCCCTCCCCTGCTTAAATCTAAAATGTGCATTTCCCACCACATCTAAAGTGAAGTTCAGCAGTGATATTCACTGTTTTACATGTTTAATTCTTCTTCAGATGATTCAGCAAAGTAAGATCTTTGGGAAAGACTAGACACAGCTGTAGAACTAACACCAGTCACAAAAGTGTCATCACCCACACACCAGTGAGCTGCCCTGCAGCTGTGACAAACTTATTATTTTCAGCCAGCTGTACAGATAGGTTCATTCCCAAACTCCGCAGAATTACTCAAGCAAAAATGTTTTCTTCATCAACCTCCACCACCTGTTCTTAATTCAAAGTAAATTAAAAAGTAATTTAGCAATTATTGCAAAAAAAACAACAACAAAACCTTATTAAACACATATCTACACACACCAAACAAGACAAAATACTATTTTTCACCATAAAAATCTCACATTCACAGTACTACCACCACCACTGCAAAGGATTCTGGGTAGGCATATCCAAATAAGGTCAATGATCACCTTTTACCATCACCTTTACCCCAGAGATATGTTATGTGTGCAGAAAAAAAACACAGTTTGCTGATTAACACAAAGGGTTGGATATGCTAAGTGGAGAATGAAGAATGTTTGATTGCTTGTTGTATAGGGTGGTATTAATTCAGGAGCATTTAAAATGAGTTTTAGTTCACTTCTCACCTTGGTATTATAGAAAAAAAAAACAGCAATACCAGCATCTATTTCAGGCTCTCTTCAATCGTGGAGCAACAAAAAAGTGCAATCGAGGCTGCGATGTGTGGGGAAATAACCCCTCTGGAAAAGTTACAAGGATATTTCATTATTGAGTTTAAAATCACAATTCACAATAAGTATATATACAACAAGGTCAAATTTCTGTGAGTAAATTGACTTTGCTACCTTTATACAGAGATTGCAGTAAATGTCGTGTTTCACTGTGGAGCAACATATGGCAGGAACGTGTTGATGACAAAATTTACCCCAAAAAATTTAATTTCCTACAATTATACTTTTTACCATGTTGTTTCAGTTCTGAATTACATTTTCATTTACATGTCCTTTTACCATACTTGCTATGGTAAATCAAAACATAGACAGGACCATCTTTTCCAAAGTGGGCCACTTCTAGTGGACCAAAACAATTGCCCCGGTCCAACAGTTCAGTTGTTGTCCTTGTTCAAATTTCTGAGAAAAGACAAGAAAAGCAACCCTAAACAGAAATGATATGTGCATAGGGTTGCCACCTGGCCGGTATTTTACCGGCAGGCCGGTAAAAAAATGAGCTTAGGGCCAATGTTAAGTCTATGGAGACAGTAGCAAAGCCGGTATTTTTAAGAAGAAAAGGTGGCAACCCTATATGTGCACAGTAATAACCCTGTAAATCGAAAAATCAGTACCTAGTATTGGTTACTTATTTATTTTTTCACTGGATGTTGTATGCCACACATTTGTTTTTTGTTTTATTTTTGGTTCATGTTAGGAGCATGAAGCACTGTTTTTGTAGTATATATACAATTTGTGCTTCACAATTAGAATCTGTTTCTCACTTTTTACTGTGTATTTTTACATATAAAATAATCTTGGCATGACTCCACTAGTCTTTAAAATCTCCACATTTTTAGGTTTGTTTCCAATACTCTGATAGTCCAGGTAAAAGACCTTGTAGTAATAACAGGCAGCATTAGCTGCATGGGCACAATACCCTTTTAAACAAAACCATCATTGGTTGGTAGTGAAAAAATATTTCCTTTCAAGTGTTTATCATAAAGCTGATAACTTAATCTTAGCGATAAGGCTGCCATGTTGTTTCTTCCCCCAGAATTTCACCATGTTGGTCAGGGGGCATGATGAAGTGTTGCCTAGTCTGTATACGTAATTTCTTTCGAAAGGGAATCAATTAAAAAATCACAGTCGAGATTCAATAGAAACATGTGTGACTAATTAAAAGTTTTTCCTCCAGTAATAGGGTAGCCAAAACTCTCCTTTAATGAGGGAAGCTTGTGAAAAGGCTGCATTCAAATCTTTGTTTGCAGGCTGCATCACTTACTTTATGATTCAAGGCATAATTTAATTTTTTTATTTAAGTCAGGGTGAGCAATTTATTATTTTGGAGATATAACAGTAGAGGAAAGAGGGTATGGTCTGGCGCAGCAGACTAATAACACATTATAATACAGAGTAGCATTTACAGAATAATAAAGAATCAAATAAAATAACAAACAAAAGTAGAATAGTAAAAGTAGTAATACAAAAGAGAGAATGAGGGAAAGTAAGGAAAAAATGAAAAAGTGGTGCAAAAAGGGGGGCAGAGACGGAATTGGTGGCAGGGGGAACGGGATGGGAAGAGGGTAATCCAACATACTATTAGTGGAAATAAAAATAGGTGGAATTACTTGTGTCTTGGTCAATAGAATCTGGATCCATATTTAGCCATATATATACATGTATTGCATCCAATGATACAATGTTTCAATATAGCGGTCAGTTTGGTCGTCTTCTTTCAGGGCAAGTTCCTCTATTTTGCTCGTTCTGTCAGTGCACACAACACATTCACAGAAGGATGAGGGGGAATCACCCCTCTGTAGTGGCATTAGGGCTTTGCCTTCATTCAGAAGGTTTTTAATCACAGATATTTTCTAAGTAGAGATTGACAAAGTGGTGTGGTGCATTAAACAAGGAGCAGGGAGAAATCAATGTAGCATAGCATGAATCTATTTCCAGAAAGGGATAATAAGGGGGCGTTCCCACAAAATATGCATCATGGACCCAGGAGCAGAGCCGCATTCAGAGCAGATATTGGTATGCTCCGACACAATTGAATGCAGGGCCGGTGCAAGGATTTTCGTCTACACAGGCGAAGGTGCATTTTGGTGCCCCCCTCCTCTGACCCGCCACGACTCCCATACTACCAACCCTCCATATATTTTATATATATAAAAGTATAATGTATAGCGTGGAAAAAACAAAACATCTAAATATTCAACTCGCATGCTCTAAATTTGTCACACATTGACACCCTAACACACATTGAAACCCTTAAACACAAAGACACCATTGCAGTCACACACAGAGACACACTGACCACTTACACACACACCCTTACACAGACACAGTGACACACTTACACACACCCTTACACAGACACAGTGACACACTTACACACACCCTTACACAGACACAGTGACACACTTACACCCTTATACAGTGACACACACTCTTACACACACAGTGACACACATAACCTGAGACACACTATTTTGCCACTCAATATGCCAGTATTTAGCAACTCAATATGCCATTTAATATGCCAATATTTTGCCCCTCAATATGTCAGGATTTTGCCCCTCAATATGCCATGATTTTGCCACTCAATATGCCAGGATTTTGCCCCTCAGTATGCCAGGATTTTGCCACTCAATATGTTAGGATTTTGCACCTCCATATGCCAGGATTTTGGAAAAAAGAAAGGATGTGCACAGCGTTTTAAATATAACAAGAAAAAAAGTGTGGAAAAAAAGAATAAGGTATAAAAATAAATAAAAACTAACCCGTATGTACTCCACACACAAAAAAACCTTTCACATGAAATAGAATGTGGAGAAAAAAGTATATCTCAATCTCGTAGGAAGGGGGGCAAGCCACTTACAAATAGTGGAAAAACATAGCAGCTAGTCTTACAACTGCACCACTGCAAAAGAAAAGCACAAGATTAAAAAAGGAGAAGAGACATCGCTAGAGTATACCCCAGAAAAAACAAGACATGTATTATGAAAATGAAAATTATTTATTATACATCACAGAATGAAAATATGCAGATAAAAAGACCATGCAAAGGTACAATACCACCAAGGAACAAATATTAATAGGTGGTCACATGAACATAAAAATAAATACAATCTATATATATATAAATGTACATAAAATTACAAAAGGGAAAAGTAGGTATAAAATAAAATGATATAATACAATCTTACCCACTGCTAGTATAGTGTTGTTCACCTGGCCAGGTTACAGAAACATAGGTATAAAATATACACTATTTGCACATACACAGAAAAAACAAGACACCCCTCAGGACGCGTTTCGTAGAAAACTTCTTCAGCTGGTGGGTGTGTGTGCATACTGGCAGTGGGAAAGGGTTTCCCTATATATAGAATAAAAAATAAAAAACCCGCGAATGGCACGTCTTAATTACTGATTTTGTTCAGCTGAGACTGAGCTGAGAACTGTACTATCGGTAAACTGGAAGTAGGTAGTCTGGGAACTTGGCGTCGCGTTGCCATAGTGACGCATCCTTCACCCGCATAGCCGGAATAGCGGGTGGAGGACGCGAAAACACTAAAGGCAAGAGACGGCCGTTTATTAAAGACACAACGGAGGTATAGGAATAGTATAATAACACTCAACGAACAAGAAAAAAGAGGAGAAAGAAAACAGGAAAGACATATATAAACGGACTGACAAGAGAAGGGAGGGGAGGAGAAAGGGGGGGAAGAAAAGGGGGAGGAAATAAGCAAACAGGAGAGGGAGGAGTAAAAAAGAGGGTCACAACATATGCAAAACGCAATATAATAACCACATAGGATATAAAGGTAATACATAGAAAGAACATATCATAAAAAATAAAAATAAATAGATCATCTATATATGCAAAACAACATGAAGCAAAATATAGCAAAAAGCTAACAATTTTCTCTGTCACAGCAGGCGGGGTGGTCCTTGCCAATCCAGTAGTTAAGAACGGAGGTGACCGAGTCAAAAAGGATGGACAGGGTGGCCCCTCTCCTAACCTCTCATCTATTGAAAGAAAGTTTAATGGTCGTCGTGCCCACCGAGCTAACTGACGGCTGGTGGTTAGCATCAGGTTTGGAACAAATGCAGATTTGGTACGGACGAGGGGAGAGGGGTTTCACTCTAGGGACCTTAGTTTGAAAGCTTATGGTTATTTAATGTTTACGTATTGGCAAGGACTAGTTAGAGCTGTATGTCAGTTGGATGTTTAAATAAAGTATTTATAATTTTAAACAGATTTAATAAGTTATAAGAAATATAATAACAAACGGAGAGAGTTTTGGCATACAGTTCTTTTGTTATGTTAATAAAGCTGTGGATTATTTTAACTCCATACATGTCTTGTGTCTTTATTGGGAAGGGTATGGAAGTTTTTTTTTTAGGAATTAAGGAACATTCCCCTCTGCATCATACAAGGTTACAGAGACGACTTCTTTAGATTGTAAAAACAAGCCTTTCGATTCTTTCCAGTTTGTACTTACTAACAGATAGGTGTGACAAAGGGGGTTGCATTTATTACATAGACCGTATGTCTCCAAACTGTGTTGAACTGGTTCTTTAACTCTCTAGGTGGTGACTGAGGGTTTTTGGGATACTTAGTTGAGTAAACCACTTTTTTGAGAGTGCTAGTCTTGTCTGTTCCTTGGTGAGGAGAGTACAGCCAGCAGAAGACCCAAGATGAAGGCACAAGGAGAAGATATTCATTTAATTGTATACGTATACCTTTTTCCGTTACCTGTTGATTATGAACCAGTTATGTGTAATGTGTTATAACCTGTAACTGTATCTCAATTTAATAACAATATACCTTTTTATATACACTTGTCTCTGTGATTCATGCGTCACACATTCCCTAAAAGAATAACTCTGTAGGAGGGTAATGAAAAATTTCTTACACTACCACACTATTCTTTCGAACAAAAAGGAGAAGCTGGGATATTTTTTTTTTAGATTTGAACAGTAAAAAAATGTACTCTATACATCTTGACAGCTAACATTATATTTTCTTTATAGTATCTGTTTGACAGTTTTTCTCTAAAGCATTACTGACAATTTGAAGTTAAATAAATTACGAGTGAAATCTTTAGAAACTGGCCAAGAGTGAGTCATTTGTTAAAAAAGACAAGAATATAAATTCTGTGCTTATATTTTTTTCTTTCCATCTTCCCCAACCTCTTTCATTAAGAACCCTTGACATTAGACAGCTTAAACAATTACCGCAACCAAGGCAGCAGCTTGATATTTCCCTGTGGATGGGTTATCCCTGCTTAAATATCAGCAGTCAGGTGCATTACATCAGTTAGGCGTCATACACACTGGTCCGACACTTCCAGACTGCTCAGGCACATTTAGTGGAATGTAAACCATGTATAAAAAAAATAAGGAGCTAAACAGTGCCTGAACGGTGGCAGACAATACCTGGTATTTTCATGTTTTTTACATAATCTCGACTGTACTCTGAATGACAATAAGGCCCACAAATGTACCGTAAGGCATTCAATAGTGATATTAATGTGGATGTTTGCTTTTGCATGAAAATGTGTGTAGCTTTTACAGTGAAATTCTATTAATTGTTTGTAGCATAACCTGCACCCAATTGCTGTTCTAAGCTAAAATAAGTGTTCTTAAGCACCACCTGACTTATTTAGAGTAAGACTGGTCTTGGCTGAATAGAACAATAAGTGGAAAAAATAACCGTCACTTCAGGAGATTTTTTCTGTAGGTTATTTCTGTAGAAGGGAGTATTGTTTCTAATTTTTTTTGGATGTTTAACACTTTCTAGAACAGGATGAGTGGAAGGAACATTATCCACTTCATGGCACTGAAAGGCATAATGTTACTTCAGGTGATATGTAACTTCCTCTCAGTCTGATTGTCTGGGTTGACCAGCCACTTTCAAACTAAAAATTTACAATGATTGGTGGGTTGTTCTAAATGATCAGCAGTTGAATTTTGTAATATAGTAACTGTAACGATTCACCCATGTGCATGCTCATCCAGGCTTTATCCAGTGATTTTTTTTTTTCTTGTTAATTTCTTATGCTTGTTCTTGTCTTGCTTGTATTCCTGCCCTGTTCCATTCATCCTTGTCTGGCTGCAGTGTTGCACTCTAACTTTATTAGGCCCCAGAGTGATATCTGCCCAGAATGGCACGTGCCCAGTTGGCCCTAGTCTGGCACCTGCCTAAGCCTAGCCATAGACTGGCACCTGTTCAGGTCTAGGTACCTGCCTAAGCTAAGCCGCAGACCGGCACCTGCCCAAGGCCCACCTGCCCTGTCTAGCGATTGTTCGGCACCAGCCCAAGTTTAGCTTTAATCCGGCATATGCCCTGCAATGTCATAGAGCCCCGTTTGGGGAATTCCCTTTCACAGTATAGCCCTGTCATTGTATAGCCTTGTGATAGAGTCCAGTCCTGTCATACTGTTCCAGCCATATTTAGCCCTGGGGATGGGACACTTCTTCGCGGCTGCATCCGCTTCACCGCCGTCACTTCACCACACGAGAGCTCGTCGTGGGATATTTCATCGCTAAAGGTGAGTTTTAATGTGTTACAGTTAGAAGATAGAGTGTTAGAATTAGAATTTTAGTATTGGGGTTTAGGGTGGTTATAATTAGGGTTTAGGGGGTTAGAATTAGCTTTTAGGGTTCGGGGTTAATTTTAGTATTAGGGTTTAGGGGGGTTAATTTTAGTATTAGTGTTCGGGGTTAGTATTAGGGTTTAGGGGGTTAGTATTAGGGTTTAGGGGGTTAGTATTAGGGTTCGGGGGTTAGTATTTGGTTTTAGGGGGTTAGTATTAGGGTTCGGGGGTTAGTATTAGGGTTCTGGGGTTAATATTAGGGTTCGAGGGTTAATTTTAGTATTAGGTCACTTTGGGGGGGGAATAATTTATTAAGGGGTGTTATTTTATTTTAACTGGTACGTTTGTAAGGGCTGACAGTTCAGCGCTGAACTGTCAGCTCTTACATTGCCAGGTCCGCCACGGATGTATTTTATTTTAACAGCCACGTTATTCTTCATTGCTGACAGTTCAGTGTTCTAACTGCCGCGCTGAACTGTCAGCGATGAAGTCGCCTCGCTGAAGTGTACCAGACCCTTTAGCCCTGTCTTAGAGTTCGGTTTAGTTCTGTACTGTCTTAGAACCCTGTTAAATGGTTTCTCTGTTCTCTGTTTATTTGTTCCTTTGGTCTTCTGTTCTAGAGAAGTTCTGGTTTTCCTGCCATTTATTGTTTTGTTCCATTCCATGTTTTTCCTGTTTCCTTTCTGCTATATAATGAACCACCCCATTTGTTCTTTTACTCCAAGCTTCTATGCTGCTACAGGTAATCCCTGCATGTCTGTGTAGTCTAAGTCTTTAGATTCTGTTATTCATTTGCTAGTTTATTATTAGTTCATAGTTAGGGACTTGCCTAATTGTTAGTTACCTTGATGTGGTTGGAACCATTACCATCTTTAGGGTTAGACTAGTTCTTGTATTTATGTTTGTTTGCTTGTTTGTATGTATGTTTCCGTGTGTTGCTTAGCCCTTAGCCCTGGCCTCTGTGTGTTGTATATGTGCCCTGTATGTCTCTGTTTTATCTATAACCATGTGCCCTGTGTTATTTAGTTTGGTTTATGCTTTATCTTACTTATGTGTGCCTCTGTCCTGCTCTAGTCTGTTCTGTAGCCATGCATTCTGTATTCAGTTCTGTTCTGCCTCCATTTTTTTCTGCTATTACTCTACTTTGTCTGCCTCTTAGTTTGTCTGTCCTAGCCTGCTACATTCTGCTTTCCTGTCATAGTTGTGTTTCATGATTGCAAGGTTTCTCCAGTTTCTGCCTTTGGCTTTCTGGATACAGCAGCTTCTTCCACAGGGCCTTGGTATGTGGTTGCACAAATCTGGGGCCCCAAGTAACCAGGGAAATGCGGTTACCCAGCAACAGGCAATTTGTGACAGTAACTCAATAAAAGAAAAAAGGTTTTGTAGTAATTATATTACTATTCTAAATATGCAATTTAATAATGAGAATATAGTGACCAAGCTTTAACATTCATAGCTTGGTCACTATATTGTCCCTTCCATCCTATCCATTTTAGAAAGCAGCTTGTTGAGCTGATTTTAAAATTCCAAATGGCCTTTATTAATCATTAAGTCTGGTAGTGCCTTGTAAGACCAAGCCTCACAAAATTGTGCTTTTAGCCTATTCCCATACTGTTTTGCAGAGACTTTCGTACAGTAGGCTGAACAAGCTTACACACCACCAGCATCACCGTTGGGAATGTTTCAATATAATGTATACATTTGAAGTGTATTCATTGAGGATTATCAGACTTTTTAAAGCACATAGCTATCTATGTAACAGCATTATTTTACGTATAAGGATCTACTCAATAAAGAATTTCAAACTTAAGGCCAAAGTAGCTGAGTTTGAAAAAATCTCCTGTTTAGCTGCATTGGAGAATTTTTCCCAACTCGGCTACATTGGCCTAAAGTTTAAAATTCCCTTCTCAACTCCCTGCAATTCTCTCTTTTTTTGAGTAAACCCTATTGTGTTTCTTATACAAGTGATGTTTCATCTCCAACAGGTCATAGCTGGTAATTAGTAACAGAGTAGTAAAATCTCAGCTGATACACATCTAGGGCATTACTCCCAACTTTTAATGTCTTTGTATTGTTTAATTAAGGTATATTTTATTCTTACAAACAGAAATGATTCCAATGTGCCACTCTTATTGTCTTTTTTAAATAGCATTGTTAATTTAAAAAAACAACAGCCTTTTACTTTCTTTGCAATATAGAGATCAGGACTGGCGGTACAAATACTGATTTGTATAAATAATAAACAATGAACGTAGGTTCAACATATACATGATTGGGAACATTTTCGGGAGTTGGGGGAGGCACCAGTCTTTTTAGTGTCAGGAAGCCAGTTAGAGCTATTTGCAGCCTTCTGGCAGTGAATGAAAGCATCCAATACTGCTACATATTAGAATCTTGCGGACAAACAACATCTTTGCTGATGTTAGATGGGTCAATCAAGGTAGGACACAGTGTGAGAGGTAAAGGGGTGTTGGAAACCAAGCTACTGGTTAACTGACCAACTGTACAGATGTTTTCTACTGCATCTTTAGATCTTTTCCCCATTGTGAGTATCCCAGCAGCTTGATTTCCAGAACCTTGGAGCAGCCTTTGGAGACGTGTCTGCATGTTCTGGGAGCTGCTCTTCCTCTTGCCAAGGGTCAAAATACCAGCTGCATGATTGCCAGAGCCATGGAGAAGGTCATATATGCGACAGGAGCAGGTCTTCTGACGGCAGCAGTCGGGTGTGCTCTGTGATGTCAGAGCTAGTGAACAGAGAAGGCCTAGAATCAACAAGCAGCAAGTCTTCTGCACCTAGAAAAATAATATGAAAAAGTTTGTGACACATATATCCCAAGTGTGTAAAATAAGGCAGGCCCTTTCATATTAAAATCTAATTCCATGGCCAATCTGGCTAACCCATTCAGGTCCAAGGGGTGCACATATGTTGTATATGTATGTATTCATTGCTAATGGCATGGTAAACTGGTGAAGGGAATAGCTACTTAGAATAAGTACTAATATATCATTTGGAGATCCTCTCTTTTACTTTAAAATCATAAAACTTTATTTGCTCAATTTAAGTGGATATTCCATTTTTGGATATGCACTGTGGTATAATTGGGTCCAGAGTAAGTGGTCACTTTCTTTTTACCGCAAAGTCATACAGAATTGGTAAAAAGAGAGTGAAATTAGGAACACTAAACTGTACCAAATTTAAAGCTATGTATTGTTTCAGCTATTTCTGTCTCTGAGATAGGGTATTTTATAAGGAACATGGTCATTAAAAAAGATTAAAAAGATAGGAGAGAATCTGATTGCTGAAGGGGTTTTTCTTTGCCTTCTTTTGGATCAAAAGATCCAAAAAACATGGGATAGGAAAAGGGTTGAACTTGATGGACGCAAGTCTTTTTTCAACCTAAACTACTATGCAACTATGTAACTATGTAACATTCTGGTTGCAGTTTTATAACTGAGGGGAAAAATTGTTTAGTTGAGAATATTTATTGAATCCTATGTAATAAAAATTACAATATACGTTGTACTAGCGTAATAGTTAGCAAATGTATACATTCAGTGATGTAACTGTCTAACATTTGGGTATTGTATGCAAGGCATTGTGGGAATGTGTGCTCTGATACAGAGCATTAGTAGCATTATTTTGTTAAAATATTCAACACAGAATAACATTTATCTATAGCTGTAATTGCAATTTAGATCGTACTATATTTGAACTCTTTCAGATGGCAAATTCTGAATTTTGCATTGCAGTTATATTTTAATCTTCATCTCACCACACAGCATTCATTGCGATTTATTGATTCTCACCACCTTCCTGTTATTTACAAACCAACTAACAATGTTGTAATAGTCTCACTAGTTTAAAAGATACAAGTTAGACTCTAACACCTCAACTTCCTTATCTATTATTACCGTTATTAAAATGACAGGATGTGTAGCTGATTAAAGAGTAAGTCCTACCTTGATTGGTTTTATTCCTGCTACTTTATAAGCAGTAATAACTGCTTGGGCTTTATGTGTGTAGCAAATTCATGAATGTACACTCAGTAAATTAACTGCATGTAACCCTACCATGAAGATTAATAAAGATTTTAAAAGGAAGGACAAGACCTCTGTCATAATAAAGCAAAGAGTGAAGTTTGGATAATGAGTATGGAGTTAAATTGACATGTGGGAATGTAATCAGTTCCAAGTCCGAAGATAATGTAATGTGATAATTGTGAAGTAGTTGGATGTACCAATAAAAAAATTAAACTCTTTTTCTTAAACAATCCATTATACTACTGAATGGCACATTTTATAAATAAAAATATTTTATTTTACAATAAATTTATAGGAATTTTATATAGTTAATTAATACAATAACTATGCTTTAGAAGCAAAAATTTTTTTTAAACAAATACAAAGTAACATACTAATAGAAAAAAAACCTGCTAAAACCACAGTTCTATTTTTTTTTATCTTTAGCATGGACTTGAGTCTAAATAAATGGTGTGAGCTTAGAATTAGTTTTCAGGCCTTCATGTGGTACATTCACTCTGAGGGAGATTTCCCTAATTCACACAAGCTTGAGAAATATTTCAGCAGTAGAAACTGCTACATTGCTATAAATAGGAAAGGTAATGAAATTAGCTTGTAGTTGTGGGTGAGGTCAGGGTGCTTTAAATACTCCCCACTTTGACCACTCCGACGTTATGCTGGTCCCTTGATCCCTCTAATTTCCCACTCCTCCTTATACTTTATCCTTTCCTTCAGTCTTTGCTATTAAAATACTTAATCTCTCCCAATATATAGGTGATGGCAATAGTGGGGCAGAGAGAGACTAATTACAGTATGGGCAGGTTACCCGTGTCCCCTTGTCATTACCCAGCCCACAGATTTTGTTAAAATTTTCCCTGATATATTCTTATTTTTTTATAGTAAATTATATGATATAATCAAAATAGTGCTATCTAAAGAAAGCCCTTCCTATCACACAAAAAATAACATATAGTTTGTATGGGTACAGTAAATGAGAAAGAAGAAAATTAGAGCTAAACAAAAACACAGCAGAAGTCATGAATGGAAACAAAACACGGCAGCCATTGTCATGAATGGTACACATGGCTAAAACAGTCTGGTCACAAAGGGGTTAATTGCTGTATGGCATAAAGTAGTATTGTACTATTTGTTTATTGTTCTATTTGTATTATTCTATTTGTTAGTTAGTCAATAATGTGAGTGTCTTCCTCATTTATGCTAATAAAATTAAGTTAAGTAGTTAAACTAATTAAGTAGTTAAAATATGGAATTAGGATACAAAAGCATTCAAAGAAAGTTGCGAAAGTGTGTAAGAAAATGTGTAAGACTCCCACACCCTTTTACAACTTGACTGTATTGATGTATTGACTGCGTCATTACCACTTTTAAATTTGAGAAATGTCGAAAATCGCCTGCTTGAACAGAACATTTAAATTAAAAGGCAATTGTTAATTGTAAAAAAAGCTCTCCAGGTAACAATACATAAACATAAATGTGCAAATTGATCATCAGATTAGACACCTAACCAGTTTAATTTTGAGAGACTGAATGTTATTGTCTATATATTGATAAATAGTTTCTAATATTATCAATCAAAAGTTTTGTTTTGTTTTTTTTACCAATACCTGCCTCTATAGTGCACTGAAATTAACAGATGAAAGACCAAAGTAAAAATGGTACTGGATTTAACAAGTTAATTAGATGGCAGTCAAAGTATTACAACATGAATTTGACATTATCTCTGGACACACCCTTGGATTTTATAGCTAACATTTCAACCATGTTCTTGCAATTAAAGGTATATAAGCTAGGAATATGAACAGTTTCTGTATTACAATAGTCAATGAATTACAGATGTACAAAAACTCAAATATATATATCGAACTGACGAGACATTATACAATATTTAAGAATACCTTTTAAGATAAATATTTAAATGTAAAAAATCATGATAGCTCCCTTTTTAAACACCATTAAAGCATGTATGTCTATATTCATACTTTGTCTCACCTTATTTCTGAGGCAATCCATTGCCAAGGTCCTTATGTGGAAAAGCTGATCTCCTTAGCTAAACCTTCCAGAAAGTGAGATCCAAGTGCATTGCACATCATTTTATATGCTCTCTTACATCTGTCTCATCAACAAAGGAGTTAGGGCTATTTGGGGATTTGGATCGTCTGATAAAAAGAGCAAGAGTATTTGTCAACCTCGATGGAATGGATAGAGAACAAAAGAAGGGGTGACAATAATGACATGGTTAGAATTTAGTTACCCGGCGTCTCCAGGATACTTGAGAAGCGTTTCCGACCTTAATACGTATGTTCTTTGAAATTTCCATTGTGCATCTTTTCTGAATAGAAATTTTCTGAAGTAACCTGGACTTAATAAGGTGCTGATGGTGGAATTCATGTTGGGTTCTTTGAGACTTCTAAATACTTAGGCCAGACATGTGGAAAGGTCATTAGGATTAGGACAGTTAGTTTTCAAAAGTTGTATTGTTGACCACACTGGTGTTAATAATGATACTCACGGTCCTATTAGACTAATGAGCTTGCTGTTTGGAATGCTTTGCAGAAAGGTATTTGTTATAATCCATCTGCCATTAATTTACTTTACTCCAAGATCCCCATCTAATTTCCTTAGGTGCATGACCCTTAGGCATCAAGTATAGATCAGCAATTGCTCATCTACAGTCTTATACAAAAATAATATGTAGACTTAATGGAAAAATAAGCACATTTTCTAAATCTATATTTTTGTTTATTTATTTTTAGACTCCCATTGGATTACAATATTCTATATAGAGTTTGTAAAACTATTTTAAGACAATTAAATTGTTTTGTTATTCCTTAGATAGTTAACCCCTTCGTGACGTTAGGACGTACTATGCCATCCTGATTTTAAGTGCCTAAAAGTCGTTAGGACATACTATGCCATCATGATTTTAAGTGCCTAAAAGTCGTTAGGACGGCATAGTACATGCTGTGTTAAACAGCTCATTGCGGCTTGAGTGGCCTCAGTCTGACAGGGGAAATGTAGCCAGTGCTCAAAGCAAGCACCGGCTACATTTCTCTAAATGGCAGCGTGCCCGAACTTCCGGGTTCGGGGACACCTCCGTGACGTCACACGTAACGTCCGGAGGTCTTGCGACCTGATCAGGTCTCTGCCATAGTGTTCCTGGCTACCGATCACGCCAGGAACAAATCGTGACGTTTGGTGCTTGCGTTGTTTGGGACGCAAGCACCATGTGCCACGAACGGGTTAAAGAATGTTTCACCATAGCAGACTCAACACACCCCGACAAGGTATGATTGTCAGCTTTAAGCGGCCACTAATTTTCTGATGATCTACCAGTCAGACTACTCAGGTAAGGTACAGAGATACAAGAGATACAAGCAATAGTTTACATTTTACAAGGTCATGGGGGTCTACTCAAAAAAGAGAGAAATGCATGGAGAAAAATTCTCCAATTCAGCTGCACTGGAAAAAAATGCAATCTCATCTACAAAGTTTAAATTCCCATCTAAATTATCTGCAGTTCTTAAAGTATTCTTAAGGTCTGCAGTATTAAATGGACACTCCCACCAAAAAGTTTTTTTTTATTTTTTTTAATCTTGTATTGTTGATTTCAGATATGTCTTTTGTGTTTGTTATGTGACTGTATTTAAAAAAATATGTAACTAAACAAGTGTGACTGGGCGCCACCATTTTGTGAAAGATAGTGTTTTTGGGTGCCACCCCCTAGTGACTTTACAGCACAAATTTCTCACGTTGGGGGTGGGACACACAATGCCGTCTATAAGTCTGAATTCTGATCATAGACTTGCATTGAATGGGAGGGTAATGTAACCATTACATCACAAGGGGGCAGAGTTATGATCCTGTTTGATCAGGTTAATATCCTCTTTTTGTATTGTATTGTATCTTTAAGTTGTACACAGCCGCCTAGTCCTGCCCACTATGATACACAGGAGCCAGTAAGAGAGAAGAGGTATATCTTATGACATCATCATTCAGGCTTTGGCCACAGTTGTAAAATGAGAGTGGCTGGAAGATTTTGGATGATGTTCATGGGAAATATTCACAAAATGGAGCAAGGAGACAAAACAACTGATTTTTTTTTATTTGCAATTAATTCAATCATATAAAAAAAACAGTGGCATTTGATTTATTTATGTGTTTGTTTTACATGACCAGATTATCAAGTTACATCTTATGTAAGTGGTAGTGTCCCTTTAAGTAGAGCTTCTAATATTTACAACTTAAGCTCACAGGGACATTTACATCTCAAAGATCTATATAATGTGTCCTGTTATAAAAGCAATTATCCTTTGAGATGCTAACGTACCTCGAGCTAAAGTTGTGAATTATAAAACCGTTCAGAGTTTACTGAGAGGAACAGAATCTCTTCATGCAGCTCAGCTGTCCAGTCTGTTAAATACATCTCACTAATCATTCTAATAATACTCCTTATTATTATGCTTTTGTATTAGTGAAACTTGCATTTTACTTTAGCCATATTTTTGCATCAGTATGTGATAACTATTGTCTGAGGCTTCTTACCAAAGAGTGAATGTGACCCAAACTTTTGTATTGTTATCATTAGATTAGTAGTAATGGTTTGTGATGTGATAGCTGGGGTGCTTTTAAATAAGGCCATGCTAAAAAAAAATAAAAAAATTGGGAGTGAATTTTTGAGGGTGATTCAGGGAAAGGTGTAAAATCTATAGTGTAGTGAAGATCGGATTGTCTGTTAGATGGGTTAGTGTATTTCATAATGTGGCAGGGAGGATACGTGTAGACAGAAGTCAAACTCCTGTAGCTGTAAGTACAAAATATTCAAAGAGCAGACATGCAAAATGAAAATGTGTCTCTGTGAGTTATTGGGGTATGTCCAGACATGGGTCCCTGCTCATTGCACATAGAGGGACACCAAGCATACTACACTGACAAGGCCAATGAAGGCCGAAACATATGTTGTCAGTTGCTGTGACCCTCATGCAGAAGAGGCTTTCTAGGGTTTTCGGGTCTGGACTGCCTTCATGGGTAGGACCAGTCTGATATGCTAATGGAGAGGTCTCCTCTGTAATGATGCCAGCGAGAAAAAAACAAGTAGGTTACATCCTATACGACTCACTATTTTAGCCGAACTCCTGCGACAGACAATCCCATTCTGAGGTTATCAGAGCTTAGATATAATATCAAAAGAGGATATGAGCAACATACATACAGTGTCTAAGCATTTTAAACAATATCATAAGGGAGATGATAAGCTACTGAAGGCATTAGAAATTGAACACATTTTTCTGGGTCCAACAAAAGGAGATAAAAATCAAATGTTGAGAAACTTTTTTGGATCCTAACTTTAAGCCAAAGTAGCCGAGTTGCAAAAATTCTCCTATGCAGCTGAATGGTCTTTAAGTTTGAAATGCCCATCTTAATTCCCTTCAGTTCTCTCTTTATTGAATAGATTCTATAATATCAGAAAAGACTATAAGGAATATACTGTATCTAAGCATTTTGAACAATATCATGAGGGACGACACACTATTGAAGGCAACTGAACAATTTTTTTTTTTGGGGGGGTGGGGGTGGGTTCAGAGAAAAGGAGATAAACATCAGATTTTTGCGCAAAGGAAACATTTTTTTAATACGTTAGTCCCAAAGGGTCTATATGCTAATATTGATATAATTACCTTTTGGAATAGGTTGTTACCTTCAATATGACTATTTATATATCCTACTCAAGTGCTATATGTACTGTATCTTATATGTACTGTACCTTATAATCTGTATGTGAGTAGTAATATATAGCCAATAAATTAGTCTTTGCATACATAATGAATAGATTTTACTGTCTGCTTATGTTGCTCTACTTTTTTCATATGTTTATATGTATTTAGACAACTAACCATTTAATATCTACATATATGAATCATGTATATTTGATAATGTAGTCAAATGCTTATATCTACCTAATAAATACCTGTAAGGGTTCTGATAATTAAAGATTGTGAGATTTCTGAAGATTGTGAACTATATGAAGCCCATATATAAAGAATTGTGGATGGTATTATGATTTTTCCCTATAACAAGGGAAACATTGGTATTTGATATGTTTATGGTTTGCATTTTAATTATTTTTAATTTTTATCAAACCCTAATATACCATAGTGTCTGCAATGGTTCTTACATATGACAATATATACATTTTACATATCTTATTCAACTATTTTTTAATTGATTGCACCCCCTGATTCACCCGGGATTTACATTCTCGTTGCTGCAGGTCAGTCATGGTGATATATCAAAAATTATTTCTGAAATTTGCATAGGTTCCTCCATATTTCTACCAATGCCGTAGCACAACAACAAATGAGATTTCTATCCTGAAGATCTTTTGTTATAGGTTTCAAAGAATGGCAGGGATAAAAGGAGATTATGACCCATTAACTTTGCAGTTTATGTGGTGTTTAATCACCTCACAACTTAATTTTAACTGTAAAACAAAAAATGTCTGCCTGAAGCATTATAAACTCTAGAAAGCCGAACTCTAGAAAGCCGAACTCTAGAATCATGACATTTGCACAGCTTATTAATGCTGGAATTTCTTGTTCAACGCAACTATTCTCAGCTCTCTACTTTGTTTCTTTCTGTGAATTATGAGTTAATATAGTTTTGAGTAGAAAAGCAATTTGCAGAACAATGATTGCAAACTGCTCCAAGACGGAGCAAAAAAACTACTGAGGAAACAGAGGTGCGGTTTTCTGCACAACGATTGCAACTTCTACAAGACAAGCAATGAAACTGCATTGGAGATAAACGAGCCCTGTTCCAACAGAGTTTATTAACCGAGGAGAACACAACATTGATACACAAGTTGTGCCAACATTACAACTGTGTGATAGGTGCAGCAGCAAAGAGGACAAACCAGAGAAGGAAAAATTAACTCTTGTGGATGCTCTTAACACAGTTGGTGGTAATAACAGGTCCGAGGAGAAGGTGAAGAAAAGGTAAGTGCAGTAAAAATACTTATACACGCTAGGCAGAATATATCACACTGAACTCACACTTGTGGTTTATATAACAAGTGTATTAGCTGTGTCAAAGATAGCTAGGAATCTACATGCATTGGGAATGTTCCACATGTCATAATGACTGCCACACATGGAGAAGCTGCAAGGGTGTGTATAGAGAACTGTAGATGATGTCATAATCTCCTTTCATTGGGAAAATACAGAGCATAGGCTAAATATCAAATTTTATGTCTAGGCTGAGAGTGAAGAATGCATGTTGTTTACAAGGCGGAGCAACTAGGATACACAACGAATACATTCGAAATAGGAAGCTCACCAAAATACAACAAACCAAGGAGCACCGATACGAATCTATATCCCGGGTGAACATGGGTAGTAAAGCTCGGGAAAGGAACAATGTACAGAGTTAATAATAATTGTGTTGACTTAGAAATTCCAGCATGTATAAGATGTGCAAATTCTATGATTCAAGAGTTCAGCATTTGAGATTTTTTCCTGCTTCAGGCAAACAAACAGACACAAGGTTTTTCTGTTTTATAGATCTGATACATATTTGACACAACTATTGTTTAATTGATTGCGCCTGTTTCAATGCTTCACTCGGTTCCCACTTTGCTGACTATATGCGCCCGGATTTGCTGCTATGGTAACGACACTGCTTCTCCAAGAGTATGGATTTTGACATCACATATCTTGCATATAGTGAGGAGAACTATTTAAATGACCCTTCTCCCTGCTGAATGCTGGTGGTGCAGACGCAAAATCAGCTGAAGAAGGTTCCGAAACGTGTCCTGTGCAATGTTCTGGGCCTCCATTTTCTGATAATACCTGGCTAGGTTATTTACACATTGGGGAGAAGGTTAGTATCCTGTAGATACTGTGGATGTTGTTTCTCTAATGGGCTTTCTAACAGCATATATTTTACAGGTCACAAGAGCTATTGATCCCTATTAAATTCTATAGGAGTGCCATTTTGCTGTCTTTCTTAACACATATAGAGTGTATATTAGATAAAACATAATTTTGTGTATCTAAGGTATACATCTACCATTTCAACAAATGTGTAATGTATTTTTAAGTGATTGATTTGTAATTGCTGTATATATACTGTATATTTTTGTAATTTATTATTATCTTTCATTGGGAAGATACATATGTGTAGTGATCAGTTATTACAAGCATAATCCATATCCATTTATTAATATATATTCAGAGGACTTCAAAATGTGTACGCTTTCTGCACTGGTGAGTACACATTGGGCATCTCTATGCATCTCCATGGTACCTATATAACTCTATCCCAAGTAAAATAGGAATGTCTATTTTTGATGTATTTATTGCCAAAATGAAAAAAAAAATGCATTCAACGGTTACCTGTACAAATCATTTGTATTTTTTTCTGATTGCAATGATAAAGTGGTCTTGAATTTAATACAGTCTGAAAGATCCTTTATTTTGTTTTAACTCATCAAGGTAATCCAGGAGAAAAGGAGTTTAATGTATATGTAGGAATACTCACATGAACCAATTTTCATTTGATCCAAAATGAAAGGAAGGGATAGACAAGTGTATTTATAATACAAAAACAGACACTTTATTAGGAATATAGCATTTACAAAACAAAGAGTTACTCCCATAAACAACCATTTGAATTGTGAGATCACAACAACTGTATGGCACACATAGTTTAAGAAACAAATGGAAACATAAGAAAATGTGTTATTTGTAATTGTAGAGGTGTATCTAGAATCAAAGGAATTTAAATAAAACACCACAAATCTAAAATGGTTGTGTTTTGGCCTATATTTTAGACTACATTTTAATTACTGAATGCTTCTATTTTATGTATTACGGGGAATGTGATGTTTACTTTCCTGTTTAAGGTTATGTGACTTCAAAAGTTACGACTATTTAGTTTAAACATGAATTTATGAGACACAGCCTTTCTTTTCAGATTTTGTTTAGTAGTTGTTATATTCTTAACAAAGTGACTGTTTTTGATGTTCTAAGTTCTCCTATTCAGTAGCCATTAGGGCGCTAAAGGACATTTCATTAATAAATTGCCACATTATGCTCTAATGTAAAATTCATATTAGTCTGTAGAGTGAAAGAAGCCATCTTAAAAAAAGATATATACAGAACCAAGGCATCATAAAAATGTTTATATTGTGTCTGCCCATTGATCATCTGTGCTGTAAATGTAACATACACATACCCTCCTTCTGAATTGTGCCATAGTTGACCATATAATTAGAGTTTGTTCAAATAGGTAGATGTCAGACTAAAAGTCTCTATTTTCTTTTCAGAGAGGCTGTTCTCTTCTATATTTGCCACTTATTGTGGATCATAGTATCTGTTATATGCATGACCCATTCGATGCTTGTTTAAACAGAGGCAATAGTCCCATTGTTTTGCCAGATTTAAAAGAAACAGTAAAGTCCAAATTGTTTTTGGTGGGATCTGTGAGGCAGATCTGACAAGAGATTTGAGCAGTGGCTTACATAGAAACTCTTCTTTCATGGGCTCAGGAAATTAGTATTCTCTATGGCAGTGCAATTCACCACTAAATGTTTGTTTCAGATTTACCCTGACATGAAACAAACAGCAAGATGGGTCTGTTACACTATTGACCAGCTTAATTACCATCAGAAGCTCTGTTGGGTCCAACAAACTGAAAATAGATTCAACAATTGGGTTCATTAATCTCAGGCTATAGGGGAAAAAAAGGTGTGCCTTTCATCACTTCAATTTTATATACAGTTATTTGTGTTTTATTTAGAATTTAAATACATTTAGAATTTAAATGGATTGTTTTATAGTGCGTTGGTTGTGTTTTAGAACCTATTGTCTTTCATGTTACTGCTGCCATCACCAGACAGGTTCGTCTCTAAAAGAGTTTGGGAACAGTGGAAAAGATCTCCCTTTCTGTGCTGGCAGCAATACTGCATATGGCGTGACACCTCAATATTTTCCAACAATTTGTCCTACTGTTATCAGGACACAACAAAGGCATGGTCAATTCCAAGTGGTATTACCTGCCACTTTGTTACTGAGCAGAAGTGTGGTCCTACCTGTCAGAGTCAGAGCCTGACCTGGGCCTACATGATTGAGGAAATATGTATATAAATATATGTATATATATATATATATATATATATATATATATATATATATATATAATACCTTTTGTGGTTCCGTAACTATTAGGAAACCATACTAGATGTTACACATATTGAAACACAACTAGTTAATCCCTGAATCCTGTACCGTTGGGGGTCTTTGAGGACAGAGTTAAGAAACACTGCTCTAGTCAACTCCCAGTAAAGTAAATGGAAACCAAGGAAGCTATCCACTAAAAGTGAGGTGCAGATAAGTTGAAGTGAGATAAATATTTAACCTCACCAACTTGACTTTACAATGTGCAGGGACAAATATGGTGAGTTTGCCTAGCACCAGCACAATATATAATTATGTATGAAAAATTCATCTAACCTCAACTCACCTGCACCTCCCTTTTAGAGAATAGCTCCATAACACTTTTGGATAATAACCTCCTATCTAGTGATGGCAGACCCCAGTATGAAATAAAAACAAATTACAATAGAATACCAGCTCTATAAAGCAATACTTTAAAACTAGATAAAATAAGTGAAATGGGTTGACCATTCCTTTAACTTACATATGTTTCCAGTGTTAAGTGTTTTAAACTATTATATATGCCATAAAACAAAGATAAAAAAAATAACAACAACAACAAAACAAAAAAAAGCAATTGTGCTGTTTTAAATACTAGAGGAACCTGAATAATATTGCATTAGTCGGCTCAAGAAAACATTTCCTTAGCTTTTCTTCCTGCTCCTTGTAATAGAAACTTAGAACATTTATATAATTAGAGGGAAAAGTAACATTTACCATTGGAAGGAATACTTCATTGTTTTTTTTTAGGAAACCTACTTCTCAGCAGCGATGTACACCTAAGTCCCTATCTATGTAACTATTTCCATGGTGATTGCTCCAGTTTCAAAAGATCTGCCCCAGAATTGCTCCTTATATATATATATATATAAAAAAAAAAAAAAAGCATTAATGTCAGCAGATAAAAGCTCCACTGGTCTGCTTTGTTCTTGTCTGTTCTGAGACACCATAATGATGTATTGACTTTTAGATTCATTGATGCTGTAAGTATGAAGATCTCTGCTGGTAGGCTAATCCATGCTTACGACCCCCCCCCCCCCCCCGTTCTAGAGCTTTCCATATTCTCTACAGTATGATTAGTCATCTGTTCTAATAAATCATTTACTGTGAGTCAGTCACATTCCCTTGTCTGAACTATTCTTTGTTCAGTCAAGATAGACACAGAAAACAATTTAAACGCATGTATTTCAATTCCAAAGTATTTCATCCAATACATAGAAGCAGGCAGAGAGGTGTGGGCACAGATATGTGGACACAAGTGTCAGTATGTTTGTCTTCTTCCAAGTTCAAAATGACAGGTTTAGTAAAGCTATGGGTGTGGGGGAAGTGAGGCTGATCTATGGGAAAGCCAAAACCAAGTTAATAAATGCCTTGTGCTGGAAATGTATACGTGCTTCCTTTACTTGGGACATTCATTAGGTTAAGACAATAGGAAATGTCTCACAGTTGAGTCTCAATTACCCTGTTAATGGGGGCTAGTAATGATGAAATCGGAATATTCGCCCATTCCTTACCAGACTGACCTAAAACAGAAACAATATTCCATGTTATATGTTTCAAGCCACTCTGGCTGTCAAAATAGGTTTAGTTCGTTGTCTTTCAAGAGCATCTTCAAGAACCAGTGCTGCCTCCAGTGTCTGTCTCAGGGATGGGCTCTAGGGCTCCTCGTGGCCTGAAGATGTCTAGGGAGGGGGAATGAGAGCTGGTGCGACTGATGCCACTGGATTGGCCAGCATGATGTATCTGTCTCACATGGTCCATTGCTTCGTTCTTGGCATGTCTGAGGAGGTCAGCCTGGCCCTGTGGGTGAGGAGACAAACAGTGAAAAATATATGTCTGAAGTTAATGAAACACATTTGAAAGGCGAAAGGAAAGTAATATTTAAAGGAGTTTCAGAGCTGAATGTTACAGCAAGTAAGCTAGTTTGTTGTAAAACCACAATGAGCTTGTTTGAGCAGGGCCTTTCTTGCCTACTCTTATACTATATATATTCTTTATATGTTACCTATAGAAAAATAATAATAATAATCACCAGTATAATTCAATATTTGACCTTATCCGATACATGTTTACATTTCAGTACTGTGCTAACCTCTACTACATCTGCTAGAAAGCTTGTATTCACCATCGCTGTAATCAACATAAATTTCACAGTCACAATAATATAATGACATAATATATATATAATTTTTCTAAACAAAATATTTTTTAATATTTAGCTGTATTTGATGAGCTTAAAATAAGCTTGACCATAACAATAATAACAATACACAGTGTAATCGTGGGTCTGACGAATAATGTTGAAAATGATTCAGATCCCGAGTATACATAAATAAAATCCAGCACACCTAATCTTGTATTAACATGTATAGGGATGATGTGGAACTAGAGAGGCATTTTAACCATTTTAGTAGCACAATGGTACTCAAAGCTTTGTTTAAAAAAAGAATGGTAATTCTTTTATATTTTTAAGGGAAACATTTTTCTTCCTTTGTTCTTTATTAATCTCTGAAAACTTGAAAATATTGTTGCATTAAAGCTATCACACTATATATTTCACACCACAAATTCCATGGGGAAGATTTTGGTTTTAACATCCACTTGCACTCAAGTGTGCAGTATTGGTCAAAGTGTTTGCATCTCTAAGTATATATTTTTTAAAGCAACAATGCTTTATTATTTTTTTCAATAAAACATTTTAAATAACTTTATACATAACCTATAGTTGCAGAGCAAAGTTCTGGATGTGGAGCAATCACTATGGAAACCAATAGAATGTCCTTGCACATTGCTCCATTTACAGAACTTTGCCTACGGATTTGTTATTTTACATACAACCTCTAGTGGATGTTATCAATTCAGCTAATGTTTATCTGCGTTTGGGTCTTAAAAACACAGGCAATGGTGGACGCCGGGGGGACTTGTATGAGAGGGCTTTGGCTATTTCTGTAACAGCCGAGATCCTCCCAAAATAAGCCGATAGAAGACTATGGTGAGGACCAATACTACCATTTCGGCGGCCAATCTCCAGATGATTTTGGCTTACGAAATGTAGGCACTAAAATCGTCCATATTGGCCAATTTTTTGCCGATTCGAGATCACTTCAGTGGTCTCTGAGTAGCCTCTGGTCGGGAGTTGTCCAAAGGTAAGTCGTGATATACGGCCATTAGGAGCTAGTCACTAAAACTCAACTGGCAAGTGAACTGCAGGCTTTAAAAATAGTATTGCCCATAGTATTGTTATAAAATCGTATATACTTTTTAAGATACATGCCATATTATACTCTGACCAGCAGCTGCCACGTTTGACTATAAAGCATGGATCTTTATGAACCTAGTTGTTGAGTTGTCAATCAATGCTAGGAACAATTTTGATAATTCTGATTTAAAAACAGGAGGAAAAATGTTGAGGAATGTAAAAAAAATAAGTCTTTTGTGGTATTCTACAGGGGTCTAGGACACTTCAGCGCCGCATCTTCATCGCTGACAGTTCAGCGCAGCAGTTAGAACGCTAAACTGTCAGCAATGAAGAATAACGTGGCCGTTTCATCGCGGCCGCGGCTATGTAAGAGCTGACAGTTCAGCGCTGAACTGTCAGCTCTTACAAATCTAAAAGTAAATGAAAATACCCACTCTAATAAATGATTCCCAAACCCCAATAGTAACACTAAACACTAAACCCCAATACGAACACTAAAATTAACCCCAATACTAACCCCCGACCCCTAATACTAAAATGAACCCCCTAAACCCTAATAATAACCCTAATACTAACCCCCGACCCCTAATACTAAAATTAACCCGCTAAACCCTAATACTAACCCCCGACCCCTAATACTAAAATTAACCCCCTAAACCCTAATACTAACCCTAATACTATCCCCCGACCCCTAATACTAAACACTAACACTAAACCCCAATACTAACACTAAAATTAACCCCAGTACTAAAATTAACCCCCTAATACTAACCCCCGACCCCTAATACTAAAATTAACCCCCTAAACCCTAATACTAACCCCCGACCCCTAATACTAAAATTAACCCCTAACACTAAACACTAACACTAAACCCCAATACTAATACTAAAATTAACCCCCTAAACCCTAATTCTACCCCCCTAAACCCTAATTCTAACCAAACTAAAATAGGTAAACTACTTACCTTTAGCGATGAAATGTCCCGCGATGAAATCTCCAGCGACAATCTGTCGTGCTGTGTAGTGTCGGCGGTGAAGCGGCTGCGCGGAAGCAGCCGCGATGAAGAGTCCCATCCCCTTCTACAGCGCACTGAAGCACACCGATATATAAATAAATGTGTGTGTGTGAGGTATTGTGTGAACATTAGGATTCCTAAAGTATTATAGTTACCATCAGATACCATCAGACCCGAGCAGCAGTTGGCAACTTTGATAGGCTGATTAGCATCACCCACTTCTTTCTTTATCACTTATCCTAAACTTAAAACCTTTTCACCAGTTACTTCTCTCATTTGTTCCTTTTACCCCCAAACTGCTAGAGTGTACTAGATTGCTAGTGTGTACAACCACTTGCTAACTTTGTCTAATGGCTAACTTTTTCTTTAATTTATTATTTCAAAACCCAAAACTCCACTGATGTGGAGGTGCCTTGAAAAATATTATATTGTATTTAAAATATAGGCATAAGCTTTTGGTGGTGTGGGTGTGTAATCTGGTTACACAATAGTAATTTGAAGGTTATTTGAATGTCAGAAGAGGTTACAGCAGATGACCTCTTTAGATTTTGTTAACAAGCTTTTCACTCACCTTTCCAGTTGTGTTATTTACTAACAAATATGTGAGATAAGGGGTTGTATTTTAACATAGACTATCAGTCTCCAAAACTGGGTCATACAGTTTTGCTGGAACTTTCTGTGAAAAGAAGTTGGGTGATCCACTTTCTGAAAGGTACAAGGAATTCTGATATACCTAGTTTAGGTGCTGCAAGAGATTCTATTCTGGTCTTTTTGGTGAGGAAAGCACACCAAGCAAAAGAGGCTGTCCCACGATGAAGCCACAAGGAGAATATCTTCATTAAAATTGTCTCAGTATTGCCCTTTTCTGTTAAATATTAATAATGTTAAATATTAATAATGAACTGGGTTTGTGTATGACGTATACAGTGTATTTCTTTTGATAACCTTTAAAGTATCCTAATTCAAAATCAATAAACATTTTTATATACACTTTATTTGAGTCCTATTTGTCACATTCCCCAAAAATAATAACCCTGTAGGAGGATAAATTTCCTACATTATCAAATTATTAAACAGCTTGATCTTGGGCCAGACCCACAGGTTTCTTCTCTCAACTAAATTCTCTCATAAATATCTCTGTCACATTTGACATTGTTACTCACCACCTCCTCCTTGATACATTATCCTAAAAGTGTATAACTGGTACCATGTCTTCACTGCTTCTACCTATCTTTTGGTGTCCTTCAAGGTTCAGTCTTTGACATCCTGCTCTTAACTCTCTACCACTGTAGCTAAATATAGCAATCCCACTGATAACACCATCTCTCAATCCCACCAGGCTATTTTATTGGGGTTTATATTGACTCTACTCTTTATACCTTCCAGTGAATCTCCTATCAAACCTTCTCAACTACAACTAGTGGACGTTGCCCTCATCTGCCCATTCCTCACTCAAGTGGTCATTTAAAACCTCAGTATTATATCCAAGTATAATTTTAGTATTTTGAAAGACACAATAGTATCCAATACACACTGGACTGTCACACTGCACTGCATTCACATTCAATCTTTTCTTTTTGAAAATGTGATTAGAGATCATATAAATATGCATGAACATCTAATGCTTTCTCAATTAGCTTTCCTTGCAGCAGAATATTTAATATTCCATAAAGATGCAAAGTGCTTAAACACATTGTTTGTTCAAGAGCTCTAATGACTCATTTAAATGACCCAGACAGGATTTCCATAAACATTAGCTAAACAAAAGGCTTTTTTTTTTTGCAGTTGCGCACTGTAGAATAACACTGAAAGAACAACAGTATCACTTCCTCTGCCAAGGAAGGACACATCATGTCTGATATGACCTTGTACCTACAAATAGTAACCTATTTAGATTGGAAATTCTAAAGGAATGTAATACCGTGTTATTAAGGGATGTGCTATGTACCAGACTAGCTTTGTACAGCAGATTGTTATAGTGTGCAGCAAAAGTATTTATTCTCATAGCTGACTGGTTATTGTCAAGATATTGCTAATAGGAATCATGGAGGAGTCATGTTACGGTCATGTTTTCACTTAAAGAGGGATTAAACTCTCTATGTGATCTTGTAATCACACAAAAGGCAATTCCCTTTACTTGCAGTAAACATTATTAAAATGCCTAGTATTGGATCTGGATCCATAGATGATGATTTTAAAGTTAAAGCATATGTCGACCAATGAGAAACCCCATTTATATAAGTGTACGGGTGCAAAGAGTGCACCTGAGCACTGCGGTTCACTTTGTGGCTCTTAGTTGGGAGTTGGCCTAAGGTAAGCTATAAATAAAACAGGCATATGGAATCAAAATCCGATGCGTATTAAAAACGTAATCTTTAATCAGTCAATAAAATAAGCCATATTAGGTATAAAACCACAAGCAAAAAATGTGTAACATACTTCCACTTGTTTCCCTTCGTGAAAAATTCCAAGACAAAAATTATTATATAAAAAGTGCAAATAAATAACAATTTATCGGCTGTCTTTAAAAGTATGTCATAAAACATTACCTATAAGAGATAATGTGCCATGTTCAACTTCCCATCTAGAACACATAATTATCTTCTAAATAAAGAGTAATGTAAATAGCCCTAAAGTTCAAATAATATAAGAACAAGTACCTTTTATTACGTAAACAGCTGTCTGTAGTAAACTGTCTATATTAAGCTGCCTTACAAAAGAAGAATAGCCAACACAAAAAAACACACTAACTCCATGCGCATCCACATTTATTGTTATTAATATAGGAAAGTTCCTCTCTGTTTAAATGGTCCCTGTCACCTAAATATTGCTCATCCTGTGAATGTAGAGAAATCAGTAATGATGCAAAATGATACATTGTGGTAGCAAAACTTTAAACAAAGACATAAAATAATATAAAATAGAAGAGAAAAATGTGTTTTAACTGTGTGATGACCGCTGTTTATGACATGACCTGTGGCTAGGTGCAAGTGAACTGGTTTTCAATGAGAAATGTGTAATTTGCATATTAAGCCACAAGGTGGTGTCATAAGCAGTGATGCCACAGACACATTTAAACATATATTTCAATTATTTTATGCAGTGTGTTGCAAATTTGCGAAGACAATGTATAGATAATTTTTCATCATTTTGTATTCTCTACATTCACGGCAATGTTTATGTTTACAGAGTCTCTTTAACCCCTTTGTGACAGATGGCGTGCCAGGCACGTCACGGCAAATCGTGGACTTGCCGACAGCTGACGTGCCTGGCACGTCATGCACTAAATCGAGTAAAGAAAGCGACCAGCGGTCGCTTTCTTTACTATATCAGTGTTGCTACAATGCCTCTAGGTAGAGGCATTGTGCAACACCCAAAAAAAGTGCAGGGGCGCGCTACGATCACTCCCCGGAGTGATCGTAGCAGCCATTTAAAAATGTCTGCACCCCCTGCACACATGTGCTTAGGAAGCGAACTATCGTCTCCTGAGCGACCCCATCGGCTCAGTAGAAGAGAACGCTGCCTGTACAGGCAGCGCTTCCCTTCTTCTGGCAAGAGCATCGGAAGTGAATGTATTTCACTTACGTTGCTCTAGGGGGAGCCAAACAATGCCTGCACAACAGATCTGTGTGATCTGTGTGCAGGCATGTATGATAAGTGCTCTGATGAGCACTTATCATACAGTCAAAGGCAATATTTGTAAATATTGCCTTTGACAAGTATTGATCTGCCTCCCTCTCCTTACTAGTCTTAGTAAGGGAGAGAGAGAGACAGATCAGATAATGTAAAAAAATAAAATAAAATAATAAAATTAAATATTTAATACAATTTTACACATCAAGGGCTTTATAAAAGCCATTCAAGTGTTTAACCCCTTCCCTTCCATTGATCGCGGTGTACGCAGTGATCATACACAGCAGCACATTTTTTGCTGTCTGTGCATTTTTTAGGGGTTCATTTTTTTTTACTGTGGTTCATTACAGCATAAAAAAGGCTCTTTTAAGAGTTATTAACCCCTTGCTTGCTGTAGATCACTGCCTAAGCAGCAATTTGATGCAAATGCAGCAATCTTGCTGCAGAAGCATTTTTACTTTTTTTAAAAACTTTTTTATTACACCCGTCACGGGTTAATTATATCCGCTAGGGGAAAAACATTTTTTTTAGCTGTCTGAGCGCATGTATAGCGATCAGTAACAGCTGATCAGTGGCAAAGGCGGTTTGGTGATTGCTCAGATAAGCATCATCATTCGCCTGGTTAGATCAAAATTTGTCAATATTTGATCTGACACGTGTAGATCTGCCTCCCTCTCACTTGAGATTTAGTGAGGGAGACAGACAGAGCTGTATAATGTAAGTTTTTAATTATAATATATTTAATAAAATTGAGACCCAAAGGCTTTGATAAAAGCCGTTTCCAGTGTTTAAACCCTTCCCTGCAATTGATCGCTGTGTACACAGTGATTTTTTTAGGGGTTCATTTTTTTTACCGTTTTTTTTACAGTATATCAAAGGCTCTTTTAAGAGCTATTAGCCCCTTCCTTGCCATATATCACTTCCTAAGCAGTGCATATGGTCACTGCCTAAGCAGTGCATATGGTCACTGCCTGAGCAGCGCTGGTCGCAGAAGGATTTTTGGTCATTATGGACCTTGGCCCTCCCTTAAATCTTTATAGTTTACTAAATTACATAACATAATATTAACTTTCTAGACTTATAATCGTTCCTCCACCCTTGGGTCCCCCTATTATATTATTATATCAATACCCCCTTATCCTTACCCATTCCCGTCAATACTTTTCCGATTCACCTTCCTTTTTATCTTCCTTTCCCAGGGTAATATATGTCTTTTTTTTCTTTCTTTCCCTTTTTATTATTTTTATTTTACTAGTTTTTGTTTTTTACCCCAAGTATTGTATGTTCTCTCTGGTCTACTTTCCTATCATATTTCCCAAAACCTTGTCTGTCCTGGTTGATTTAATAAATTGATGAGCAGCAGACAACGAGCTTATGTTATTTTTATTTTTTCTTAATTAATTATAAAAATATTAATTGAAGAACTATTTCTACTGTCCTATTAATGTTTTTTATACGTGTTTTTGTATTTATGTTATCATTTGTTGATGGTGTACTATTGTTGTCTTGAACTTATGTACTGTCCTTTTAATATTTTCTGTATGTGTTCTTGTATTGTCATGTCATGGTATCATTTGTATATTGTATACTATTGATATCTTGGACTTATGTATAAATGGTTTCTTCAAATAAAGAATGTTAAAAAAAAAATTTGCAAATAGAGGCTATGTTAAGCAGCTGCTGCACATTTAAATTGTGGTTTTTTTTTGTAAAGCTGGCAGGCAAAAAATGAATTATTTTTTGCCTGTTAGCTTTTACCAGCTGTCATTGAACCACTGTTTGTACCGTGTTCTTTTCACCACTAAACCTCAAAAGAAAGTATGGCGCTTTTTAGTGCGTGCAGTAATTGTTTTAACACAGCTACAGTAATAATATTATAATGGTGTTAGTGGCAGGCATTGAATCTGTAATTTAGCGCTAACAGCAGTTTTTTTTTTTACCGGGGGTGAATGAATCTGGCCTACAACATGAAAAGTGATCCTGGCTTAGCAAACATTTGTTAGTTCTAGCTCTGAAAAAGGTCAACATTTTCTGTTTGTGACTGGCTAAATAAAAAAATATGTGACTGGCTAAACATGTAACCAATTATAGAAGATACATGCCCAAAACAACAGCAATACCCATTAAACTTACTAGCAAAGGGCGTTTGGTACTACCGTATTTGCTCAAATATAAGTCAAGGTTTTTTTTTTAGAGCAAATGCTCTGAGAAATGCCCCTTGTCTTACATTCGAGGTTCGTCTTATAAGCAGACCTCAAATCGAGGTCTAACTATATGACAAGGATCCAGATCCCCCCAGAGCTGCAGGGGACCTGGATCCCCCTCGTAATGCACGCGCAGACATCCTCTGGTGCTCACATGATCTTTTGGAGATCTGTCACAGAAGACGGAAGTGTATGGTAGCACCGGAGGATTTGTGTCACCTAGGGTTGGTGTCACCTGGTGCGGTAACTCATGGCGTCACCCCCCTGGATTTCCTCCAATACCATGCCAAACATATTTCTTAGTAATGCCAGTCAGATGGCCCATTAAATATGCCACATCCAGGAGCCCCACAAATTATGTCACACGCAGGAGCCCTTTAACTATGCCACACACAGGAGCCCATAACTATGCCACATACAGGAGCCCCATAACTATGACACACAAGAGCCCCATAAATTATGCCACACCAGAGCCCCATAAATTATGCCTCACCTTGGAGCCCAATTAATTATGCCACACACACAGGCGCCCCTTAATAATGCCACACACAAGCGCCCCATAATTATGCCACACAAAAGAGCCCCTTAATTATGCCACACATGGGGCACAATAAATATGCCACACATGGGACAGCCATTAATTATGCGACACACAGGAGCCCCACAAGGTGACAATTGTACAATTCGAAAACAATACAAATCTATAAACACAGACATCTCTCTATAACTAGTTGCATTTATACTTTTTTGAATTATTTAATATTCTATTTAATAAAAATGTTATTGAAAAATTGCATTCCTATTTTTCATTCCCTTCCTCTGCACCCACATTGCACCTAAAGGACTTAACACAGCACCATAGAGTACCCACATAACTTGCCATGCACCTATATTGCACCCACAGCACCTACACAATTTGGCATGCCACAGTGTCACTTTGCCCCACAGAACTAGCCAGTGTCACTTTCCACATAGTACATGTTATTTTGCCCCACAGACCATGCCACAGCATCACTTTGCCAATTAAAATATGCCAGTATTTAACCCCTCGATATGCCAGAATTTAGCCATTCAATATGCCAGGATTATTTTGCCACTCATTATGCCATGATGTAGCCATTCAATATGCCAGGATTTAGCCATTCAATATGCCAGGATTTTGCCCCCCAATATGCCATTTAATATGCCAGGAGTTTGCCCCCCAATATGCCATTTAATATGCCAGTATTTTGCTCTCAATATGCCAGGATTTTGCCCCCCAATATGCCATTTAATATGCCAGGATTTTGCCCCCCAATATGCCATTTAATATGCCAGGATTTTGCTCTCAATATGCCAGGATTCTTCCCACAATGTGCCGTTTAATATGCCAGGATTTTGCCCCCCCGCCCCCATATGCCATTTAATATGCCAGGATTTTGCTCTCAATATGCCAGGATTTTGTCCCTCAATATGGCAGGATTTTGCCCCCCCAATATGCCAGGATTTTGCCCCCCAATATGCCATTTAATATGCCAGGATTTTTCCCCCCAATATGCCATTTAATATGCCAGGATTTTGCCCCCCATATATGTCATTTAATATGCCAGGATTTTGACCCTCAACATGCCAGGATTTTGCCCCCCAATATGCCAGGATTTTGCCCCTCAATATGCCAGGATTTTGCCCCCCAATATGCCATTTAATATGCCAGGATTTTGCCCCCCAATATGCCACTTAATATGCCAGGATTTTGCCCCCCAATATGCCATTTAATATGCCAGGATATTGCCCCTTAGTATGCTCGTTATGCCACCCTCCTCCCCCCTTCCCCAGTCAGTACTTACCTCCTTGCTGCTCTGTCTCCCGGTGCAGGTCCGTGGCTGTGAGGGAAGCGTTGTTCGCTCCCCTCCAGCCACGTGGATTCAATAAAGTTTGTTGGAAAAAAAAGTTTCAACAAACTTTATTGATCCGTGCGGCTGGAGGGGAGCGCACAACACTTCTCTCACAGCCACGGACCTGCACCGGGAGACGGCAGCAAGGATGTAAGTTTTTGAATGCAGGGGGTGCCGACAGCACGGGTGTCACCCTGCTGGTAGTGTCACCCGGTGCGGTCCGCACCCCCTGCACCCCCCTTGTGATGCCACTGTGTGCATGTATCGTGCAGACATCCACCGGTTGCCCCCACTAGCCACCAGGGAGATTGGGAAAAGATATGGGGGAGGAGAGGGAAATAGATATGGGGAGGGGAGTGAGATATAATAGATACGAGGGGAAGGAGAGATAACATATGTGGGGGGAGAAAACATATGGGAAGGGGAAAGAGATAACAACAGGTTTGGGGAGGAGGAGAGAGAGAACAAATATGGGGGTAAGGGAGAGGAGAGACATACATGGGAATGGAGAGAGACATAAAACAGGGGGTTGGAGAGAGACAGACATGGCAAGGAAGAGGAAAGAGACAAACATGGTAATTGAGGGAGACATACACATAGGTGCCAAAATTGGTCATGTTTCCAGGGACACATATGTGTTCCACATGCATGCAAAGTGCATCCCAGAAGTATGTAGGATGGATATATGCACAGACACAATCCAATTAATTAATAATGTTAGGTCCTATGAGATCTCCACCCTGATTCATTATTTGGATTCTGTCATTAGCATATATCCATCCTACATACTGCCGGGCTGCATTTTTCATGGTCTTTCTGCAGCATGTGGAACAAATATGTGTCCCTGGAAACATGACCAATGTTGGCAACTATGCATACATGGAGTGAGAGGAAAGAGACAGGCATGTGGAGGGAGAGGAGACAGACAGGCATGAGGGTAAAGAGGAGGGGGCGTCATGGGGGTGGTCCGCACAGGGCTTCTGAACACGTAATGCCGGCCCTGATCATGGGAAATGTAGTCAATAACTTTTTAAGTTCAAAAGGCTAGCCTTCACTCCTGTAGAAACAAGATCCTGAAAATCTGCTACTTGACCATTAGATGGCAGCACCAATCCATTACATAGTCACATCTGAATGCAGGAACTCGAGGGGGGATGAAGGGGAGGGGGGATGAAGGGGGGGGGGGGGGCACGACATATCTGAGTGATTAGTTGAACTGATATTGTGATGCCATTCACCAAATACATCTCTACATACAAGGTGACATACTTTGAGCACAGTGATGTTCCAGGCAAAACTCTCCATTGCTTTCTGAAGCTTCCTCCCCTTCAATCCTTCTTTGGCACCGATTCGATGGAGGTCTTCATGGAAACCCATTCCTAAGAAGGGGAAGAAGCAAACATTAACTATTTTCTTTTGTTTTCCTTAACAGCTTCAAATATTTAAATATAAACACATTTTGAAGGTTAACCTGGGTATTTCCTGTAGGGAAGGCAAATATCAACTGATAATGTTCACCCAAATGCATAATAAATTTATGTATACATACACACACTACCATTCAAAAGTTTGGGGTCACTTTGAAATGTCCTTGTTTATGAAAGAAAAGCATATTTTGTTCATTAAACAATACGTCAAATGAATCAGAAATACAGTGTAGACATTGATAATGTTGTAAATGACTATTGAGCTGGTAATGGCTGATTTTTAAGATATCTACACAGACGTACAGAGGCCCATTGTCAGCAACCATCACTCCTGTGTTCCAATGACACGTTGTGTTAACTAATCCAAGTTTATCATTTTAAAAGTCACTGTATTTCTTATCTAAACTAGCATTTATTATAAGGGGTGCGGCTGAAGACAAAAGTTAGACACAGTCCAAAGGGCTCATACAAAGGATATCAAACAGGTTTCAAACTCTTAAATCTATAGTTTAAGGATACCCAAAAACACAAGATAACAACATTGGAGATTTGTATGGCCAAATTATGTTTAACCCACCACTATGCCAAAACACTCTGATATAGCTAGGTCCTAACACTAAATACTTAAAGGGACACTACCACTTACATAAGATGTAACTAGATAACCTGGTCATTTAAAACCAACACCTATATAAATCATATGCCACTCATTTTTTTAATATACCGTATTTATCGGCGTATAACACGCACTTTTTCTCCCTGAAAATAGGGGGAAAATGGTGTGTGCATGTTATACGCGTAAAAAAAAAATAATCTAAAACTTACCTCGTTCCTGCTCTGTCCCCCGGTGCTCTGAAGCTGCGTGGCTGTGAGGGAAGCGTTGTGAGCTCCCCTCCAGCCGCGCGGTCAACAAAGCGTGTTTTTTTTAAAACAAACTTTATTGTTCCGCGCGGCTGGAGGGAAGCTCACAACGCTTCCCTCACAGCCACGCAGCTTCAGAGCACCGGGGGACAGAGCAGGAACAAGGTAAGTGCTGGGGTCTGGGGAAGGGGGGGGGCAACATCCTGGCATATTTAAAAGGCATATTAAAATGGCATATTGGGGGCAATATCCTGCATATTAAATGGCATATTGGGGGCAATATCCTGGCATATTAAAATGGCATATTGGGGCAATATCCTGGCATATTAAAATGGCATATTGGGAGCAATATCCTGCATATTAAATGGCATATTGGGGGCAATATCCTGCATATTAAAATGGCATATTGGGGGCAATATCCTGGCATATTAAAATGGCATATTGGGGGCAATATCCTGCATATTAAATGGCATATTGGGGGCAATATCCTGGCATATTAAAATGGCATATTGGGGCAATATCCTGGCATATTAAAAGGCATATTAAAATGGCATATTGGGAGCAATATCCTGCATATTAAATGGCATATTGGGGGCAATATCCTGCATATTAAAATGGCATATTGGGGGCAATATCATGGCATATTAAAATGGCATATTGGGGGCAATATCTGGCATATTAAAATGGCATATTGGGGGCAATATCCTGCATATTAAATGGCATATTGGGGGCAATATCTGGCATATTAAATGGCATATTGGGGGCAATATCCTGCATATTAAATGGCATATTGGGGGCAATATCCTGGCATATTGAGAGCAAAATACTGGCATATTAAATGGCATATTGGGGGGCAAACTCCTGGCATATTAAATGGCATATTGGGGGGCAAAATCCTGGCATATTGAATGGCTAAATCCTGGCATATTGAATGGCTAAATCATGGCATAATGAGTGGCAAAATAATCCTGGCATATTGAATGGCTAAATCCTGGCATATCGAGGGGTTAAATACTGGCATATTTTAATTGGCAAAGTGATGCTGTGGCATGGTCTGTGGGGCAAAATAACATGTACTATGTGGAAAGTGACACTGGCTAGTTCTGTAGGGCAAAGTGACACTGTGGCATGCCAAATTGTGTAGGTGCAATATGAGGGCAAGCCAAGTGCTGTGGGTGCAATATAGGTGCATGGCAAGTTCTGTGGGTACTATTAGGTTTTTACAGGTATAATAGCAGTTAAAAGCAGCAAAGGCAATAATATAGAGAGAAATTTAGTAGAAGAGATGCTTAAATATCAAATGGCAATGACTGAGAAAAGGGTGAGAAAGGAATGGGATAGAAGCTAAAGTCAGGAGGGAGTGAGAAGTTGCGAAATAGATGGGAAAAATGGAGAGGGCAAGCAGTAGTGGGTAAGAAGGAAAAAGTATGAAGCAGTAGAGAGGGAGAGACAGAAAGGGTATAAACACCAGGTGGGACAGACCACTGGCAGAGACTTGCTTGCCGCAAACATTCCGTCTAAGTCATGGACAGGGTGGAGTGCTCAGGGGAGAAAGAAACTGGAGGCAACATGGCTACAAGGTGAATTATAACGTGTATACAGAACATGTGCAATGCACGATAAAGAAAAAGCTTTAAAAAAATGTAAGGAGCTTTGTAGGGAATCAGGCTAGATGGTGCCACGGGTCTGTTGGTATAGACAACCAATGCAGGCGTATCTTGAGCGTCCGGTGCTTCAGAAGATGGTGTGGGAATCTGGCCTGGTGTAAGGTGGTTTACAGACCAGGTAGACCTTTCCACCAGTGGTCAGATGAATAGGTAGAGCCGCCATCCAAGTGGTGGGGATCATAAGTACAGTTCCCTACAATAGCGTTCAATAATTAATCAAAGAATCTATCACATCATTGCTGTGCAATAGCTCCATTGTCAGCCTTCGCTCCAGGTAAAAGAGCCGGGTATGGGAAAGGTGTAACCCACTGTAGTGTCAGTATATTTAGTAAGATTAAAGAGCTGAGAAAAATCAGGACTTGCCTGGGGTGTTGCAGGGTATAGCTCGTATTAGCTTGTCTGACCTATAGGGCGAACGGTGTGTGTTCCATGAGTATGGGATATTGGAAGCTCGAAGAGCCATCGTGATCGGCATTGAAGCTTTACATGCTTGCAGGGTCAACCTAGATAGGTCCGCATATAGCGAAATTTCACTATCCCTAATTTGGATGGGAGTCATAGCCCCTGTATTCAGTGAAAATCGGATCTCTTTCTGAGGTCTCTGGTGAAAGCTCCTAAAGTTTATGGGGTCACTGGTCACTCGATCAATTTCTATATGATTAAGACTCCTTTTTGTGCATAATAGTGTCAAATAACTGCTGGATTGTGGCTACTAATTCCTCCTCAGCAATCAAGGGTTTGGGGATCCCCGAATCCGGATGTTGCTCAGCCTTCCCCTATTATTGAGCACTTCTAGCTGCTACAGAATGGAACATGTCTGTGTTTCTTTAAGCTGCACATGTTCATTAAGCAAGTCCACAGATTCATGGACATGAGAAGTATCTTCCTACAGCGTGTGGGGGGCTGATTTGGTGGGCAGATGCGGAAGGGCCTCCTCCAGTCCTTGTTGCATGGCTGGTTTGTTCCTTGTTTTTTTAGGCATCTCAGACGGTTTGTTTTGCTTCCCCATTGTGGTTAAATGAGGGGTATTTCACTTGAGAGATCAGCATGTCATGGATCATACATCGAATCTAGCCAGCTTCACCCCTGCTAAGCATAATCTGACTAAATCTCCAAAGAGTGTTTTTGAGAATCCTTAATGAAAACTGTAGATGTGAGTGCGCTGATCCATTTGCACGGTGTATATAATTACAAGATAATTAAAGCTGGTTACTGAGTGAACTTAGACCCAAGTCAAAGGTTGAATTTAAGTCAAAATGCCATCAACGCTGCTTGATCAGTCAAACTTTGGAGAACACAGAGTCAACTTGAATTGCCCCAGTTTTCTACCTACCTCTCTATTTTCTTCATCTTTCTGTTAGCTGTATTCATGAGACTAGAAAGCGTTAAGTTTGTCTTTGAAGGATGATCAAAACCACCTGATAGAATGAACTATAGAACACAACTGGCTCCATTAAGGAATTTAAAAAATGACACAAAAGAAACTGACTTCAAACAAAAGGAAGTTGTGGCACAGGATATTATATTTTGAAATTTGGAGGATCAAAATAAGCAGGAAAAATGGACTTCATGAGAAGGTGCATGATTAACGGCATAGTCTTCCGTTATAAGAGGTAGAGACAAATAAAGAATACAATTAAAAAAGACAGACATATTGACTTCCTGAATGTGTTCTAATGGAATGTAAGATTTTACAAGGGGTATGAAAATAGCAGACTGGCTAGGACAAGCAGTCCGGATCTACAGACAGATGGCTTGAATAAAAGCACTTATCCAACAGAATGACTACTAAAGAGCACTATCAAGGCTCATTCAATTGAACTGAAAAGGCAAACCAACCCTGCCATAGATAGCATCAGACACAGACCCAGACTCGGCAGATGAGTAAACATATTATTTTAATTTTCTATAGCTATGTCAGAACAATGGGAATTGGCAGTACCACAAAAATCACTTGTGCAAAGGGCCTATGCAAATGACGTGGAGCAGTTCTAAATATAGATGGAGGTACGTGATTAGCCAGTAAAGACAGTGGTGGGGGTGGCGTGAGATTCTTATACGCTTGACAGAAAGTATTACAATGGTAAAACCATGCTCCGTTATAATGCATTTTGCCATCTTCCTAGCAGCCAACTGAGCAGCAAGTTTAGCTTTCCCATAATACCCTGCTACTTCTCTATTTATGGAACATATCCTTTGCATGCAGGCAATTTTGTGATTTGTCCCTTAATGCACTGCAATGTTATAAATTCACCTCATGTTATCCAACATCTAACCTCATTATAAGGCACTTCCCTGTTCTTCCTGTCTTGCTGTTCATTTTCAATATTAATACGGCAGCAGAATTTAATACTAGGCATACGCTGCCTGACAATCTATCTTTATGTCCAATGTACAAGGCTGCAAAAAAAAAATATTTGACTAGTAATAATAATTTAAGAGCAAAGAAGAACATAAATACTTTTGGTTTTTGCTTGGTATTGCATATCTTATAAATTTAGAGCAGGAAGGGCACAAAGAGAAACACAGTACTGTTCCTGTATGTCCCCTTGAGACATCTAGGTTTATGCCACTTAGCACACGCATGTGCCCTTGTGACATTATGCGTGCTGCTTAGGAGAAAGAGTTGTATGCTAATCCTAAGTAGAGCTGAAAGCTGCACAGAGTTTTATTCAGAATAGAGTACACTAAAACTATTGAGTTCAGGGTTCAGCTTTACTTTGCACAAGAATTATTCCACTGACTTAGCAGTCTTTCTGACGTTTTGGGAGCAGGAGCTATTTCTGTAGGGGAATTAATGTCCAGTGAACAAGTGTCCACAATGTTGACATAAAGAGGCCTGACTGCATCTGCAGACACCACCAAGTCAATAACTTGATCATGCTGGTCAAACCACACTGAACAACACAGAAAGGCTCAGGATAAATACAAATAAGTAAATGTAGACACCTCACCCTTGCATAAGGCACAAGACAAACAGTGATTTATATTCAAAAGATTATACAGAAAATACCAAAAATATTTCACCAATAATGTACATTTTCAAGAAGACATATTCACTGTCTCTGTAAGTTAGTTGAGTCAACAATGTAGGGTCAGATAGTGAAAGTCAAGTTTAATAAGGGTTTTCTGCTGTTAGCAACATATGTTTCCATAGAATAACTCAAGACGGGAGAATTGTCCACCAATTTCTCAAGTTGAACAAGGTGAATGTGCCCCTTTAAGATCAGTTATATGATGCAATGATATATGTTCCAACCATTAGAAAGTTCTATATATACACATGCCATATATGTATTTGCTGTTCAACTAACTTGATAAACATTTGAAACTATTTTTCTTTATATTTATATGTATCAGATGTATTTATAGTTACACTATAACAGATGGCTCTAGAGCATGGCATTGATAGGGGTTAAACTTCCTCCCTCATGCTTGCAAGAGAACATACAGACTTTCTGTGTACATTTGATCCATCCACACTCTGAACACACGCAGTAATTAGGATAATCAGGATAATTAGTGGCTGACGATGAGAAGAGCGGTAGCTGCAGAGGAGGGAGAGATGAAAGAGGGAAAGATGGAAAGGAAAACGGAGAAAGAGAAACCAATTGTGTAACGATGGACAGTCTATTAATGCATAATGATGTATTTATATCTGGAACGTGTGTATATATAATATAGTTAGCGAGAGACAGAGAGGAAACAAGAGAAAAATAGAGAGAGAGAGACACAGGGCTGGACTGGTCTACCTGGATACTGGGAAAAATCATGGTAGGCCACCTGCTATGGGGGCGCTGTGCAATATGGAAGCATTAAGGATTTTGGCTTTGCCGCCACCAGATGTCATATTCGGGACCACCTGCACTATGGGTGCAGGAGGCTGTTAGAGGCTGGTGCCTGGGGCTAGTCCTGTAGTTCAATCTCAATGCCGGGCTGGGGCAAGTCTGTTGAGTGCAATCTCAGTTTGGGGGTAAATTCTGTGAGTGCAATCCAAGTGCAGATGTAAGTCCTGGGTGCTGAGGCAAGTCCTGTGAGTGCAATCCCAGTGCTGGGCCAAGTCCTGTAAAACAATCTCAATGCTGGGGCAAGCCATGGGTGCTGGGGAACTTACATCCTGTTAGTTCAATCTAAATGCTGAGGTAAGTCCTGGATGCTGGGGAAAGTCCTGTGAGTGCAATCTCCATGCTGGAGTAAATCCTGTAAGGGCAATCTCAATGCTGGAGTAAGCCCTGGGTGCTGGGGCAAGTCTTCCGAGTGCAATCTTTGTGCTAGAATAAATTATGGGTTCTGAGGCAAGTCCTGTGAGTGCAGTCTAAGTGCTGGGGCAAGTCCTGTGAGTGCAATCTCAATGCTGGGTTAAGTCCTGAGTGCTGAGGTAAGTCCTGTGAGTGCAACCAAAGTGCTGGTGTGGGTGATGTGGCAAGTCCTTTGATTGCAATCTCAATGCTGGGAAAAGTCATGGGCACTGGAGCAAGTCATGTGAGTGCAATCTAAGTGCTGGGGTAAGTCCTGGCTGGGTGCTGTGGCAAGTTCTGTGAGTGCAATCTAAGAGCTTGGACAAGTCCTGGGTGCAATAGAAGTGCTGGGGTAAGTCAATATATCCACCCAGTAGGTACACAAGGTTATATCTAACACACTGCCCTGATGTATGCCCCATGAACAGGGCAATATATGCCCCCAATATGTACAAAATGTTATGTCTCACACATTGTCCTGATCTATACCCCTGCACAGGGCAATTCATATAACCTTGTGTGCATACTGGAACCTATGTATTGTCATGTGCAAGCGTATATATCTGTCTTACCTATAAATTATTAAAATGTGCTTTCAAATACATGGTATTCCCTTTTCTGAAAAATGTTAATATTGTAATATTATCCCTTTTATGAATAATGTTATGCTATGGGGCTGATATACAAATATTTCCATTGCTACCGGGCACATATGTTTTGTATGCTGCTTTGCAGTATACATACCGTATTTGCTCGATTATAAGACGACCCTGATTATAAGACGACAACCCAAACTTTGTATATTCCTTTAGGAAAAAAACTAAAAGCCTGAATATAAGACTACCCTATAGGAAAAAAGTTAAACTTGTATATATTCACATGTAAATTGCTTTTTTAATAAAATATTATTTATAAAAAATGCATTTCTTATGTTTATTTTTTTTTATGTGCCAATGCTGCACCCTTCCTGCTCTGTCCCCCCTGTCTCTCTGCCCCCCTCCCTCACTCCCTCCCCCTGTCTCTCTGCCCCCCACCCTCCCTCCCCCTGTCTCTCTGCCCCCCCGCTCCCTCCCTCCCTCCACCTGTCTCTCTGTCCCCCCCCCCCCCCCCCCGTTACCTGTACCTCAATCCCTGGTGGCTAGTGGGGGCAGCCGAGGGATGTCTACACGATACTTGCAGACATCCTCCATGCTGCCCGACACGGCAGTCTATTATGACGGACAGCTGTCCGTCATAATAGTCTGCCGTGTCGGGCAGCATGGAGGATGTCTGCACGTATCGTGCAGACAACCCCCAGCTGCCCGATTTACCCTGGTGGCTAGTGGGGCAGCAGAGGAAGTCTGCGCGATGAGCGCAGACCTCCCCTGCTGCCGCCCGGCACGCTCGCCGGGACTTCTGTGACGAAAGCGGAAGTACCCGGCTTCTTCACAGAAGCCCCGGCGGTCGTGCCGGGCGGAAGCAGGGGAGTCTGCGCTCGTTGCACAGACATCCCCTGCTGCTAGACAGGGGGATCCAGGTCCCCTGCATCTCTGCTGGGGACCTGGATCCATGTCTTATAATCTGACCTCAATTTGAGGTCAGATTATAAGAGACCTCGATTATAAGACGAGGGGGATTTTTCAGAGCATTTGCTCTGAAAAAAACCTCGTCTTATAATCGAGCAAATACGGTAAGTCATAAGTGATCAGAAGGAAATCAATTAATTAATGAACATAGTTCTGTCAGATCACCTTATTGATTAGTTCATTGATTTTTTTCTGGTTAAATATAACTTCTACACACTGCATAGCAGCATGCAAAAGTTATATATGGATGGTAAAAAAAAATGGCCAAACTTAGGCTGAAATATTTGACCCAGTAAAGTATTGGATATTAATTTTAGAGACAAATAAAAGGGGGGGATAAAAGAGCTGTAGAACACGGTTTTAATATCCATGCAGTTGAAGGTCTGTATCCACAACTGATCCCTCCAATGTTAACCATAATCCATGCAAAGTGGAAGTGGCGGGACACTAACAATCAGTGAAATCACCAAGTGAATCCCAACAGCCTGTGTGACTGGGACTCCTGGAGGGTCCTGATGGCCAAACACCTCACTGTTGACTATGGACCCTGTCTGTGGATATGTTAGGTTTGGGGTACACACTTTGGGCGCACCAATGACACCCTGCTTTCATACAGATGCACTTCAAGCACAGGGTGCTCAGTACAGGCTAGCTCAGGATATCAGCCAGGATATGTATCCTAGGAGTGCCAAGCAATTGCCCTAGTGTGTTCACCAGGTTAAGATTGTATCCTGTCCTGCAAATTCCAGTCTCTCAGGAAGTGTTAAGAAATGTTATTATATGTTAGTGTTGAAATGGGTACTTATCTAATCAATAAATGTTTACTGTCCTGTGAGCCATCTATTGTTTCTTGTAGTCTCGATGTCTGTATCTAAAGGAACATTGGTTAATTATGTTATGTCCTACTGTATTTAATTACCTGTTTTAAATTAGGTTTTCTATTGTTTGAGGGTTACCATGTAATAATTAGTTCCCATGTGCCTCCCCCGTAGTTGATGTTATATTTGTCTATATAAGTCTGTGTTGTTTCACAAATAAATGTTCATTCTTGCTGTACCCAACTGCTAGTGGTCCTGCCTACTATTTGGGAACAAAAGCAAGATTCCAGGGAAGACTGGTTGAAGGCTGAGCTATAATCAAGGACTAAGGAGGTGAATTCCTACAATGGGCAGAGATGCTACCAGCCTTGGGTAGCCGTCCTGTTAAATTGGTGGTTGAAGTGGGATCCTCCTTGCAAGTGCCCTCCAGGAGCCCCAGTCACATAGGCTATCAGGATTCACTTCGTGACAAGTGACATCATCCCCAATTTGCAAGTAAACAAAAACAACATTTACCCCGAAAAATTATAATGTGCTTACTCTGTATTTGTTTAAACCCCACAATGTAGTCCCCTTTAGACTAAAATTAATTAGACTTACTATATGTCTTTTCAGTAATTATTAGTCTGCAGAGTAATATTTACGTCTTAAGGGTCAATTTTGGTTAGTCAAACAGTAATTATTATTTGGTAGCTAATCCATCCCTAACTAATTACTAACAAACACCAATGTAAGCGAATGTTTCTCATTAATCTATTCACCTCAGATTTACACTACTCTTTAAATTATCATACTTAAAGGAGAGAAAAACATTTTTGGACCTGTTCCAATATAGAAACCTACTGACAGGGAGTTCAGTCTTCAGGTTTCTCCCAACCTCACAATAACCAGAAGCAAATGACACATGCTCTTCCTTCATCCCCTAACCCATGCTTATGCTGGGGGTTCTAAAAATAGTGATCACGGCTCAGAGTACCCATCTTGCAAGGTGACAGTATATTAACCACTATTAAAGAGACTGGCTGGCACCCAAAATGCATCCTCCAAATGTTAAGCATATTAATGTACTTTCAAAATGAATGTTTTAGATTTTGCATTGTTTGAAATTTAAAATAATTACAGCTAGATGAATTTGTGAAATTACAGCAGTTTGCAAGAAACCAGGACTGCCACACTAGCTGAGTAAAAGTCAATTTCCTTTTTTTATTTTGCTGCAGGAACCAATGAGAATAATGCCATTCAAATTAATGGAATTTCCTGTCTCTCTAGTGGGGTCATCGGACAATGTGATGACTTTTAAGAGATTCGACTGGGTACAAGTTTATCACAGTCCACACAATTAATTATTTTCCAGCAGCACAGTGTCAGGGTTACTCTGCTGTTTTTTTTTAAAAAAAGAAACCCTTTCCTTCAGTGAGTTAACCAGCTGGTCTTAACGAGCAGAGCCTTTCAGCACTGTTACCATGGTTACTCACCTGGCTGCTATTAGCCAGCCCCTTTGCTGCTCGGAGCAGGTATTTTAGCAGCTAGTCGCAGTAGCTCATTTGCCCTTGCATTGTTTCCAGGTTCCAAATGCAGTTCCTGGTTTCCTGTGATTTCTGTGTTCATAACCCAGCTCGGCTGACTTCTCTTCTGGTTCTTTATTCCTGACTTTGTTCCTGACTCCGCTGATCTACGTTCTCCTGACTATCCACTTTGGTTCCTGAAACCGGCTTGCTTCCTGGATATTGCTTTTGGACTATTTTAATCATTTTGCTATTTATTATTAATAAAGGTATTTTTGCATCTTACCTTCTGTCTCTGTCTGGTTCCTGGTCCCTAACACACAGGAAGTGACTAAATGAAACAAAACTTTATTTTCCTCACTGTCTATTTAATCCGAGCTGCTGCACCTGCAGTAAACATGCAGAGTAATCACTGCAGCAAATATTAAAATTGTGATTTATGCAGGATTGCTAACAAATGGATAATGCTCCCTTACTCGCAAGGAGGGTTGGGAGTACCCTCACTCCAAAGGTACTACTATGCGTCTAGAATGGCGCAAACTAGACATGTGCATTCGTTTTCGGAAGAATGCATTTTCGGACGAAAATAGCATTTTCGTCCATTCGTCCGAAAAACGAATAACGAAAATTTTAACTAACAAAATCCGAATGAACAAATGGTTAATAAACGAAAATCATTCGTTCATTCGTCCATTCGTCCATTCGTGCTATTGGCATTCTAAACCGAAATAGAGTCGGTTTACAATACCAATAGCATTGTACTACATTCCATAAACCGACATTGAATGACTTTCGGTTTATGGAATGCATGTAATGCTATTAGCTTCCTATAAACCGAAATTGAGTTCCCATTCATACGAATAGGTCAATTGACCTATTCGTATGAATGGGGACTCTTTCGGTTTATAGAAAGCCAATAGCAGCATGTATTCTATAAGCCGAAAGTCTTTAAAACAAACGACGTTCGGTTTATAGAATACATGTAATGCTATTGCTGTTCTATAAGCCGAAAGACATTTGGCTTATAGAACAGCAATAGCATTACATGCATTCTATAAACCGAACGTCGTTCGTTTTAAAGACTTTCGGCTTATAGAATACTATTGGCATTCTATAAACCTAACTAGAGTCCCTCCTCATTCATAAGAATTTCTTATGAATGGGGACTCGACTCTAGTTCGGTTTATAGAAAGCCAATAGTATTCTATAAGCCGAAAGTCTTTAAAACGAACGACGTTCGGTTTATAGAATACATGTAATGCTATTGCTAATCTATAAACCGAACGACTTTCGGTTTATAGAATAGCCATAGGATTACATGTAGTACATAAGCCGAAAGTCTATAAACCGAAAGTCGTTCGGTTTATAGGCTGTCGGCATTTAACTATACAGAGACAGAGTCTCCATTCATAAAATTATGAATGGAGACTTTGTCTCAGTGTAGTAAAATGCCGAAAGCCTATAAACCGAACGATCGGTTTATAGACTTTCGGCTTATGTAATACATGTAATCCTATGGCTATTCTATAAACCGAAAGTTCGGTTTATAGAATAGCTATAGGAATACATGTATTCCATAAGCCGACAGCCTATAAACCGAACGTTCGGTTTATAGGCTGTGGGCATTTTACTACACGGAGACAAAGTCTCCATTCATAATTTTATGAATGGAGACTCTGTCTCCGTATAGTTAAATGCCGGCTTTTAACTATACGGAGACAAAGTCTCCGTTTATAATTTTATCCCTTGCCCCCAGATTTGTCGCTCTCCCCCCCTTAGTGTTGTCTCTCTCTCACCCTCCCTTTGGCTCCCCCCTCGCTCCCCTTGTGTCTGTCTCTTCCCCCCGTCCCTCCCCTTGTTTCTCTCTGCCCCCCCCCCCTTGTTATTCTGTCCCCCCCTCACCTGTTTCAGAATTTCGTCTGAAACGAATGCACTAATGAACGAAATTTGTTTTAGACGAAATAAATAACATTTTCGTCCGAATGGACGAAAACGAAACGAAAATTTTAGTTTTGCACATGTCTAGCGCAAACATTACTGTATCATTCTAAACCAGGGACAGTAGCATGGGTAGACCTGGAAGGTTCGCTCACATCGCCGTACAGAGTATGTGAAATGCTGTGGAAAACTAGGAAGAAAAATTCTAAGGCCCAAAACTCACTCCCAAGTATGGACATATCATATGATATATGGACAAACAATGCAACATTTATTGGAGAACTAAATAAATTCACTCCAGCAACACCCATAAAAACATTGGAGTTATTTATATCAAACATTTCCCTACAATCGTGGCCACAAGCAGGTATCAGCATTTTGGAGAACTTATATACTCGGCATCAATTAAAATCATTCGAAAATCTACAGATCCAATACCAGTTACAAAAAGAGGAACTATATAAATATTTACAGATAAGACACACCTTACAGAACCATCCTAACATTCTAACAGATGCCACACATACTCCACACAAAATAACAATATCATGTATCCACATCTCTAAAATAAAAAAAACTCTATCAACATGTTACGCAGCAGCGACACCCCCAAGTATGTATTTCAATCTCCCATTTGTTACAGCATGGGAAAAGGACTTATGCAAGAACTTCACGCCCACTCAATGGCAACAAGCAATTGATTTCCCCAAGAAAATATCGCACTGTGCAAACCATTCGGAACTGGCTAGAAAAATTCTATATAGGTGGTACTTAGTGCCCAGCAGACTGGCAAGAATGTATCCCGGCTTCTCTAACCTATGCTGGAGGGCATGTGGCTCTCCTGGAACTATGCTCCATATTTGGTGGAAATGCCCAAACATCGCGCCACTATGGGAATCTGCTTTTAAAATTATACAGAAAATAACAGCCCTACAAATACAACAAACCCCTGAGTTAGCCATGTTACACATCTTCCCAAAAAAACTGATATTCCCTTACCAGGTCATTATAGGCCACATACTCTTAGCAGTAAAAACACTGATAGCAAGAAACTGGAAAACAACGGTCACCCCTCCCAAGCAAATCCTAGAAAATCTTGTAAATCATACTATACAAATGGAAAAACTTCACTATTACAATGTGGGAAATCTTCATAGATATGAAGACATCCTAAAGGCATGGAAGCGATATTTGGATCCACCCCCTACCCAAGAAGAACGAAAAAAGCAAAATACTTAATGACCCTACCCACCTTCTCTATCCCTCTCTTAGTACTGCTTTCTTTTTCTTTAATTTTCCTCAATTTTCCTTATTAAACGAGTTATAGTATTTCAGTCATATTATGCAAATTTATGCTGGCCTAATACTGTAATCATTATTAGCCGGAATATGTTTTAAAAGTTTATTTGGCGATTGCAAAATTTATACTGTTGTTTATGAATGTACTATGACAGTGATGAAAATGAAAATATTCTCACATAGAAACATCAAGGAAGTATGTGAAGGAATATATCAGTAATAAGTAATAGACACAAGCTCAGGAGGTTTAATAACTATGTTATGCTGATGTTCTATGTTATTATCTGTCAACTCATCCAAGTCACTGTTATAATACTCCATGCATAATTTGTCACTATGTGAAGCATTGAATAAAAAACAATTTAAATACAAAAAAAAATAAAAAAAAAATTGTGATTTATGCAGAATGCCTGCATCAAATCACACTGGAAAAAGCCTGTGTACTATACAAGCAGAAATCTTCAACTTGCACCAAAGTGAGTTTGGGGACTAGACTGTCTCCTATTCATTTACACAGGGTTTACTTTGTATTTATTCAATGCCATCTTCTGTTTTTTCCATACCCATTCATTTGCATTGGATCATTAGATTCACATTGCTTTGGATCTGAGAATCCTTATTGAAAGTTGAGTAGGAATGGCAGTGAACAGAAATTAACGTCTATTGAATTTAAGATCAATCCATGAATATGCCAGCAAATTTGGTTTGTTACATTCCTATTACATCTGTGCACCGTTCTCTCTGCAGGTTCCTGGTGTAACCCTGTGCATTAGCCCTGGATATGCAGACAGAATATTAACCATTCAATGGTCTACGCAATGTACAGTAATTGGTCCTGCATTGGATTCAGGTTGGGCACTTTAGACTAATTTCACAAATCTCCTAAATGCAGCTACTCAGTATCCCTGAGTTTGGGTCCGAATTCGGGATAATCCTCCGATTAGACCCTTCAGGATCCGAAGCATCAAAAGCATTCGGATCGGGGACATTTTCGCTATTTCCAGCATAGAATAAAATGTTTCCATTTCAATTCTCCAAATTTGAGTTGAGAACTGAATAGAAAAGTGTTGAAGAATTAAACTTAACAAATTTTAAACACAAAAATATTTATATATTTAATTTTCAAAAAAAATATGTTTATTTTATTTATTGTAATGTATTTAATTAATGTGCGATTTCTTTTTTACAGATGTTTATTTTTTATTTCGGGACTATTCGGGCGGACTTCAGCTATTCGGGCTATAGATAAAGTCCTCCCATTGACTTCTATGGGAGGACTATGGCTACAGAGAAACATAGAATGTGTCGACAGATAAGAACTATTTGGCCCATCTACTCTGACCAATTTTCTAGATACTTTTATTAGTCCCTGGCCTTATCTTATAAATCCCTTTCTTTAGATGTTGAAGTTAGGACTAGATCAAATATATAAACATATTATCCTAATAATTGAGGTCCTCCTGAAATGGTCCAGAAATAAGCCAAAGTCTTCCCCATAGAAGTCTATGGGATGGCCCGAGGCTACCATATCGTTTCAGTACTTTTTGGCTGCATTCGGTGTTGGGAGATTTCCGTGTGGAATTGGCTATGATGACCAAAGTGCGAAAGAATTCAGGGGCATATATCGGAGCATACTGTGTAATTTGAATTTCGCTACCAGATGTGTCCCAAATCAATCCAGATGTTGCAGGACCTCATTTTCCCATACTCCTCTGCCAGCCTAATAACTGAAAGAGCATTATGTGATATGTAGTTAATCAGCAAATGGAGGGCTGGAGGGCTGTTGGTTCCCACCCTTGGTGTAGATCCTTCAGTATTAAAAAATAAAGTCAACAATAAGGATAGAATATATAAACCACTGGATAAAGGTATGTTAGCACATGGAAAACTCTTTTCCCCATTAAAACCACCCCTGAAAGTCAATCTCCTTTTGGCTCTGACACCTGCATAATGCCCCATAAAAGATAGGAAAGAAAGCACAATGGGTCAACAGATGAACCACAGTTCCAGTTATAAACGTGAGTCTTATCAATCATGTAAGATATACAAAAAAACAAATCGTGATGGCAAATAAGCTCTAAAGAATGTGTTATATATTTGCAGATACTGCACATATGATGGGGAGCAAATATATGTGCAGATGGATAACTGTGTCTTAAGCACTGCTAGGAACTTAGTGAGATGTATAAAAATCAGAGACCAGGAAGGCCATATGTGCTCTTTCCTGGAACAACTTTACAAATGAATTGTGCCAAAAATCCATCACTGTGGTTAACAGTGGATTATTATAGTTATATTTCATGTGGACCAAGCGCAACCCTGAAACATAAATGCAGTGACCAGTAAGGCGAGATTTTAATTACACACTGGAAACACTGCTTAACAGTAGCTTGTAAGAGTGATTCATCATTACAACCATCCATTAAAACACTAATGCAGTTTCAACAATGGACGAGTTATAATAACACTAAAACATGTGGATTTGTTGCTACTCTCTCCAAGTCAGGTATACAATGTATATAAAACATGAATATGCAGAGTGTAGAATTGCATCTTTATATTACCAATATCCTAGGACCTAGATGATCTAAGCACCTTCCATGGACCCCTGCCAATCGCTTAGCTGAAGGAGTATTATGGGCCATTAGTAGCTTAGAGAGCTGCAGTTAGATACATCTGACCTAAACTGTTACTTTATATCCCTTAATATTGTTTAAAACTATTCAATATGCAAATTGCTATTTGTATAAGTGTATACTACATGCATCAAAATGAATGTTTTATTAAAGTTATTACTTTATATTCTGCTTTTTATTATAAGTATTGCAGTGCGGGTTTAGGTTTATTTGGTACAGTCCTGTATAAGATGCTTGCAGCATCTGTCCGGTGGTACACCATGCTGCTCTCATTAGACTATATACAGTTTGTAGAGGATATTGCACCTTCTGAAGTGATGACTGCATTAAGCATCTTCCATATTAACCAGCAACAATTTGGTTTCATTTAGACCTTAATAAAACAATAATACAATTATGATAAGGTGGGAAGTGTTATGGACATTAACATATAGAGGAATAAGGTTTAACATACATATATGTATATAACAGGTGCTATCCAAGAAATCTGCTAACAGATAATATAATTCCTTATAATTAAAATTATAGCATGTGCAGAGGCGTAACTATGGTTGGTGTCACCCGGTGCGGTAACTCATGGTGTCACCCCCCTGGATTTCCTCCAATACCATGCCAAACATATTCCTTAGTAATGCCAGTCAGATGTCCAATTAAATATGCTGCATTCAGGAGCCCCACAAATTATGTCACACGCAGGAGCCCTTTAACTATGCCACACACAGGAGCCCATAACTATGCCACATACAGGAGCCCCATAACTATGACACACAAGAGCCCCATAAATTATGCCACAAAAGAGCCCCATAAATTTTGCCACACCAAAGCCCCATAAATTATGCCACACCAGAGCCCCATTATTTATGCCTCACCTTGGAGCCCAAGTAATTATGCCACACACACAGGCGTCCCTTAATTATGCCACACACAAGCACCCCATAATTATGCCACACAAAAGAGACCGTTAATTAAGCCACACATGGGGCCCAATAAATATGCCACAAATAATATGCCAATTATTTAATATTATATTTAATAAAAATGTTATTGAAAAATTGCATTCCTATTTTTTATTCCCTTCCTCTGCACACACATTGCACCTAAAGGACTTAACACGGCACCATAGAGTACCCACAGAACTTGCCATGCACTTATATCGCACCCACAGCACTTGGCTTGCACTCATATTGCACCTACACGATTTGGCATGCCACAGTGTCACTTTGCCCCACAGAACTAGCCAGTGTCACTTTCCTCATAGTACATGTTATTTTGACCCACAGACCATGCCACAGCATCACTTTGCCAATTAAAATATGCCAGTATTTAACCCCTCAATATGCCAGGATTTAGCCATTCAATATGCCAGGATTATTTTGCCACTCAATATGCCAGGATTATTTTGCTACTCAATATGCCATGATTTAGCCATTTAATATGCAAGGATTTAGCCACTCAATATACCAGGATTTAGCCACTCAATATGCCAGGATTATTATGCCACTCAATGTGCCAGTATTTAACCCCTCAGTATGCCAGGATTATTTTGCCACTCAATATGCCAGAATTTAGCCATGCAATATGCCAGGATTATTATGCCACTCAATATGCCAGGATATTGTACCTCAATATGCCAGGAGTTTGCCCCTCAATATGCCAAGAGTTTGCGCCCCCCCCCCCCCCAATATGCCATTTAATATGCCAGTATTTAGCTCTCAATATGGCAGGATTTTGCCCCCCAATATGCCATTTAATATGCCAGGATTTTGCCCCCCCCCCCCCCCCATATACCATTTAATATGCCAGTATTTTGCACCTCGGGACGCCACTGCACACAGTCACACACATACTAGGTTTCTAACCTGATGCAGGCTGCGGAAGCTTACACTCTGCAAAGGAGTTAGTAAGCATACATTGTCCTAGACTGAGGCTGCCTGGGATCTAGGACATAAAGTCCCATTATGGGACTGTCCTAGACAATCCGGGACATGTGGTCGGCCTATCAACAAAATGCAATTCTTTATGCATTTGTGTTGCTTCACATAATATGTCGTTGCTCACATCATGGTCTAATGAAATGATTTGATCTCCATTTGCTTTTATTATTGGTTTGGGGGATGCTGAGTTCCTTCCTTTTACAGTTGCCCTTTCCAGGACCAGATCTTAAATACAATGGTAGTATAGATCTCTTATGCAGAGGTGCAATGCCAATGGCCAGCAAATGTATTTAAACTAATTACAGAGAATCACAGCACCATTTTTACTGTACTAGGCATCAGAATAGCTCAGTCAATGAACTGTCCAAATATTTCCTCATTCTGTCCACCCTGTCACACATTAGTCACATGTGAATGACAACATATCTAATACAATATACAACACACATTGTTCGTAAGGAAAAGGTCATCCTGAAAATGCTGAATAATCTTGAAAGCTGAAGGGAAATGATCAAGAACAAATAGCTTTTGGGGTTTGAACTTTTAACTTTTTAAAGATCAGTCTGAATTTGATTTGCAAATATAGTAATTAAGTTAAATATAAGGTCACAATATCATGTAGTCCAGGAATCATGTTCTGTGTCTGTTAAAGTCTAAAATTCATGCATGCATGGATCCATTTTGTCCTCGGTAGGAACCGCCTTCTGCCCCTCCATTGTAAGATCACCATAGCTCACTGACTAATGCATAATTGATTTGTGTTGACATTGTGGCCTTTGTTCTCTAAATCACAGTGTCCCTATGAGATACAACAGCCCACCTGTACAGCATGCACCATTTTAAACACTGTGAGGAGATTATAGTAAAAAAGATCCTTTAGTTGCTTATGATCACAGTAAAGTGGCTGTCCATAAACATGTATTCATAAGGGTTGGTAAATTGGCTCCAACTTGTGTCAGAGCACTTGGTACAAGCACATAAATCAGAAGAAATTTATACGTTAAAACTCACATAGGCAGTGATCAATGTTCACTACCTATGCTTTGACAGTACTGCAATGATGCCTCAACACCGAGGCATCATGCAACACCCATATTCGCCCACCCAGGGCACCACTATCACCCCTCACGGTGGAAGGTGAAAGGGTAGTAGCATGTACCTTGTTTGACCACATAATTTTGCAAGATAAAATTACATAAATAATAATAATAATAATAAAAAAGTACAAACAATAAAATCACAGTATTGTATGTATGACAAGTAAAATGATTCAAGTCTTGTAGAGAGGATAACATCTTTTGGGGGTTTATGAGTTACCTCTTCAGAGGTATGCCAAAATTTCTGATTGAATAATAAGATGTGGGCTGTGTTATATTTGTACAGCATGGATTCTTTATCCGACTATTGAATGAAGCAGTGTATTGAGGCACAGGCATTTTATGTGCTTCAATTCTCCTGGGGAGTGGAAAAAAATGGGAGTTCCTAGGTCATCATTCTATCCTGTTCAGATGTAAGGTGAAAAGCTGCGATCTTAAGGTGCAAGAGGAGCTTGTTTTTACAGATGTTGTAGGAAAACAGGAGCTAGAAAGAACTCACACAGGACTCTTTAGAGAGGTTGCTCCAGCTCTGTGAGGTTTATCTTCTAAGTTGACAGTCCACCTGATGAGTGCAGCCACTGGACTGATGCGTGCAGCCACTGGACTGATTCGTGCAACCCACAGCTTCATATACACACACATACTGACACACCATATGCTGACACACACATACATGCATAAACACACATGCTCACCCATACATACACAGCCATATGCTGACACACATAAACAAACACACATTTTCACCCATAAATACATACACAGCCATATGCCATCACACACATACATGCATAAACACACATGCTCACCCACAAATACATACACAGCCATATGCCACCACACACATACATGCATAAACAAACATGCTCACCCAAAAATAAATTCAAACCCATATGCTGAAACAAATGCACACACTTGCTGAAACAAACTAACCTTTATGTTTACACACACACACTAATACATGATTTCACTCATACATACAGACACACAAGCTGACACACAATAACATGGCACACGCATGCTGAGATACACCAACATTCATAAAACCAGACAATGAAAACCAAATAGGGATGTTAACTGCCTTATATCTGTATAAATCATGTGATAGTATAGTGCTTTGGGAAGTTGCATGTTGCATATATTACAGATTGTGGTATATAGTAACCCTAATGTTATTATGCTTTTAGTCAGACACTAAGCGGAGTGCTTTGTGTGAGTGTTGAGGGGGTGGACACCAGGAGTTCTGACAATATGTCCAGGAATGCAGTTCTTACCATCAAGTGAACCGTGCATGCGCGCAATCATTCAAATCCCATATTTGACAGGTCGGAGGGCACTATGCATGTGCGAGCTTCTCAGCAAAGGGTGAGATGACAGCAACTACGCGTTTAGACTACTGTGTTGGGGTTAGAGTGAGGGTAAAAATTAGGTTTAACTCTAGGGAGGACTGGGTTAGACTAAGGGTAATAAACAGAGTTAACTGTGTAGATTACAGCTAACCCTTACCCCAATTCTATCCCCCCAGTGTAATGTATGTACCTGGGTTGAAAAAACAGAGGGAGATTTTGTCTAAACAAGTGGGCCCCCAGAACAGCTAGGCCCCTTACAACTGTAAGTGTTGTACCCCAGTGATGGCACTACCACACTGTGCAGACACCATTAGACAAACACAACAAACAAAAAGTAAAAGAAACTACCACCCACCACATGCAACACTCTATCAGCAATTTTATCGGAAAAGAGAATGCTAAGTGATTTATTATCCCACAGGAATAACAGCAGCACAGTGCTACATGCATGCTACAATCACAAGTAAATCGAACAAGCAAATTGTTTACTTACCAAAGAAAAGGCGTATAAACCACTTAAAATAGTATGTTAAGGTATAAGGCACAAGATGACTTTGCCCCAGTGCACATTCAGATCAGTATGCTGAGGAAAGTAAGAGGAAGGAAAGTGATGGAGGGTAGGGGAAGGTCATCATATAATGAACCCCTCCTACCCTTTTATTGCTGCTTTCTATGCATATACCCCTTTAACTCCCCTCCCTTTCTCCACCTCCATGTTTTTCCTTTCCTCTCATATACTCTTGTATCTTTCTCCAGTTTATTTACCCATTTTCCTGCCTCTGCACGAACATATTTTTGTGTGTTTACCCCTCCTTCTGCCTTTTTCCCCCCAATATATCCTCTCTCATCGTTTTCAACCATGACTACCAGTATCAGTCCAGATACCCTTTATGCTTTTCCTGTTGTATCTCACTTACCATTTACCTAACTATTTTTGCACACCCACATTTCTTCCTTCCGCTCATACCAGACTTTTTTACACCTGCTCAATAAGAAAATATCATCACTCTCTCCTGCTTTCCTGGTGTGGGAGGCTACTTCTCAGATTAGAGCAGTGACTCTGTGCTTCTAGTGGCACAGATCTCTATAACACTGCTAACACAATGCAGGGAATTTAATGACAGATTAAATTAGAGGGGCTATGATTAAAAAGTAATATCAGGAAGTATTACTTTACTGAGAGGGTGGTAGATGTATGGAATAGCCTTCCAGCAGAAGTGGTAGAGGTAAACACAGTCAAGGATTTAAACCCCTTATTAAGACATTTTCACCTTGACTTTCCCTTGGTGACAATGGCTGTTTTTGACATTTCTGGGGTGTTTGTGCTTAGCTGTAATTTCCTTCTTTCTCACATACTGTGCCCACACAAATGATATGTTGTTTTTATCGTCATAAGAAGGGCTTTCATATCTTATAATTTACTACAAAAAAAAACATAAAATATTATGACAAATTAAAAGAAAAACACTTTCTAACTTTGACCTAAAATATAATATGGTGCCGTATAAAGCGGTTTTCGTAATCGTTGCCTGACACGTCCATTGTCGTGAAGGGGATAAGCATGTGTGCAATAGGCACAGGGCTATCCTAGATATAAGATAGGGAACCGGGGACTAATAAAAGTATTTAGAATTTTGGGCAGACTAGATGGACTGAATGGTTTTTATCTGCCAACACATTATATATTTCTATAGCCGGCTGATTGGATACTTTTGGATCCGTAGCTGGTATTTGTATAACCCTCATTATCAGAGAGTTTACTATTTTCTTTGCCTTATAAGACGATATATTCTGAAACATTAGTTAATCTTTAATTTCTATTAACAATATTTTGTATTTAGGAATAATTTATAAAGTACAACGGAGACAAGAGGGACGTGATGACGACGTGACGTACGCACGCACGCATGCGCGCCGCTCCTGAGCCCCGGAGTGTGAGGTAACCTGCCATCCCGGTTACTGGATCAAGGATGACGACAAAACGACCCACGACCCATCGAAATATCATGCAGGCTGCACATTAGGCTCCATGGATGCCGCTCTCGATGCTCCTTCCTTGCTGATTCCTTTCCTCTTTGGAACTAGCGATACACGAGGACTGACATTAATATCTTGGAGAACACCAGCGATTTACACCAGAATCACTGCTACAGCCAGTACACCTGCTGCGATCTCTCTCCTTTCCTCCCACTGCCGAGACCCTTCGGATCAAATTCGTAAAGCCGAACTATTTTCTCTGATTCTATTTGAGAAGCCCTTGTTACAACCCACAGGACCGCAGTGAGTAAAGACCTCTACAATCTAATATGAATGGTGATCGCGGCCGTGTCTGACCAATATAGCCACGCCACAAGGCAAGTCTAAATTCTACAGTTTAATTACATATTGCGGCCAGCCTTATTTATGAACGTTTGGAGGCCATTTAAAAACTAAAAATAAGAAGAAGAAAAGGGACGGTGAGGGGAGTGGAGGGAGGGAGAGAAAAAGGGAGGCTAAAAGAGGAAGAGAGGGAGAAAGGAGAAAAAAAAAAGGGAGAGAGAAAACGGAGAACTATAATTCCTTTCCTCTCCTCTCGAAGACAGTATTACTGAGCGCACTAACTCATTGAAATTTTATATATGGACAGAACTGCAGCTTTATAAAGGGAAGGGGAGAGATAAGAGGAAAAGGGAAGAAGAAAGGCAAAGAAAAAATATAAGCCTACTCTAAATTGCCTGAACACACCATTGCTAACTATATTACGATCTTCTGACTGCTGGCTTACTATAACTTTTTATACATGAGACTTATGATATTAAATCTGTGACACCTAGTAACCTACATACGCTATACAAGTTCATTACTAAGTGACAACTAGGAAAATGGCTGGGCCATCTTAACAAGGTCGCATAGAAGTTTTCTGTAATTTCTTGTCCAACCAACTTGAAACTAGGACGTGCTCTAAATCTAACACTACCACTTTAACGACTCTACCAAGAGCTATTGTCATACGAAATCTGCCCGATTTGAATTTATAATTGCTGGGTCTCTGATATATATATAGGCCCTTAGGTCCTATATTCCTATGCTCTGGCTCTGCGCTACATGCGGTTAAATCCGTGCTGCATATAAATCACGGGTGTCCCAAGAGACTCTTGTCATATATATTAAGCAAACTCTCTATAAATTTTCTCATAGGGTCACACGACAGATTGGTCAGTATTTACAGTGTTTCCAGCAGCACAAGTTTATATCTTGAAATTGACCCTCAAATCTAAGGTTACCGACTCAAACACCTCCTTCGGAACGCCTGCCATATGAGCACTATCTAGATTTATAAACACACTGTCTGGCTCCCAAATAACTCGCAGGGCTCCAAAACCATTATAAACCTAGTGTCTGGATCAGCGATATATGTTGTCAAATTATGCGAACTTGTGCAGTCAATAGTTCATCAAGGGGTCTCAAAACTATTATCTAGGCCACTGTTTATCTAAAAGTGTGACTAAGTGGATATATACCACCTTTTGCAACTACAAGCATCCAACTGAATAAGCTCTAATCCACCTGCTTTGCACATGAACCTATACTTACAAGTTCCTAGCTGAATAAATTGAATAAAGACCTATATCTGCAAGAGGAAGTGCGGAGATAATAAAAAGTTGCAACTGATCAAGACTGATAAAAATCTTGCCTGGTTACAACAACATACCTCTCTAACTTAGAGAGGCATCTACAAGCATTTTCGTACTCGCTAGATTCATCGAACAAAGATTTTACATGAACTCCAAGTGTGTCCCATAAATATTACATTTGTTACCCCTAGCTGCAAGTAACTAATTTACTTATAAATAAATCACTACAAATCTAAAAGCGACGTAACTATGCCACCAAAGAAAGAAAAGGAAAAGCCCCTGGAAAAAAAAAAACAACTACATCTTTCTTACTCGCCTAAAGCACCGGAACAACTGAAATCTAGAAAATCTCTAACAGCAGAGAGACGAGAGTCTCTAGGGGAACCTAGCGTATCCACCTCAGAAGAGGACACGTTATTGCAATCAATCTCTAGCAAGGGAATGGAAGCATTGCTAGATAACTTGTACAAGAAAATTAAAGCGGATCTTGACTCAAATATGAATGCACTTAAACTTGAAGTTACTCACCTATCAGAGGCACTTAATGTGCAGACGACATCTTTAAACAAATTACAAGAAGAAAATCTATCTCTACAAACTAAGAACATTGCTCTGGAAAACCGAATTAAATCCTTAGAGCTCAAAACAACCGACCTGGAAGACAGATCTAGAAGGGATAACATTAAAATAGGGGGAATACCAGAGGAGGTGAAGCAAGACCAACTTGAAGAATACCTGATAAATCTAATGCACAACCTAGCCCCCAACGTAGACCTTGGCCCCCACCCCTTTGACAGATTCCATAGACTTCATAAGGCAAGAGGGGTTGACTCCTCATTACCAAGAGACATAATGGTTAAGTTCTCTTCATCATACATCAAAAACGTATTTATGAGATAGTCAGGAAGACATATGAGCCAAGAAGAAACATATAAAGATATAAAAATCTTTCCGGACTTATCCAGAGCAACAAGACAAGCAAGATTACAGTTCTCTGAAGGGACGCGGATTCTTAGATCTAATGAAATAACCTACAAGTGGGCTTTTCCAACGGCTCTTATTGTAAAATATAAGGATTCTTCACATTTCTTCAAAGATCCTGAGACCCTTAAAGAGCTTGAAACAATGGGACTTGAACTCTAACTAAACTCAGTTTGGGACAGTGGTTTATACCTGTAATCGGTGGGGGAAACGGGGGGGTGGGATGGGGGCCCTGAGTTGGGGGGCGGGGAGGGGGATGGCCGGAGGTGACCCGGGATATATTGATTTGGCACAATGGGTAACACTTTAGGACACTATGTAATATATATATATATACTTTTTTTTTTTCTCTCTCACAGTTCACATAGCACGTTAGTAACTATATACCCTATACACAATTTCCAAATACATCCAGTCGTTTATTCACTTAAGCACATAAGGACAAGTCACGTATCCCAATTTTTCTTCACATGCAAATACCTCAAACACTCACGTAATAGGAATTGCTCCTAACATTTAGCACATTGGTCACTCATAACTACACGCACACATAATTTTTCATTCATATATGGTACCGCACTTTTTTTTTTCTTTTTTTCCTCCCTCTCTCTCCCCTTTTCCGCCCTCCCGTCTCCCCTCTCCTTTCTCCACCTCCCCCCCCCTCTCTTTTTCCCCCTTTGCTTGCACTTTATTTTTCATTAGTCCCTTACTTGGGTAACACTAGATATGTTATAAACTCAGCAGCTTAGATGCAAATTGACAGGATCCTCACATCTCGGGGCTCCAATCCTGCAGCGGTAGCAGGATCAGACTTATTGATAAAGAAATGTCTTTGTCTAATGGGTCTCTGGGATGTATGTGTGTGGTGTGTGTATGTAGGACGTGTGGAGCCGATGGGGGGTATTGGGGGGAGGGTTCGGGCAACAGCGTTACATCATTAAGATGTCGCTGCTCATAGCCACCCTAAATGTCCGGGGCCTTAACTCTCCCCAAAAAAGAGGATGTCTATACGATTTTTTAGTGACCAATAAAATTGACCTAATGATGGTCCAAGAAACACACTGGACAGGATCTGCAGATAAGTTATGGAGGTACTCTAAATATCCCATAGTTCTCTCAACTAATTCTCCAGACGGGAAGAAAAGAGGAGGAACAGCAATCATTGTGGGCTCACATATTAAATTCGAACTGATACATTGGGTCCCCGACATAAGCGGACGGTACATGATCATAATGGCTAAAATAAATGATATACCATATACACTGGTTAATATGTATGCCCCGAATCAGTCCCCGATTAGATTCTTAAAGAAGGTTCTTGGGGAAATAGAAACTATTTTGACAGGTACTCTAATCATAGGAGGGGACTTGAACTGTATTTCAGACTTTAATCTAGATAGAAGCGGTCGAACCCCAGTAAGTAATAGCTCACCTAAAAGAATCTCGGACATACAAAGACTTCTTCAGCACAATGCAATATATGACATATGGCGCACCCTACACCCAAAAGAAAGGGAATATACTTTTTTCTCACAAGTTCACCAAACTTACACTAGAATTGACTACTGTAACGGACCGTCACAGCCAGCAAGTCTTTCCTGGACCCTTGCTCTTTGTACCCAAATAGACAGGACATCTAGCAGTTAGGTACAGCAAGATTGAACTCCTTTATTTGACAAACAACACAGACTTATAAAAGACATACACATGACATCACAGACATTAGTATACAATGGGGGGGATGGAACTAAACATAGATCTCCAACTAACTGGGGCTAGGAAAAGATTAGACATTCAGACTGCAAACCAAATTACCATACAGTGAGTAGACACACAGTAAGAAACATAATGTACACAACATAATCAGTTTACCAGTTAATCCAGTTACTACAGAACAATGGATGTTGGAGTAAACTATTGTATAACCATAGTCCAGAGGCAGCAGACGAGCAACCAGGCTTCTCCAGAACATAGTGGCGAGGTTGGTTCCGCCACATCTCTCCCCTTTTCCAAACAGACTAACAGGGTATCTGACCTCCTGCCGGTCAGTGCCCTGGTTAGTCCAGCAGCCCACCCACAAAACAGAAACAGCAGTACAGCCCACCCACAATAAATGGTTACTACACCCGAGTAAGGGAGAAACTTGTCCATGTCCAGGTGCCTCACCACGGCTGTATGGGGGACTGGTAGGCTGCCTAGGTGGGTTGCTGAGTGGGCAGAGACCAGCGGTACTCTGCCCTGGTGCCAGCACTACCACAGAAGTAGCCTGGTTGGAGCCTGGTTGCTGGAGGGGGAGACCGACTGTCTCCCCTTTGGATACACAGCTCTGCTGCTGGAGGGGGAGACCGATTGTCTCCCCTTTGGACAAACCACCATGCTGCTGTGGGGGGAGACAGACTTTCTCCCTTTGGCTAAACAGCCCTGTTGCTGGGGGACAGGACCGACAGTCCCTACCCCCTGTGCTGTAAGTGCAGAGACCACGGTCCCATCTGCACAGTTGTGGGGCTCACTGTCTCCCCCTGGTACTTTAAGCTGTCGCTGGGGAGAGGGGGTAACAAGCTCCTCACCCATACATACTCCCATCCGCTGGGGAGGGAGTGAGACTGTCTCCGCTCCCAATACAGTGTCCTGCTGCTGGGGAAAGGAGACTGGGCTCTCTATTTCCTGCTGGACACTCTGCCGCTGGGGAAAGGAGGCTGGGCTCTCTATTCCCTGCTGGACACTCTGCCGCTGGGGAAAGGAGGCTGGGCTCTCTATTCCCTGCTGGACACTCTGCCGCTGGGGAAAGGAGGCTGGGCTCTCTATTCCCTGCTCTATCTGCCGCTGGGGAAAGGAGACTGGGCTCTCTCTTCCCTGCAAATCCCACTGCCGCTGGGGGCCAGTGGTGACACCTCGGTCCCATCTCCACTTGCCGGCTGGAGGTCCTCCCAGTACATCTCTATGATATCCTCCCAGCTGAAGGGCTCTGGACCTGGGTCTGCCACGATGCTCTCCTGCTGGGTATCCACAATGGAGCGGAACAGGTGTTTGTAATCCTGCTCCAGTTCCCATTCCAGGGATACAAGGTGGGTCAAGTCTGGTCTCACTTCGTGGGGGTCATCCCAGACTTGCATACCCTCCCTCCAGTCAAAAATTTCTTGGAACCGGGTCTCGTCAGGGCTCCCAAAGTCAGGTTCTGTGAAAGTCTCCCACAGCAAGCCAGGGCCATTAAACTCTTCTCCCTCCGGGTTTTCTTGCTCCAATGTCCAGGGTGTATACCGAACTGTATATCACCAGAGTGCCTGGTAGGCATCCTCTAGCCATAGCTCCTGCCATACCCGGTGCTCGAGCTCCTTTACCCAATGCTCCAGGGGCTGCTCTCCCAGGAAGGGCATCCGCAGTTCCATTCGCGTCTGCTGTCGCTGCTCCTCGCTGGGGAGTCCCTCGCCCCGCTTATATTGTACATTATCCAGTGCCTGGTACCAGATGCCTTTCCTTATTGCATCCCGGCCATCCAGGTCTTCCTCCTCATATGGAACTGCTGTTTGGGTCCAGCCTGGTTCCATCCTGCTGCTGTCAGGGTCGCTGTACTGAGACATGCGTTGCCCTCAAATTATAAATCCAGGAAATGGTGTTGCCTTGTAGCTGTCCTTCTGGGCTGTGAGAACAATCCCGTCGCTTGCCACCAATTGTAACGGACCGTCACAGCCAGCAAGTCTTTCCTGGACCCTTGCTCTTTGTACCCAAATAGACAGGACATCTAGCAGTTAGGTACAGCAAGATTGAACTCCTTTATTTGACAAACAACACAGACTTATAAAAGACATACACATGACATCACAGACATTAGTATACAATGGGGGGGATGGAACTAAACATAGATCTCCAACTAACTGGGGCTAGGAAAAGATTAGACATTCAGACTGCAAACCAAATTACCATACAGTGAGTAGACACACAGTAAGAAACATAATGTACACAACATAATCAGTTTACCAGTTAATCCAGTTACTACAGAACAATGGATGTTGGAGTAAACTATTGGAGTCACTGTCACATTATAAACTTTCAGAGTGGTCTACAAACAGAATTAAACATTACACATAAACCAATACACTAACAGAATATAACTAACAATATTAACATATAGTGCTATGGCACATCCCTTGCCCAGGTAGTCCATTCATTTGTGAGTTGGTACAACACCCAGGCAGAAAGGCACGAACAAGCCTTTCTGCAGGGGAAAATGCAGGCTTTTACAATGGGGCCATAGTCCAGAGGCAGCAGACGAGCAACCAGGCTTCTCCAGAACATAGTGGCGAGGTTGGTTCCGCCACAACTACTTCTTAACAAACGGTGCGGGTCTGAATTCTATAGGTAAAATAAAAATCGGCCCAATTACATGGTCCGACCATGCCCCCGTATTCATTGAATTAAAAAATAACTCAAATTACAAATTAAGATCTAACTGGAGACTAAATGAAAATCTTATGAACAAGCCCCATATCAAAGAAAGCCTAGAAGAGGAGGCAAAGAAATTCATTGAGATAAACGATAACGTTCAAGTCTCAAACAGTACATTGTGGTGTGCCTTTAAGTCATTCATGAGGGGGGTATTGATAAAAAAGGGTTCAATTTATAAGAAGACACTAGGCAAACCCCTCTCAGAGTTGCATATAGCACTGGCGAAGTTGGAGTTAATAAATAAAAAGAAACCTGATTACAACACAACGGCTGAGATAACATCAATAAAGGAACAAATAAAAACTAAGACTATAGATAAAATAAATAGATCAATTACTCGCCTTAAACAAAAATGGTACTACGGAGCAAATAAAACTGGGAAATTATTATCCAATAAGTTAAAGCATAACCAAAAACAAAAAATAATACAAAAAATTATTGCAGGTAACCAGACGTTCTTGGCACCAAAAGAAATAGCACACGCTTTCAAAGAGTACTATGCCTCATTATACAATCTCCCAGAAAATAAAAAAAAACTCTGAAGGACTTAAAGAATTTATGCTAAATTTAAATATTCCACAACTTCCCAAAGGAAAACTAGACCTCTTAAACAGGCCTATTACCCTAAAAGAAGTAGAACTAACAATAGGAAACTTAAAATCTGGTAAGGCCCCCGGTCCAGACGGGTTTTCGGCCCCGTTTTTCACAAACCTTGATAAGATCATTTCCCCAATCCTCCTAAAATGTTTTCAAGGGTTTGCAACAGGAGACCAAATACCAAAGGAAATGTTAGCCATGTAAAAAATATTGTGCATGACTAATCTTAGTCATATATAACAAGGTAGAGAAGTAAGGGAGGGATGAGTGTCCCAGATCTGCTTATATATCACAAGGTGGCACATCTGTCTATAATAGTCGAGTGGTTCTCCAAAACTAAAAAATGTTGGGTATTGTTTGAGCAGAGATCTCTCTCTGCCTCAATACCAATCATCTTGTGGCTCCCCAGTCACGACACTGCCCCTCCCTGGATCACTCGACTCTCCCCCCAACTATATCCGACGGATCAGGAATAATAAACTGAAGGATGGTAATCTATATAAATTTCCAAGCATACTACTTCCTCTCTAGCACAACCATGATTTAATTTCAGACCCAGTGGTGTATCTTGGTTTTGTGCTGCCCTAGGCAGACAAAATTTGGGCACCCCCCTACCCATGTTGAACACCCACGCCATGACCCATAACCCACGTTGCACACCAAGGGCATACCCCATCACCCCATTTACATGCCCCCATCACCCCATTAAATAAACATTACATGCCCCCATAACATGTCCCCATCACATGCCCTCTTTAAGTGGGCCTAGTGGGCCTTGATTAAAGTCTTTAGCAGTGGACCCCCCTCGATCCAATTTTTCGCATTGTAAAAACCTGTATGTAAATGTAAACTTTTCAATATTATATGCAACTATTTTCATATCACATTCAACTATTTGTATATGTTAATAAAAATGTTATTGAAAAGTTGTATTTCTTGTGTTTATTCCCTTTTTCTGCACCCACATTGTACCCAAAGGACATCACACAGCACCATACAGTACCCAAAGCACTTGCCATGCAACAATATTGGACCCACAGCACTTGGCTTGCACACATATTGCACCCACACAATTTGGTATGCCACAGTGTTAATTTGTCCCACAGAACTTCCCTTGCAGAACAAGCCACAGTGTCACTTTCCCCCATAGCACATGTTATTTTGCCCCACAGAACATGCCACATCATTACTTTGCCAATTAAAATAAGACATTGTCAGGTAACAATTAACATGCCACAGTCACTTTGTCATTAACATATGCAAGTCAGTTTAAATATTAAATATGCCACAGCTTGCCCATTATTATGCCAGTGTTGTTTTGCCATAATATGCCACAGCCATATTTCCATTAATATGCCAGTATTTTTGTGCCATTAGTATACCACAACCAATTTGCCCATTAGTGTCAGTATTATTTTGCTATATGCCAGTATTACTTTTGCCATTAATATGCCAGTATTACTTTTGCCATTAATATGCCACATCCAATTTTCCCAATAAAATGCCAGTATTATTTTGCCATTAGTATGCCCAAGCTAGTTTGCCCAATAACATGCCACTATTATTTTGCCATTTAATATGCCACAGCCAATTTGCCCAATAATATGGCAGTATTATGTTGCCATTAATATGCCCCAGCTAACTTGCCCAATAATATGCCAGTATTATTTTGCCATTTAATATGCCCCAGCCAATTTGCCCAATAATATGCCACTATTATTTTTCCATTTAATATGCCCCAGCCAATTTTCCTGATAATATGCCAGTCTTATTTTGCCATTTAATATGCCCCAGCTAATTTGCCCAATAAAATGCCAGTATTTGCCAATAATATTTCCCAGCCAATTTGCCCAATAATATGCCAGTATTTTCCATAAATATTCAACAGCCAATTTGCCCAGTAATATGCCAGTATTATTTGCCAGTAATAAACCCCTTATTGCCCAGTACATGCCCCTATCCCCCAGCACTTACCTTTGTCCCTCATGGCTAATGGCGGGCAGCACTAGTAAACCTCCATGCTGCCTGTTCGGCTCCCCGGTGGTTGTGCAGAGAGGTCACGTGACCCGGCGCGCATCTGATGCCAGAGTGCCGGTCACATGAACTGTCAGTGCTCCCCCATCACACTGCACGGGGAGCCGAACAGGCAGCACGGAGGTTTACCAGTGCAGCCTGCCGGCAGGCAGAACTATGCTGAGGGTGGATCTTCTAATCTCCCCAGCCACTGTCTCTACCAGCAAGCTCGTTTTTTGGGGGGTTTGCTTTGTGTTCTGTGCCACCCCTTAAAGGCATACAAGGCAAGTGTAGCCCTAGGCACTTGCCTTGCGCTAAATACAGCACTGTTCAGACCTCTCTAGATCAACAATGTTCCCTTGACACCATGACACCCTTCCTTGAGCTGTGTAATGTTATGGCTTCTGTAGTATACCCCAACAGGTGGCCCGTTATTTGTTCAAGTATGCCACTGTGGACTGAACAGTTTTAAGAAGTTGATATGATTCCTTGCTTCTACATGTGTCCAGGTACCCTCGACCAATAAGTGGTTCAGATGCATACATCTGTAGCTATCAGAACCTAGTTGGTTGGGGCCTAATTCATTCCTTTGTAAGGACTGTTGTTGGATATCCACCATAGTAGAGCGGCTTGTCCTTGAGGGGAGATCTTCACAATTCTTTCTAGGCAAGCTTTTCTTTCTGTTTCATGACTGTAAGGAAGTTTTGTACAGGGTGCAAATGTACCATGGCCCAAGGGAAGCCATATTTTGAAGCTATTAGGAGGCTGAGAAGTGACAGGTATGAAGAAAGAAACAAAGGTGTTTTCAGCCTAAGGAGTGAAACTTTCCCAGTTCTTAAAAAATTAAAAATGGAGGGACGTGATTTAAGCTTCTGTTATGCAGAGAAGCAAAACTGCCCTAATGGTAAAGGTGAAATACAGAGTAGAAATATACACACACAATAGTCACTTGTTGTTATAACCATGTGCAACTTCATCACTAAGTCTGTGGCATATTGCTCTACAAAGCTGTCAAGGTTACGTTATCACACAACCTTAACCATGCTAAATTATGAGGGCGACAGTTGTAATTCAAGATTCTAGCACATAGTGCTGTTAAATCATTACATTGTGATTACTGTCTCGTTTCAAGGCTACAGTAAGCTGGGTGGTACATACTGGGGTTTATTCAATGATCCGATTATCTGATCTCAAGTCACTAAACTCCTTTGACTGCAATATCAAATTTTGAGTTAAAAAGCAGTGCTAAATGATAACTCATGTCATTGAATAGAGCCCACTGTATCTATTAAATCATCTACACAAAATGCCATAGGAACACTATCTGGAAACAATGTATGTTACATTACAGGAAACATATTTCTCATAAGTGAACCTTGAAACACACAATACATTTATATCCCAAAAAATCAATACCGCTCTTAAAGGACAATTAATCTTTTTATTTTTTTAACCCTTGATTCATCGAAGGTAGCAAGGGTTAGGGAAAAAAAATCCTCCATCTCCTAAGTAAACCAGACATGTATCTTTATAGATACCCGCTGGTTTTCTCTATGCTGAATCTCACAGCTGAGACACAGAAGTTGTCTAGGCTTTCTGGTGCTGCCATGATTTTGTATTATTCACAGCCAGTTGGAGCAATTCCACAAAAGAATGTAGATAGATAAAGCACAACAGAGATCCAGGTAGATTTTCAAATTCTGCCTGGAGATCTAGCTATAAATGATTCCATACTCTCATCATGGCAAAACATGGAATCTGTATGAGGTATATTCAGTAGACTGTGGTGAATTGACAATTGAGTTGATTACTTTCTCCAACCTATGTTTTCAAACACCTATTCTAGCCTGATGTTTGAAATGTATTTGTCAGTTCACCACAATTCACTCTTTATTGAATAGACCTCATATATATAGTGCTGGTGGCCCACATTTTTAAAATGAGAGCACCCCATAGGGAAACTGTCTCTTGCAGGCCTGGCCTGCTTAATGTTTGTGTCACCAGTCCCAGTATAGAGGAATTTAATAACCCGTGCCAAACACAGGTGTTACCTACCACCTTTATATATTTATTGCCTTTTGTAATGCATACATTCTGCTGCTCTTTGTGGACTCTTCCACCAGCTGAGACCTGTACTAGGAAGATATATGCAAAAGAAAGCTTTATTCAACTAATACTCTCCATCTAACCTTGCTGGTTTGTTGTGCCACCTTTTGCCAATGTAGACAGATTTACTGATATTAATTAGCGATTAATAATATTTTTATTTACTCATATTTACAAGTATTTGTTAAGATGTTACTTAAATATTATTGAATGTAAGCCCACTGAACAAATATGTTCTCATTAATTACCAATCCCTTTCTTAGTGAGGAGTGCTAACATGACAAGATGTTTCACACAGCTACAGAAATAGAAGAATTAAAACTAAAAATGGGAACAAAATATTCTCTTAAGTCTTTAACCAGCTGAATACCAAGGGAAAAGAAAATAGCAACAGGTTAAATAAAGCACAGTTTACCATCTTTTTCACAAAGAAACATTTATTTCTTGTCTTTGTTACACAACTGAATCGACCACTGGTTCTCAAGTTCAAGTAGCCTATCAGGTAAATAAAAATCTGCTGAGAGTTTACAGACTAACATCCACTGCATGCAACCAGCATATCCAGCAGCAACAGATTTGTTTCTGTAACAACAGACAGACGATCGTCCTGCTAATTTCTATATGCTACAAAACAAACCTAGCATTAATAGTCATTAGTCCCCTCCCACAATCAGGAGATATACTCTACAGAAAAATATTATACTCACAGACTTGGCTGAACAGCGTTCCTTAACTTGCTATGAGCTTTTAGTGATTTCGTAAAGAACGTAAAAATATTTTAAGCAAAGTGTGGAGTGTCGTATTTACTTAACATTAGTAGCAATGTATAGCTCTGTCATGTCATAATAGGGTCTTTAAGGGTCTGATTTCTATGATAATGTGATTGAAAACACCATTGGAAGCAGTTTTTTGATGTTGCATAAAGTGTGGCCTGTTTTTTTTATTTTTTTTATGCTTAACCCCTTAGTGACAAGACATTTTCACCTTGACTTTCCCTTGGTGACAATGGCTGTTTGACATTTCTGGTGTGTTTGTGATTAGCTGCAATTTTCTTCTTTCTCACATACTGTACCCACACAAATTATATGTTGTTTTTATCGTCATAAGAAGGGCTTTCATTAGATACCATTATGTTCATCATATCTTATAATTTACTAAAAAATATTTTTTTGCGAGGTTATGGGGTTTTGAGGTTTTGACCCCAACCCGAACACTAAATTTAACAGTAAACGAAAATAGAGTACACTGCGCCTTTAACTGTGAAGGGAGTAGCAGCACAAAAACACAACCAGTGCTTCACTCCTGGTACATAAAATACACACAAAACAAATAAGTAAAATCGTGCGCTTCCCAAAACACTAAAATTTAACCCCAATTCTAACCCTTATGCTTTCCCTTAATATATTTTAATTTTAATTTAATTTTAACCCTATCCCTTATGCTAAAATTTTTCATTTTAACCCTATAGGCTAATCTAACTATTTAACCTGTTTTATACTAATTAAATATTTATTTTAATTATTTTAGATTGCTATGATGCTTGGCTACCACTAGGGGCAGTCAAGCAGCATATTCAGAGCGACGGAAGTGAAGTTACTTTCACTTCCGAAGCTCAGACCTCCAGAGGGCATAGCCATATTGACGGAGCATGCTGCTCCGTCAATATGGCTCCCACGATCGCTCCGTGGGGCAATAGACTAGCACCATTAAAGCGGTTTTCGCGATCGTTAATCGCAAAAAACGCTTGATTCACCGCAGGACGTGCCAGGCATGTCCATTGTCGGGAACGTCCAGTGTTGCAAAGGTGTTAAATATATCCAAAACATTTTTGTGCATGGGAAAAATAACATGCACCATCCCCTAACTACGTTTTGCAGATACTGAGCATACACACCCAGAACTCTGCATGCTCAGCGACGTTTCCATTTAATATTAATGTACAATTATTACTTCATTATATGTTTCAAACTGGGGGGGGGGGGTCCTTTAAGGAGTTTTAAAAAAGCACACAGATCATCTTAGGCACATTATGGGCAACAATCTAATTTATAAAGTAACTGAAGTTAAAAAAAAAAAGATGCTAATCTATCAAGTTCCATTTATCCTTTTAAAGGAACAAGTTAAAGACATTTGCAATGTTTGTGAAAACAAGTCTTTTCAGTTCCAAGATGGAAATTAATTTCACCCTGAAAACAGTTGTACCTAATTCTAAAAAAAAAAAACTGGACTTAAAAATCACTCCTTCCTACCAAACGGTCTATTCAACAAAGCTTTAGCTGTATTGGAGAATTTGTCCAATTCAGTTACGTTGGCCTAAAGTTTGAAATTCCGGTCTCAATTCCCTGTAATTATCTCTTTATTGTGTAGACACTAATGTGTATTTCTTAGTAAGACATTGAATTTGCCATGTTTACTGCAGTACCTGTAAATTACTCTGCCAATGAACATAAAACCTATTTACTTACACATCTGTGAAAAACACTCTTGCATAATCATATTACAAAAATCTGCATATGGGCATCCTAAGATTATTATTCAAAATGTCTTTATTAGTATACATTTGGTTTTATATACAATGCTTTGTATCATACACAAATAACTACATAAAAGCAGTTTCAACAACCATGAGATCAAAGGAGGAAATAGCCTTACTCACATGAGTTTACTGTGCCTTGGCCAGGTGTGGCCACTAACCTGACTAAATAAAATGAATACAAAATGGCAGCACAATCTACTTACCTGCTTTTTGCACCTGAATAATTTTGCTGTAAACGACATCTGAAGTCTCTAGTAGCGTCCGACTGGCTTGTATGAACTGAAAAGCATAAAACATGCATACATTATTTATGTATTTATTCCTTATTTATAGACTGCCATAATACTTTGTGCTGTACAATGCGCAAACAAAACATACAAATGGTAGCTTATGTAACAAGACTGGGACAAACAAGCTTGCAATCTAAAGGATACAGGACATGCATAGATATCAAATTATTTCTCAATAGCTTCCGAGTAAGCTTTGCCTTCCTTCAAGTTTGGGCTCTGTTATCAAAACTGACATCAACTGTAAACAATTTCCTGAAAATCATGTAAAGTAAGTGTAAATATGTAGGATAAAGATATTGGACTGTCCAAAGCGGAAATTAGATTGTATGAATGATTAAACAGACAGAATATAACTGAATTGTGCTGGATTAGAATGTACTGGATTAGAATGTACTGGATTAGAATGTGCACACCCCCTTCTACCTCGGTGAGAACCCAGCAATGGTTGGGGACATCTATCACTTAATTGACTATAGACTGGGTTAAATTAATCTAAAAATGAAACCGCAACCAACAAAAACATTGTGTATGGATGAGGGTGTTGGGTTAGCATTGAGAGCATAGCTGGATGGGAGGGATGAATCCACAGATATATTAAGTTGATGCAGGTTGTGAGAAGGGGAATCAGAGCATACATCAAGTGGGTAGGGATATGAGTGATGATGCTGACTGAATGTTCGGCTTATGGGACATAAGTGTGTGCAGGATGGAGACAGAGTGATTGAGATAAAAATGATACAAACGCAGGATATAATGGATGAGAGTGACAATATATAAAAATAAAATGCATGCAATACTAAGTGTGTGTTGCACAAGAGTTATCGATGTAGAGATTATTCAGAGGGTGTTTACAGTGTGTCCTGTACAAAATAAGTGTGGCTGGGGATGCCTGAGTCATTTGTTTGTGATGTTATATATAAACACAGTGACCTTACTAATGCAGCCACCTGCATCCAAGGATTTGAGGACATGATAAAAATACAGGTTTAGAGCAAAAGATTAACTCTGTACTGAAAAAAGATTCAAGTAACGTTTCATGTTATTTAATGTGATTACATTATTGTTTATGTCTGAATTTTTAGGGCTACTGCAGCAAAGATTGACAATTGTGGCCCCCTGGCTGCTTTCATAAAAGCAAGTTCTGTTAGCTTGCTGCTGCTTTGGATTGATGGAACATGTGGTCTGTTAATAAACTAGACTGCCACTGTTAGGGAGTTCTGCACTATATATTAAAAACCCTCCCCATATACAATTGTATTAAACTGGTTGAGATGAATTAATCATTGTAGATCATTTATCATTTTTAGTACACTTAGGAAGTGATACAATTACTATCTCAGGTAACTGAATTCAATCCAGAGACAGTCTCTCAATAGACAATAAAAATATGTGCTTATATATTTAAATGGTGAGTAGGAAAGAGAAGAGAAGTTTAGTATATTTGTTTTCTCCCCCATTGGGGATTCTTCGCAGATGAATGTAATGGAGGATAACACATTGATGTTTTGTATTCTATTCATTGTCATCTTGGGTTAACATGAGAATTACATTGGAATTGGAATTCATGGCCAACTATGGGATATAGTCACTAAGAAAAAGAGATGTGGTACACTGACAGGTGGACTGCAAATATTGGTTTGAATGTACCCCTACTGGAAAGTCAGCTCTGCTATCTAGAGAAAAGGGGGGTGGGAGCACATCTCACCGATAACGGACAGCACTATTATAGCCTGTCCTATAGGATGTAACCTACTCAGGGCATCTCTGTTGTTTGCTTGCTTACACCATTACAGAGGAAACCACTCCATTAGAATATCAGACTAATCCCACCCAAAAGGGCAGTCCAGATCCGAAATGCATGGCTGGTCTCCTCTGCACGAGGAACACAGCAAACCACAGATGTACTTTTCGACCTACATTGGCCTCATCAGTGTGGTATGGCTGATGATCCTCTAGGAGTAGCACCCCCTTTTCTCAGCTCTGCCATCTAAGCACCAAAAACAACAAAGTTAATAAGCACACAGAAGGGTGCCGCAACCGCACTTCATCACGTCACGATAGTATAACTGTCTGTACAGTAATAATAGTACACTATGAGGGTCATGTACTATTCAAGTGCAGGGGGGGGGGGGGAGTAGCTAAAACATGCGTAAGGAACATTTGCACATTTTTGTAACATTTTGCGCTTTTTTTCCTGTTTTGCGCCTCTTCCATTTAAATTTTTTTATTTTATTTAATTAAATTTTTTATTGAGTCACCAGTAAAAAATACATAGCAAACACTTCAAATGTATACTCTGACATATACAGGTGAATAAGGTCACAGTATACATGGTACACAGTAACAGTGATGACTCAAATGTTATATTTAGTTCACAGGAGTAAACAAAACAGGTAACTCCTGACTGATCATGGAAATATCCGACATAAGGAACCATATTAAAAAAATATCCTCCCATTTCAAAAAAAGGAGTCAGGTGATAATGATACAATAACCAGTGTGTAATAAAAAAAAAAAAAAGGGGGGAGGGGTTAATGATATGTCATAGATATTTTTTTTTTATATTTTTTATTATGAAAGTATCAAAAATACATACATTACATACAGACATACTAACAAGACGAATCTAAACATATCCTATCAATTCATTGTTATGGAAAGTATGCAGAACAATAACAAGAACAATCTTAAATACATTTTTTTCAAAGATTACTTCCACTTCCTTCATTACATCGTTCTTATCCGTATAACATGACAATAACAAGACAATAATGGGCAGGTGTTTCTGGGAGGTTTGACAACAGAGAATGGTCATGGACTTCCTGATTCTTACTTACCGTATTTATTGGGGGCAATATCATGGCATATTGGGGGCAATATCATGGCATATTGGGGGCAATATCATGGCATATTGGGGGCAATATCCTGGCATATTAAATGGCATATTGGGGGCAATATCCTGGCATATTAAAATGGCATATTGGGGGCAATATCCTGGCATATTAAATGGCATATTGGGGGCAATATCCTGCAATATTAAATGGCATATTGGGGGCAATATCCTGCATATTAAATGGCATATTGGGGGCAATATCCTGCATATTAAATGGCATATTGGGGGCAATATCCTGCATATTAAATGGCTATTGGGGGCAATATCCTGCAAATTAAAATGGCATATTGGGGGCAATATCCTGGCATATAAAAATGGCATATTGGGGGCAATATCTGGCATATTAAAATGGCATATTGGGGGCAATATCCTGCATATTAAATGGCATATTGGGGGCAATATCTGTCATATTAAATGGCATATTGGGGGCAATATCCTACATATTAAATGGCATATTGGGGGCAATATCCTGCATATTAAATGGCATATTGGGGGCAATATCCTGGCATATTAAAATGGCATATTGGGCTTCAACGTTCTTTATTTGAAATTTAAGTTTTTTTTCATGAAATTTCCTTCTTAAAATGAGGTGCGTGTTATACGCCGGAGCGTGTTATACGCCGATAAATACGGTAACTTTTACCAGGATGTGGATTAGATTTAGTTATTATGTTTTTCCGAAAGTCAGAATGAGATATATAAAAAAAATATAAAAATATATTTAAAAAAAAAAATCATATTTTATTTTTGCATTTCGCTTTTTCTTTCTCCTACTCCCTCTTGCTTCTCCCCCACTCTCAGCTGGTTAAAATGTATTATTTTCAAAAAACTCTAACCTATTATTCCAATAGGTAATTTCTTTTTTATTCTGATGGTATAGCCATTCAATGCATCTTTCCATTTGACACTGATGGATGATTTGGGATTTTATTTTGGGCCATATTAATAAGTTGTTAGTTTTCCAATTTCTGGATAATTCAAGCTTGATTGCTGTTAAAATATGAAAAACTATTTTATATTTATTTTTATATTATATTATATTATATTATACATTCCATGGATCCAAATATCTCACTTAGCCTTTGTGAAACGTTCAGCCAAAGGCTGTTAATCATTGTGCATCCCCACCATATATGCACGAAATCCCCTCCATGCTGTCCACATTTCCAGCATGTATCCAGCGTGTTAGGACCAGATAACTCTCGGTGCGCTGCCCCATCTGTATCGTATTTCTTTATCTCTGAGTCAAAAGCTCTTCTTTTCAGTCTGGTATAGAGGGATTTGTCTGTCAAGATCTTCAGATGTTCATATGGGTGTTGCCACTTTTCTTGCCGATGTGCCTTTAATATATGATCCTTGATTGTAGCATTTGTGCATCTCATTATGACATCTCTTGGCCACTCGTCTTTATTAATTGGGATTCTACCTATTCTGTGGAACCTTTCCCACAAATGTAGATTGGATTCTGGGGTCAAAATAATTTTCGTGAAGTATTATATTAATAATTTCTCCAATTCAGATCCCACAATGGACTCTGGGATTCCTCTTATCCTTATATTTAGTCTTCTTGACCGATCTTCAAGTTCAGCTACGTTTTGTTATAAATTCTTGATTTTAATCGAAGTTTGTTTGTTATGATCTTGTGTTGCTATTATTTGAGATTCCAAATTTGTAGTTTTTTCTTCAAATCTTTGTATCTTTTCACCGATGTTTTTGACATCCGTTTTCAGATCCTGAACATTTATAAAAGATAATTTTTTCTGGAATATTTATGCTCTCCTTTGGCCTGGCCTTTTCTCCGGTTTCTTCAGTACTTGAGTTTTCCATTTCTGTTTTTTTTTATTTGCAAAAATATAAATATTCCAATCAATTCGGGTATAAATTAGTTAAATACAAAATGTACAATGTATCAAAAATATATTCAGAAAATGTATCCTGAAAATCCTCCATTTTTGTATAAGACAAAACATACAAGACAGACATGAGATGGGCACAGCACTCGGTAACGGTCTATAATTCCAGTAACTTGAGTTAAGTGGATGTTCAGTCTATGTACTGAATCCTCCAAATAATTGGGCTAACCCTTGTTGTCACCATTTTTTTCTTTGTACAGTCCAAGACCCTTATTTATTATATATTAGAGTTTCTGTAAAATAATTGACCCAGTCGGCGGGCCCAACCGCCTCCGGAACCCCGTGAACCCGTGTGTTAGCTTGCCTTGATCTTGTAGCCACCACAATCAACTGTGATTTTAGCCGAAAATATGTTGGGACATCAACGATATTTGACCCCTGGTGTTGGCCAACGTCTGTGTGGCTTCTGTAACGGCCAGTTCTAGGGTGGAGACCTTTGCAGTAACCACTGTCATGTCGTGTTTGACGGCTATAACGTCTGCTTTCAGCAGATTTTGAAGTTCCAGTAAAATTTTGCGGTGGTCTCCCTGTGTAGTCGGGGCATCGTCATCACAGACAATCATACAAGGTACGGGGGTTTGCACAGAGCGTGAGGAGTCTTCAGCCTCACTTCTGGGATAGGTCGGGGTCAAAGAGGTAGGCCTTAGAGGCCTGGTCAACAGTTGGCCTATGTCTGGGAGTTTCTTTTTCAGTTTTTGGCCCATCGTGTTCAAGGGACTCCAGTACAGGTGTTGTAAACAGGTGTGTCATGCAGAAAACAAGTTTGTTCAGTATTTAGCACAGAGAGCTCCTCCGCCATGCGTCCTCACTCTTTGCCGGCTAACTCCGCCCTTTCTTCCATTTATTTTTATGTAGGGTGCATGTTTACGGTTGCACTAATAAATTGTGATTACATTTACGCATGCTTAAGACTTTTGCGAATATATTGTGAAAAATGATTCTCATTTTGTGTGTGAAAATTATACATTCTTTTAGCAAGTGCTAATAAAAAAAGGCAGGAAAAATATTATCAAACTTGCCTGTTTTAAATATTCGCAAGTATGCATGTTTTTTATTCCCAATTTGCTCATATTTACTATTTGTGTGTTAAATGTTTAGTACATTGCAAAAGGAGCAAAAATGGTTTTGCACATAAAATATATTCACTTATTTTAGGACATGCCCCTCTATGTAAGTAGGGAATTCACTAACCACTCACAGGGTAAGTGGCAGTTTGTGAATAGACACATTTCGTCTGCCCTTGGTGAGCAGGAACATCTACCTCCCATGATAACAAAGAGAAGAGTGGGTTCCCTTCTCAGCGTGCTGCCGGGTGCACATGTAGTAATCAAGATTGCTAGCAACTTAAAAAGCTCAATGAATTCTATTCAGATACAGATAACTTCAAATCAACAGCGCTCACTTTGTACAGTAACTAGCATAGCATTCCTAAACATGTCTCACTGGAATATGGTGTAACGCAGACCTGTCAATCACTAAAGTGTGGGTGATACGGTCGCCCTATTAAGGTAAATAAATAAAATATAATGTCTACACTGTGTTAATGAAAAAACAGGAACAGTACAGATTAAATGATCTACCTAGCAGAAGTGTGCTTCATGGTCGTAGAATCATGGTGCGCAAACACTCCAACACACAACTTTACTTATGTGCTGCATGGAAACAAGTGGAGTCAAAATGACACCTTTAGAATTTGATTAGTGCGCATGTATAATTAGGAGATGTGTGTTAGCATGTCATTAAGGCCTAGATATTTATTTCTCAGTTAGACAATATAGGGGATCATTTTAGCTGTAAATGTTTCCTGTATTTCCAAGTACACAGTACTTTACAATACTAAGCAATCACAGTATGCTGACAACAAGTACAACTTTTCTACTGAGAACAACATTGTATCTACATGTTTGCTAGATTTTAAGTACAGATAACTGTACAACTGGAAACTGCCATTTCTATACCTGAATCCAAGCACTGCACTCCACGTCAGCACTGTTAAAATCTGGTTCACAAGCATCCAGAATAGAACACACTTTTTAGGATAATGGCCCATTTTGCGACAACGGGTTTGTCAGTTCCAAAAACATACTGCTTGGTAAATAAACCTGTATAACCCTTGACGGTTAAACTTTTGTTTTGTGAAACACATTTCCCATGATGCTTATCCACCAAATTAGCCCACCTGATTGGCTGGTCATCATGGATAATGTAGTTCACAACAACAGGAGTGCAAAAGAAGAATCATCATGATTCACTGCTATGTATGATAAAACCTGAATATGTGTGTTTACCTCACAGTCAATCTGAGTATCTTCTACTGTGGTAGCCTGAAACATTCACATGGAGGAAAAAAAAGTCCCATCCATACACATAGAAACCTACATGTATTTCCTTACCGCCTCATACGAGGTAAGAACTTTCTTCAGAAGTTCGGGTACTGGACCCTGTGCCTCCAGAGCGGGATACTGAGAGCGAAGGTTGAGAGTCACATTGAGAGGACTATCACTGTTCAGCAGCCAGGCGGACACTGTGAGAATACATTGCTTCATGTTTGCTGCTGGAGTCAGGCCACAAAGCTCCTTGAAAGAGACCAGGGCATTCTGCAACAGACAGGAAAATACAGGGTTAAATCTATTGGAATATAATTTTTTTAAAAATCTAAAATATAACTTTTACACAATATACTCAGAGCTGAAGGCTGTTAAATAATTGACTTCCGAATAAGTTAAATGACCAGGTAATATAAATTATTTAAAGAGCCAGTGCTGCTTAAACATTCCCTTTTCCCTTTCGTCCATAATTATAGGCTTCTCGCCCCAGTATTTTAATTTTAATACTTACTGGATTTCCCTCAATCTATTTTGGACCATTTTGATCTTTTCGCATTGCAGACGTTTTGAATTCAGGACTTTGCATAGCAGGAGGGACAGGCCATCTTTTGTACTCCTCTTCCCTAATCGGATCCTTTTTTTGGGGCAGAATCATTGGGGTATATGAATACCATAGATCTCTACATCACATGTGTGGTTAAAATATAGTAAATGTGCTTATAATTGAATCTGCTTAAATAATTGACTCTGTTGACATTCTAATGGTCTTCACTAATTACATTAAATAGCTACAGGCTATAAAGTAGCCTACAGTATGCTGGAACATGCCTTTGCCTGGACATGGATCCACTTCAGCAAAACCAAAGTATTTTGGCTATTTGTAATGTTGGTTGACTTTGTGCCAGTGGTAGCTGTACTACTTAAACACACCTTATACTATATTAATATATTATAGTATATTGAGAGCGTGTGTAAGTGTTTTTTTTCAATGTTGGGAGGAATGCCATCAAATTTGGGATGTATAGTAGACCATAAATAATATCTATATAATTTAATAGGATATTCTATTTTTGGAAGCTCTGTCCCTTTATTATCTATGAACCCTTTTATATGTAAAATGTTTATTTTTAGGGTTTAAACTTTCTTTAAATGATTGGGGCCATGTCTCATTTTGTGGCAAAGGTTACTGTTCATTAAGGGAAACCATATCATTTTTTTTTTATTAACCGTCCTGACACATCGCACGTCCTCAAAGGGTTAATCGAGCATGTGTTCTGAAATCAAATACTGCCCTTGTTCTCCCATCCACGGGCTCATTAGTACATTCTTTGCCTCGTTAACACTCCACCATACTATGTGATGCTGACATAATGTCCTTGAACATCTTAAAGCTCACCTTTGTGCACAGCAGATACACATTTTCTGCAAAATAGGCACTTCACAGTTTCCCAGTACAATTTCCACTTTAGAAAGATGGGAGATTGGTTGGAATATATGGCCAGTACCCTAATATTTGTTTAAACATTTTTACCAGCCTCCAAGCAAGATACGCAAAAAAAAATAAAAAATGTACACGGTAAAAATAAGGTCATAGTATTAACAATAACACCACTGTTGAATAAACCTTGTAAAGGTACCACTACACTGCAGTGGTGGACAGCATGAGTTCAAGATTTTGGTGCACTGATGAAGAAGAGGTTACTTTAGGACAGGCTGGGGTTTTAATAGCAAAATGATCCTGTGTTAGTGAGTTCTAATTACACGGCAGGATTTCAGTAACATTGTATTAGACTCACAGAAGGCACAGCAAGATTTTAATACTCACTAGGATTATGCTTAATTAAAAGGTCGGAACGAGAACAAAAAAATCAAATAGTCAAAATGATCAAATAAAAGCTTAATAAAAAATATTTTCCGAACTATAACATTCTAGCCTTAGAAAATGACTGCAATAAAGACATATGTATCATGTGTTAAAGGGACGCTATCAACCTAGAGATTGCTTATACTAGTAATGTAGAGAATAAAACTTAATGGAAAATTACCTGTACAATGTGCCAGCAAAATTGCAAGGAAATGCATGAAATAAGATAAAATATCTGTTTTAAATTAGTCTGTGGTGTCCCCTGCTTATGACATCACCTTGTGGCATGATATGCAAATTACACATTTCCCACTGAATTTTAGTTAATGTCCATAAGTGATAACATAAACAGGAGACACAGCAGACACATTTTAAAACATTATTTCTCTTCATTTATGCATTTGCTTGCAATTTTGATAACACAATGTACAGATCCTTTTTCATCATGTAATCAATAATCTCTGCATTCACAATATGAACAATGCTTAGGTTGACAGTGCCCCTTTAAAGGAGTGGTTCCACCTACAGTGTCTGAAAAAAAAAGATTTAGAAAAGTACTGCATCATGTAAAGTAACAATAGTAAAAACATGTACAATATACAGAAAGTAACCTAGGTGAAACTGCCCCATTAAAGCCATGTCTGCATGTGTGGTGTGCACAAGATGCCCTATTTCGTTTCATATATCCCAGTGTTCATTTACCATTTAATATTAAGAAATTCTCCTTTAAATCCTACCTGTCTAACAAATTAGGCCAAAGGTCACATCAAGTAGAAACATTTAATCAGGCTAGTGCTGTTACCCCAGAAAAAAAGTAAATTATACGTAAAATATCACCAAGTTACCTGTACATTCTCACGAAGGTCAGTGGCCTCCCGTAAAGACTGGGTAGCTGTCCTAAATACTTCATCAATAGCTTTGATTCCTGTTGTTCTGGTTGATGTGTACTCACGGACCTTCTTCCCCTTGCGTACTGAGAGCCCCTTCTTGTTTGCCTTCCCTCCCCCACGTCGGTTGGTAATGGCTATATGAACAAACAAGGTAGTGTTTTGTAAGAATTCTCCAGTCAGAGACTGTAAGGGAACATGTCTAAAACCAGTTTGTAAGCACTCAAAAGGGATAGTGTATTGGGCTATGAACTCATCTCCAATATAGTCATCATCTAGGACTACAAATCGCAAGATTGCCAACTCTGGCAGATTTATGTGGAACTCAAAGCTTTCATCGAATATTGGATTGTCCCCATTTTGCATCACTGTCTTTGTCCTGTGCTCTGCACAGTCTGCAGGAATTCCATGTATTTCCACATAGACATAGGGTTCTACAACATCTCCCTTAGCTCCAGAACCTTTTGGTTTTGGAAGGTTCTGTCCACTAATGATCTTGATGTGAAGCAACTGAGCTGAAACCCCAGGTAAGGAATCTTTAGCATTAGCACTGAAATAAGATACCTCTTCCCTCATAATTGATGGACGAAGAACGTAACCGCAATTTCCATTTTGGCGAAACCAACCAGTGTTGAGGTCCATCATGAGACCAGGCGTCTGGTAGTTCATTGCAACAATTTGACACCCACATTTCCAAAAGTCTTGTGGATTCATATTGCTAGCATCTATCCTCATGGAGCTTGGGTAGACTCTGGAAAGGAACCGCTTGTTGTACCTTACAAACTCTTCAGGGTGCTCATTAGCAAAACGGCTAGCAGTAACCTCATTAAAGGAACAAACTTGCCAGTATTTCTGGCTTCTCTTTGATGTCTCAAAGTCCTTAAACTTTGCAGACTGGCATAGGTTAACCTGATCAGAAAGCTCTTTGCAAAGGCGTAGCTTTCTGTGCCCAGATCCATTTAGATGCCCTCTGCCATCATGTCCTAGCCTCCTAGCTATCTCCATACCTTCATCTTCATCTGTGACATCCCCCTCAGAATCAGAGTTATCTAGAGGTAGTTTCTTTCCTTTAATAAGTATCTTCCCCTTCAGTTGTTCAGGAGAAGGCAAGTAGTTTTCTTCTTGGGATGGTGGATCCTTGTAGAGTTTGTCACCAAGAATCTTTTTTAAACACTGCATCATGAGACGCTGTTGCCGGACTGAACAGTGTACTACAAGACAAAGAATTAAGGGGTACTCTGATGCCTCAAATGCATACTTATCTATGACACTGATGACACTACGGAAAGCTACTTGTGACACCACTGATAGACCAAGATAAATAAGGGGTTCATTATCTGGACCATCCCAAACAACAAGTTCAATGCTCCGACACCCCATTCTCAGAGCATGTATATAGCCACTAATATCTGATGTACCCCAATAATGTTCTTCTAGCTGGCATGCATTGTGCGCAGAATTTATATAATAGTGAGACAATGGCTTAGTCATGTCCTGGCAGACCAGTTTATGGTGAGGGTCAAAGACATGGCAGTCAGATGACAGAAGGTAACGGGTGAAACCATCAATGGTAAGATAACCTTTTTCTCTTCCTTCCTTTGAGGGTTCATATTTATGGATGATTTCAAGAGAAGTGTTTTCATTGACTTCTTCCATGCCTTGTTCAACTTCCATGAATATCATCAGGTCTTTTAAGTCCAAGTACTCTTTATTGCTTGAAAACTGGACCAGTAGGAAGAAAACTTCAGGCCTGGTACACAGCTCACAGTAGGCTTCCACAAACACATCACAGTTTATTTGACTTCCAAACTTATCACTGACCTTCTGAACCTCTTTAAATTTCAACTCTACAGTAGAGGTCTTCATACCGGGATTAAGCCCCTTAATGAGCTGGATTGCTCTAGACAATGGAATGTGCCCTTCCTTCTCTATATCTGCAATCTCAAACAGAGATGAAATCCATAGGGTTCTTAAACTTATTTGATTGGCCCCTGGAACATCTGGAGTGTGCTTTCCATATGATACTAAGTACCTGAACCCCATCACCCATGTGTTAACTATGTCAGCTGTGCTGGCAACAAGATCCAAGGACTCATAGTTCTCGCCATAAATAATAGAGAATGCACATTCATCAGGGAATTGGTCTGACAACCCATTGCTTCTCAATACTGGTGTCTTCTTTCCCACTCGTACTTCACGGATGGACTTGATCTCCAACTTGGCTTTTTCAGAGTCCTTTTTTGAAGGCTCCCACCGAAGGAAACGCATGTCTGGGTCCAGGAGGAAGAAACGATTGTACATCCTGGAATTAGAACGCACCTTCTTCATTTCACACCCTTCCATCATAAAAGAGATACAAGCAGCGGTGCTGTTGATCTTTCGGTTGTTTGGCATTGTACTGAAAGATACAGTCTTCTTCTGTTTCTGCCGGGATCCATCCTATGAAGCATAAAAGAAAGAGAAAGTTAAAAACCAGACAACACAAAAAAAACACACAGTTTAGTCTGTCATTTGTTAAAATTGGCTTGATATCAAGATAATGTTTAATTATAGAATTATAAACCATATGCTAATTTCCTCATACAATGATGTGTGCCAAGAAATATATTTCCAACCTAGAATTAAACAATAACAGGGGAGTAAATGCATATTAATATTCTTAAACCAAAATACATATTTAAAATATGTAATTTTTATTTCACAAAACACTGCTAAGCGAAGCAATATTTAGACGACACAGAGCTCCCCATTTGGGTACACATAAACATTGCAGCTCATCTTTCTACAGTGCAAAGTGATGTCATAGTGACGCGCATGTACCAGAAGCAGTCAGCACTATCTAGGAACTGAAGAGTTTATATTGCTTTTGTAATTTTAGTGATCTCAGTAGTGGGGGAAACAGTACGTTGTTTAGAAATGAAAACACACTAAAATTAAAATGAATATTCCTCAGAGGCCTGTGTTACAAACTAATTAAATGAACAAAGTGAAATACAAGGTTCATGCACTTCTAATGCCTTTACCAATCCATGAAAATATAATTTATAGTGGAACCCTTCCAGTCACTTTAGCACTTCCTGTGGTGAATGCCAAACAGTTAATTCTTATGAATTGTTAAACTTCACAGTGCATTCAAATAATTAGTTACTTTTAATTAAAAAAAAAGGGATTTGAAATGAATTATCCATCTGTAATGTTCAGCCTTATATTTCAGTTTTAAAAAAAAATTAAGAATAATAAGTGTAAAGTATTGTGGAATAATATTATAAGCTGCCATGGAGACTTACCAACACCTTGGAAGGAGAACGTGTTTCTCCTTCCTACAGGAAGTGAAGGAGAAAGTACTGATACGTTATATAAGATCTTTGAAAACAAAACAGCATCAGTAGTTCTTCTCTCATAGCATATGATCAATCAGCATCCTTGCCTTTCTGATACATCCTTCCTAATTAAAAGTGATTCTGAAGACCTATATTGTTGGTTGGTACATGAGGATCCGTGTTGAGAAACACTACTATGTATTATAATGCATCAGTGACTCATGGCAGATAAGATAAGGCAACAGTTGTTTCTTTTACCTTCCAGTTATAAGTACACATGACGCAATTGCCATTTGGTCTTTGTTTACATCCAGTATAGCACTACATCTACATCTCATTTTTTAATTAACAATGTAACCTTTATAAATTATGTGTTTTTTCTCAAAGAAATATTTCTAAAGCACTTAGCCAAATTCCAGTAATTGAGCCTAGTCAGTTACAAAGCAGTATATCATGTATTAACATATCCCCACACTGCAGACAGTAAATATGTAGCTTTATTCTCAGAAGTGCTTTGGAATTCATAGTAAATGAATGCAAATCACATTTTTATTTATTTTTCTGTAAAATATTGTTTTAATTTGTTGTTCCGTTAATGCTCTGAATTACATTTTCACTAGAGAAGTTTAATATAAGACTAGGCCACAGAAAACCAGAGAAAAGGTGAAAAAAATTAAGATTAGATAAACAAAACAAGACTAGCGGTTACAAACTTTAACAGACTGTTCCCAAAGCCAAAAGAAAGAAAGGACAAGTATGCAATTAAGTAGAGTGGATCCAGGATGGGATACAAAAGTATACAAAAATAAATAAAGAATAATCTCAGAAAAGTTATAGTATAAGAAAAGCAGACATATTTTTTGTTTTTTACACATGGTATTGAAGAATGTTCTCAGCAGCAAATCAGTACCCAGGACTTACCCCAGAATTGAGATTACACTCACAGCACTTACCCCAAAACCTAGGACTTACCCCAGCATTAAGATTGTGATCACAGGACTTGCTACAACACCCAGATTGCACTCAAAGGACTTGCCCCAGCACCCACCCCTGCACTTAGATTTTACTCGCAGGACTTGACTCAGCACCAAGGACTTACCCCACCTTTGAGACTGCACTCACAGGAATTGCACCAGCACCTAGGACCTATGCCAGCATTGAGATTGCACTCACAGGATTTAAGGGCACTCCCGGTGTTTAGAGATAATGCAGGGCATCGAATTTCCGATGCCCTGCATCATCACTCCACACAGGGAGCGCGAGCAGCAGACACCGCTCTACTTCAAGGGGAGGGGGCGGACCTCGCACCTCCGCCCCCTCCTAGGGTCTGTCTGGGGGGGGGGGGGAGGAGAGAACAGGGGAGATGGGGGGAACAGAGGAGGGGAGGGAGAGAGAACAGGGGGGGGAGAAAGAGAACAGGGGGGGAGAGAATAGGGGAGGGGGGAGATAGAGAATGGGAGGGGGAGAAAGAGAAAAGGGAGGGGAGAAAGAACAGGAGAAGGGGAGAAAGAACAGGAGAGGGGGAGAAAGAGAACAGGCGAGGGGTGGAAGGGGAGAGAACAGATATGGGGTGGAAGGGGAGAGAACAGGGGAGGGGTGGAAGGGGAGAGAACAGATATGGGGTGGAAGGGGAGAGAACTGAGATGGGGTGAAGGGGAGAGAAAATAAGAGGGGAGAAAACAGATGAGGGGGGGAGAACAGCGATGGGGGGAGAACAGAGATGGGGGGAGTGAAAGAGATAAGGGGAGAGGGAGGATAGATAAGGGATATGGGGAGAGTCATGGGATGGGGGGAGGGGGGCACCAAAAAGCAGGCTGTGTATCAAAAAATCTTTCCACTGGCCCTGCTCACAGGACATACCCCAGGACTAGCCCCAGAACTGAGATTGCACTCACAGGACTTGCCCCAGGCCAGCAGTGAGATTATATGACAGGACTTGCACTAGGCAGCATGTCCTGGGGGTCAGGGGTAAGTCATCCATGTGCAATGTGGGTGGTGGGACATGTCCTGGGGTGCAGGGGTAAGTTCTGGATGTGCATTGTGGGCAAGTTCTGGGAGGCAGTGGTAAGTTCTGGATGTGCAATGTGGATGCTGGGTCTTACCCCTGGGGGTGCAGGGGTAACTTCTGGATGTGCAATGTGGGTGAGGGGCATGTCCTGGGGGCATGGATATGTCATTGATGTGCAATGTGGGTGATGGAGAATGTCCTAGCAGGCAGGGGTAAGTTATGGATGTGCAAGGTGGGTGAGGGGCATGTCCTGGGGGCATGGGTAAGCCATTGATGTGCAATGTGGGTGATGGAGCATGTCCTGGGGGATGCATTTCCTGGGGTGCATTTAAACTTTATTGGTATACTACACAAAGACCCCCAGACCCAACATTTAAAAACACAGTTCCAGAACAAAGGTTACTCCACACCCAGAAATTACCATTTATACATCATACATGCTTCATTACAGATCTAATATTGTACTTTTTTTTCTCACCCCTATTATTCTTTCTCTGCGCTGATTTCCCTTCTTTTGTGTTTACTATTTAGGCCACTTTTCTCACATGCACTCATGATCTCTGATGAAGCCCTGCTAGGGTGAAATGCATCAGAATTTCCACAGTATCTACTTATTTTGTCCATACAACAAAAAATGTCGGCTTTAATTATCCAGGACAATACTATGAGATTAAATATATTTTTTATAAATGTTTGTATCCTGGCCTGTATGCTATAAGCACTCACCCCAATCCATTCCACTTACATTTTCTCTAGTGCAAGGTTTTTCTAAACAAAGTTTTTTCCTGCTTGTGAATTGTGAGTTAAATTGGACCCAGATTATCACTGAGCTGTACTGAGATTTTGCTATTGTTTAATTGTTATTTTATACAATAAACCCCACCATGGTTGAACCACATTCACTGAGCAACCTTTAATGAGAGAACTATACAATTTGTTCATGCTGTGGGTACTAAATCCACAAAAGTATATCTGAAACATATTATTTACAGGTATATAAATGGATCAAAATGTAAATGAATGACTGCCAAAAGCATTGACTTTCCCTCCTACATAGTCCCACAAAATTGTCCCCAGTCTTAATTCTGCTGCAGATGTGACATGAGTCTCCAGCAAGCCCCTGGGCCTCATTAAATCCCACAGATTAAGCAGAACTAATGAGCCCGTTTAAAGCGAGATAAGCAGAGATTGCTGGCTAATGATCCTGCTCCAGAATAAACAAGCAGGCTGTTTCTAGATTTTATTCCCTTTAACCCCTTTGAGTCTATAAAGAGGACTCAAGGACCATTTTAGTAATTATCAAACACTTTATTGCCGTTATGATGAAGAACCCTTATATTAAACTGGCATAATTAAAGCAAAAAATGTACAATAATAAAAACAACGACTACACATTTTCAATTTGTATATTTATTTAAGTTATATATATATGTTTTAGGTATTTAAGTATTTTCCTAATTTTAAGATGGGGGTTTAATTACTTAGGCTCTATATTAATGCAATGACTTTCTGCTTTACTGCATGCTCTGTCTGATGTATATTCAGAGGACATAATCATATTGTTTTAAGTATATATCTGTTTAATGCTTAGCACAGTTAATTTTTTTTTTCGAAAGGTTAAGACATTTACTGTTTAGAAGTGAAGACATTTATTATAAATACCTTACCTCAACAAGGGATAACCTATGCACATCAAACATGCACAAATAACATAGCACTATTTCCGGGAATATAAATCTAACCAATCAAATAGTAACTATTTTCACACTATAGGAGTGATTTACAAACATGACTTCCAACACATGTGTAAAGCCCATGTATAAAGGATCAAGCCTCAAAAGTGTTGGGATGTATTAAAAAAATACTATTATACAGTGATTGGGCTTTTTTTTTGTTACTTCTCAACACATTATTGTGCAGGTGTTTTTATAATTAACCGCTATGTTTTCAAGTGTGGGGGACCTGGGGCTGGTGGTGAAGAGGAGGAGGCCACACCAGGACAGTGGCCTTGGGAACCTGATCTCCCCTGCAGGGGCCTCATCTCCTCTGGATGCCTTAGCCAGACCTACATGCAGACGCAGGCCGAGGCCTGTATGGACCTGTTTTGCATGGCAGTGGGGGACATCTACAGATTTGCGAGATGAGTGGATTGGACATGATAACAGAAGGAGATACTTTTCTAGAAGTAAGCAGAAATGCCTTACTTAAGAGAGTAGAGAACCCTCATTCAATCTATTCTGGAGCTTCAACTCTCCTCATGCAAGGACGAGCCCCCAAAACTGTAAGGATGTTTGTCCCTGACACACAAATATAAGGATCGGGATTTGGCCAGTGCCCTCAGTCCGATAGATAAACCAAAAAAAAGTATATCTTACTGGACAAAGGATGACCTTCCCGATCCCGAACAAAAAAGAGCATCAGTGATCAATATGATCATAGTTAAACTGCTTCTGCAGTGAAACAGCCTTGATTAAAGACAATATTTAACCTCTTCATGCAATAGTGAAATACATTTTAAAGAAAAATGCAAATTATTGTTGCAAGGAGCGCACGTTTCTTTTTCTGAGGAGCAGCAGGCAGTACTAGCTCTGCGTGTTAAATGCACACAGAGCTCAGACAGTGCTGCCCGCGCTCCCTTCTAACACTGATCATTCAGAGCATCGGAAATACACAATGCGTTGAATGATCAGTGTGCGTGAGGAGCGCGAGCAGCACTGTTTATGTTTATGTTAAGAAAATTAGTAGTAGCTTCACTTTAAATCTGTGTGCCAGCAAGGATGTAACAGTCTATCCTTGATCCAAAAGTCTCTCATCCATCTCTTATCTCCAATTTTGTCATTGAATCTATGAAGGGACCACCTATCTAGTTTCTTTAAACCTTGAATTATTAATTTCATCACTCAGTCTCTATCTACATAGCTCTAAACACAGAGATTATTAACAGAGCAGAGCATAGCTTAGGAGTTACATGCTCCTTCTTACAAAGTTACTACAATAGCTTAGGAGTTACATGCTCCTTATTACACAACTACTACCATAGTTTAGGAGTTACATGCTCCTTCTTACACAGTTACTACCATAGCTTAGGAGTTACATGCTCCTTATTACTCAGTTACTACCATAGCTTAGGAGTTACATGCTCCTTCTTACTCAGTTACTACCATAGCTTAGGAGTTACATGCTCCTTCTTACACAGTTACTACCATAGCTTAGGAGTTACATGCTCCTTATTACACAACTACTACCATAGTTTAGGAGTTACATGCTCCTTCTTACACAGTTACTACCATAGCTTAGGAGTTACATGCTCCTTCTTACTCAGTTACTACCATAGCTTAGGAGTTACATGCTCCTTCTTACACAGTTACTACCATAGCTTAGGAGTTACATGCTCCTTATTACACAACTACTACCATAGCTTAGGCGTTACATGCTCCTTCTTACTCAGTTACTACCATAGCTTAGGAGTTACATGCTCCTTCTTACTCAGTTACTACCATAGCTTAGGAGTTACATGCTCCTTCTTACTCAGTTACTACCATAGCTTAGGAGTTACATGCTCCTTATTACACAACTACTACCATAGCTTAGGAGTTACATGCTCCTTATTACACAACTACTACCATAGCTTAGGAGTTACATGCTCCTTCTTACTCAGTTACTACCACAGCTTAGGAGTTACATGCTCATTCTTACTCAGTTACTTCCATAGCTTAGGAGTTACATGCTCCTTCTTACTCAGTTACTACCATAGCTTAGGAGCTGCATGCTCCTTCTTATACAGTTACTACCATAGCTTAGTAGTTGCATGCTTATATTTGTTTGATTTTCAGTTCTCCAAGTTGGAGAGGAAGTCAGTGTTTTTCCCTTTATCTCTGCCCATCTACTCCTGCTCCATGATGTAGATAGAGAGGTGACTTCCTATAACACACCCAGTAGAGGAAATGTTCTGATACAGGGAGGAAATACAACATATATTTAAATATCAGCACTCTGCTGTTGAACTATAATTTCTACTATTCTCAGCTACAGGTGAAGGGAATTGGAGAACAATAGCAGCAGATTGAGTAAAAGCCCAAAATGAAAGTTGTAATCAAGCAAAAAGACCACCTTTATTTTATTAAGATGCCTTTTGAATGGAGATCTAAGCACATTGTTCAGAAGATATTATGGTTTAATCTGACTAGAAAATGAACACTTGAGGGTCTACTCACTAAAGATGGGAATTTCAAACTTTAGGCCAATGTAGCAGAGTTGGAAAAGTTCTTCAATGCAGCTGAATGGGAGACTTTTTCCAATTTAGAGCTATTTTGGCCTAAAGAGCCTGTCTGGTGCCCAAAAGGCTTCCTCTAAATTTTAATGCATATTAAAGTACTTTCAAAGTACTCTTAATGGGCAGTGGCAATGGGATGAGGAGATGCGCATAAGCTGCCTTCCGGTCAGCTCATTGGCCCTGTTGCCATGGAGATGCGCTTTACCGTGAGTCTCCAACACAGACAGGGAAGACAGCGTGGACGAAGCCAGGAGAAAGACAGCTGTGGCACGAGTGTGCCCACACCGTTGCTATTTTGAGGACACCACCTGGGGGAGAATTTCCATTGGTAAGTATTTATTTAATTTTAAAAAGAATAGAAAGAAAGAAAACAAAGTCAAATAGCTGACTAGACTGTCCATTTAAGTTTTAAATTCCCATCACAGTTCCCTCCAATTCTCTCTGTGTTGAGTAGACCCTTTGGAGAAGACCATCTCACAAAGCTTAAGATGCATGACATGATTTCCAATATTGGTATTTGGCAGGGGCGTCCAACATGTCACCCTGTGTGTGTGTAATGTAAGGGTGAGTCGTGTGAGTGTCACCTTGCGTGAGTCTGTGTGTGTGTAGTGTGAGTCTGTATAAGTGTCACTTTGTGTATGTAAGTGTCACTGTGTATGTAAGTGAGTTTGTCTATGTATGTGTGTAAGTGAGAGCTTGTGTGAAAGTGTGACTGCGTGTGTAGTGTGAATGTGAGTCTGTATAAGTGTCACTTTGTGTGTGTGTATGCATGTGTGAAAGTATGAGTCTGTGCATGTATGTATTTGTGTGTGTGTAAGTAGGAGTCTGTGTGGCTGTGTGTGTAAGTGTTGATGTACATTTAAGTGTATATGTGTGACTGTGTGTATGTGTGAGTGCGTATTTAATGTGAGTTTTATTGCTGTGGAGTCTAGTGCAGCGCAAGTGTATCACAGGCTCCACAGCCAAAAAAAACTCACAGTAGTATTCTCTGTGTGTGAGAGTACTAGAGACTCCACAGCAATAAAAGTCTCAGTAATGTGCAGTGTGTGAGTGTATCACAGGCTCCCCAGCACATTACTGAGAGTTTTATTGCTGTGGAGTCTGTGGTACACTCACACATTTCATGCTACCGTTAGGTCCCACAAAATTGGAAGCATAGCATTGTGCAACATATCTTGGTATGCTGAAGCATTAAGATTTCATAAAGACATGATTGGATTAGTTTGGTGCTGAAGAAGTTTACTAGCCCGCACAGAACAACTTCTTGTCCAACATCAGTGCCTGGCCTAACAAATGCTCTGCTGGATGAATGTGCGAAATTCCCACAGAGGCACTCCAAAATCTTATGGAAAGTCTTCCCAGAAGAGTGGAATCTGTTATAACTGCAAAGGGGGAACAACTACACATTAAAGGACAACTATAACAAAAAATAAGTTCTGTTTATCAAGGGTAGGCATTTTAAATGGAAATACTTTAATGACAGAGTACAGGTAAAGTACCTTTTTGAGCCCTCATTATTTGTATACCTCTATCATGGGTCTGACATTTTGTTCAGAATCTTGGATCAGATGATGCAAGCTTGGACCATCTAACTCAAGATGTCAGTCCCCTGATAGAGGTATACAAGCAAAGAGGGCTCTATAAGATGTGTTTGTCACAGTAGCCACTCTGACTGCAGTGGTCTGGTTACCTGGATGGTGCTTTGTATTATATTTTGTTCCGTTAAAAGAGCTATTCTCACTGTATTTGTGGCCCCAGAATCTTACCCATGTGACTGCTTTCAATAAAGGTTAAGCCTGGCCGTTGGGTACGTTCTGCAAGTTTGAATTGTAGGCCTATTGATGACTGGCCAGAGATTTAAAGCCCACTTCATATTAGGAGTGAACCAATGTCCATCCTATTCCGATTGGTTGCTTGGTTAAAGGGACTGAATTAGGCTGAGCCACCAGTTCGTCTGGGCCTCAGGTACGCACCTCGACTCCCTACTGGTCGCTCCTCTAGCAGCCCCATTCTTATTGGTCCATACTAATCGGGCACCAAATTTAATTACCATATTTGCTCGAATATAAGACGACCCTGATTATAAGACGACCCCCCAAACTTTTAAAATTCCTTCAGGAAAAAAACTAAAAGCCTGAATATAAGACTACCCTATAGGAAAAAAAAAGTTTAACTTGTATATATTCATATGTAAATTGCTTTTTAATATTTAATAAAAATGATGATATAAAAAAATGCATTTATTGTTTTTATTTCCAATGCAGCCTCTCTCCCCCTAAATGTTGTCTCTCTCTCCCCCTCCAAACGCTGTTTCTCTCTCCCCCTCCCTCCCCCCAGCTTTGTCTCTCTCTCCCCCCTTCCCCCAAGCGCTGTCTCTCTCCCCCTTCCCCCAACATTTACTCTCTCTCCCCCAAACTTTTTTCTATCTCCCCCTCTCCCTCCGAACATTTCTCTCCCCCCTGCCTCCAAACATTTCTCTCCCCCCCCTGCCTCCAAACATTTCTCTCCCCCCCCTGCCTCCAAACATTTCTCTCCCCCCCCTGCCTCCAAACATTTCTCTCCCCCCCCTGCCTCCAAACATTTCTCTCCCCCCCCCTGCCTCCAAACATTTCTCTCATCCCCCCCTGCCTCCAAACATTTCTCTCACCCCCTGCCTCCAAACATTTCTCTCCCCCCCGCCTACAAACATTTCTCTCCCTCCCCCCCCCCCCCCGCCCGTCTTCCTCTCCCTTCCCCCCCCCCCTCCCCTTGTCTCTCTCTCTCCCTCCCCCCTCCCTCTCACCTTGTTTCTCCCTGGGGGCTAGTGGGGACAGACGGTCCTTCATAATAGACTGCTGTGTCGGGCAGCATGGAGGGTGTCTGCACGTATCGTGTAGACATCCCCCGGCTGCCCGAATCTCCTGGTGGCTAGCGGGGCAGACGGAGTATGTCTGCACGATACGCGCAGACATCCCCCGCTGCTGCCCGACACTTCCGCCGGGACTTTTATTATAGAAGTCCCGGCGGTCGTGCTGGGCAGCTGCAGGGGGAGTCTGCGCTCATCGCACAGACATCCCCAGGCTGTTAGAGAGGGGGATCCAGGTCCCCTGCAGTTCTGCTGGGGACCTGGATCCATGTCTTATAGTCTGACCTCAATTATAAAGAGGGGTCTTTTTCAGAATTTTTTTTCTGAAAAAAACCTTGTCTTATAATCGAGCAAATACGGTATGTCTGGCTATTGTACAAGGTAAATAATCTGTTGTACTGTACATTGTTTTGTCCAAGGTTATCTTGATCTTTCCATGTACAAATATTCTACATGTTGTACAATAAATTGTTGATCCTGTTAAACTCCAATGAGACTGGTCCATGCATATTGGGAGAAAAGACTTAGCGAAATACAGCTCCATTGGGACAAGGTAGCGCAGCGGAACCAAAGGGGAGAACATCTGGAATTTTAACCGGGCAAGAGACATCATGGCTCTTGGTGTCCCATTACAGTGTTATTTAAATCCTTTAATTAAAGAATTTCTGTTTAAAACATCTACACTTGATACAATCTTTCAGTTAAACATAACTTATTTTATGCCAACAGTAATCCATTAATGTCTATGTATTTAGAATGAAATGTCATAGAAATCTCTGTTGGTGTGTTCAGGTATCACAATACTTCTGTCCATATAGTGTATCTCTCAGAGCAAATGAGTTTGTATATACAGTGTTGTATGTGCGTAGTTTAATCTACACAACTCTATTTAGGAGGATAAAAGATGTGGTTTCCTCAAGCTATTATTTTCTATACATGTAATGCTCGCTAAATAATTTAGTTAAAGTTAGGTTTATTTAAACTCCAAAGGCACTCAACTAACATCTAACATTTTCCAGTGTAAATGTTATATATGAAGGAAGGAGAGGTTATTCGATGGTGTAGTATACAATTATTGAGGCATTCATAGCAAGGATGCATTTTGCTGGGCAGCATTGATATTGTTACACGTTTGCAGTATACATTTTCCATATGCATCATCACAGGTCAAATATACACAGGATCACAATGAAACTCTATGAATCAGGTTAGAAGCCCTCATACTTAATTTTAGCCCACGCTTTACAATGATTGATTCTGAAAATGTAACGGTAAGCAGAGGAAGTTATTCCATGTAATGAAGTAATATATGACATTCAGACAGGTGTTGTATTTGAAGCAGGATACCATGTATTGACAGACACCTTAGTCCCTAATCAACCATGTGTGGCCTTACAGATAATGAACTCCCATAGATTTTTGGCATTCCAAAAAAAAGTGGGCTTTGTAATACTGGAGTTGTAGTGCACGGCAAGGGAAAAATATAAAGTTGGATGGCTAGGTCTTAGTACATAATTCACTACTTCTTAAAATCAACACAGATCAGTAAGGCTTGAGCCATTCCTTTACAGAAAGTTCATTTTGTGGGTAGTGAGAGCTATACACATGTGGTCCCAAAGACTCAATAAACACTAAAGCGCACCATAAAAAAATGTATTGACATTTAGGCAAAAAATGGTGACTGATTTATTAACCTCTGTGTACAGGGCGCCTAGATCAGGGTCCTTCCTGAGCAGCAGAGGATCAGATTAAGGATTCTAAAAATGGAAACAGAAACAATAGAAGGGGTCGCATCTGTTGTACTTGGAAAACCTACAGGTCAGCAAGAAAGCATCAGCAGACATCTGTCTACGTGAGCAAAAATGCTTGCATCCTGCAATTCATACTGCACCAAGGAACAGGATGGGTGGGAGGTCCTAAGAAAATATCAGTGTGCATTTGCATTAATATCCATACAGAAAGATTACTATTTATTCTCACACAGATGTCCATACTATTCCCAATTACACATTTGGCTTTTGTTTATGGAAGAGGGAATTGGCAATGGAATTTCAAAATTAAAGCCAAAATAGCAGAGTTTGGCATAAAGCTAAATTGGTTACTTTGGACTTTAGTTTAAAATTCTGTTGTCAATTCCCTGCAAACCCCATACCTCCCAAGTGTCCCTATTTAGGAGGGACAGTCCCTATTTTGCACCCAAATCCTCCTGTGCCATTTTCCTCCTCTATTGTCCCTCTTTTCTGGGAGCTCCAGAGCAACAAGACTCACAAGAAAATGAGATCAAGCCCTTAGTGACCATCCTTCAGGAAAATGTTTGATCAGTGTGAACAATGGCTGATTTTACACATCTATGTTTCTGTGTAACTGTAATCTTCCTCTTTCTTATTTACTGTACCCACACATATTATATACTGTTTTGATCGCCATTAAAAAGGGCTTTTTTATCATATTATATAATTTATTATAAAATATCCTAAAATATGATGAAAAAAATGGGAAAAAAACACTTTTTCTATCTTTTACATGAAAAATCTTTAATCACATCTACAAACTCAATTAAAAAAAGCTTGCTAAATAGATTCTTATATTTGTCCTGAGTTTAGAAATCACCCATGTCTACCTTTTTTATGTTGTTTTCTGCATGTTATAGGGCAATAACTGAAAGTAGCGTTTCGCTTCTTGTTAACCATTTTCTCCTACAGTGACCTAACGTAACTCCAACCCTAAGCTTAATGTAACTCTAATCCTAAACCTAAACGTAACCCTAACCTTAGATCTTAGTTAACCCCTTAAGGACAGAGCCTTTGAAACATTTTTGTCCTTTCTGGACAATGGCTATTTTAACATTTCTGTGCTGTTTGTGTTTAGCAGTAATTTTCTTCTTTGTCATTTGCTGTACCCACACATATTATATATTGTTTTTATCGGGACAAGAAGGGCTTTCTATGGATGCCATCTTTTTGATCATATCTTATCATATTATTAAAAAAAATAATAAAATATTGTAAAAAAAAAAAAAAATACACAAATTTCCTGACATTTATTTGAAACAACTTCTCCTCATCGACAATAGCGAACGAAAAAACATGCTAAATAGATTCTACTATTTCTCCTGAGTACAGGGATACCACCCATGCATAGGTGTGTTGGGTTGTTTGGGGGCTAAAATGCCAAATTTGTGAGGTGCAGTTTTTTGTTTTCCAACTTGAAATTTTTACATGCAGACAGCCTGCACCCATGTCCCATTTGGGACATATTTGAAGCCAGCTAGTGTATTTTACCCCATCAACCCATATATTTTTTAAAAGAAGACACCTTTGCTATCTCAAATGGTGGTATTTTTACACTTTCCATGCACTAATTCTACCACCAGCCTTTGTCAAACTTTGTGGTAGTAATTTTTTTGTGTTTTTTTTTTTCACAAACCTTGTACTTCAGACATGAATTCACAGATTTTGGTATGTGTCACTGCCAAATAACACCCCAGTAAGTGTTCAGCAACATCTCTTGAGTACAGGGATACCACCCATGCATAGGTTTGTTGGGTTGTTTGGGGGGTAAAAGGCCAAATTTGGTAGGTGCAGTTTTTGGTTTTCCAAATTAAAATTTTGAAATGCAGACCGCCTGCACCCATGTCCCATTTGGGAAATATTTGAAACCAGCCAGTGTATTTTACCCCATCAACCCATATATTTTTTAAAAGTAGACACCCTACGCTATTTCAAATGGTGGTATTTTAACACTTTCCATGCACTAATTCTACCACCAGCCTTTGTCAAAGTTTGTGGTAGTCATTTTTGTGTGGTTTTTTTTCACAAATATTGTATTTTAGACATAAATTCACAGATTATGGTATGTGTCACTGCCAAACAATAACCCAATATGTGTTCAACAACATATCCTGAGTACAGGGATACCACCCATGCATAGGTTTGTTGGGTTGTTTGGGGGCTAAAGGGCCACATTGTGAAGGTGCGCATTTTCAACTTGGAATATTGACGTGTAGTCAGCCTGAGCCCATCTTTCATTTGGGACTTTTTTTTTAAGTAGGACAGTGTATTTTACCCCAAAAAGTATATATTTTGTAAAAGTAGACACCCTAGGCTATTTTAAATGGTGTTATTTTAACACTTTCCATGCACCAATTCTACCACCAGCCTTTGTCAAAGTTTGTGGTAGTCATTTTATTGTGTATTTTTTCCCACATACATTGCACTTTAGACACAAAATCACATATTTCGGTATGTGTCACTGACAAACAATGCCCCAATATATGTTCAGCAACATCTCCCGAGCACAGGGATACCACCCATGCATAGCTTTGTCAGCTTTGTTAGGGGTTGAAAGGCTACATTTGAGAGGTGCGCTTTTTGATTTTCAAACTTGGAATTTGAACATGTAGAGCAAGGAAGGGGTTAATAGCTCTTATAAGAGCCTTTGTAGTACTGTACAAAATTAACCCCTAAAAATGCACAGACAAGAAAAAATGTTCTGCTGTGCAGTGATCAGTGGCAGGGAAGGGGTTAATACACTACACTATACAAAGGGTATGGCTTTTATAAAAGCCCTTGGGACTCACAATTTATTAACATTTAATTTAATTTATTACAATTAAAAAATTATGTTATACAGATCTGTCTCTTTCCCTCACTAAAACTCAAGTGAGTAGAGGGAGGCAGATCCATATGGGTCAAAACAATATTTACGAACCAGACGAATGGTGATGCTCATCTGAGAAATCACCAAACCACCTTTGCCACTGATCGGCTGTTACTGATCGCTATACACGCGTTCAGACAGCTTCAAAAGGAATACACGCAATCCCCTAGTGGGTATAATTAACCCCTAGCGAGTCTGACAAAAAAAAATGCTGATAGCAAACAAAAATCCTTCGGCGACTAGATTGCTCCATATGCGCTGCTTAGGCAGTGACCATATGCACTGCTTAGGCAGTGACCATATGTGCTGCTTAGGAAGTGATATACGGCAAGGAAGGGGTTAATAGCTCTTAAAAGAGCCTTTGATATACTGTAATAAATCAAAGTAAAAAAAAATAACCCCTAAAAAAATGCACAGACAGCAAAAAATGTGCTGCTGTGTAAGTTCACTGCGTACACAGCGATCAATTGCAGGGAAGGGGTTAAATACTGGAAACGGCTTTTATAAAAGCCTTTGGGTCTCAATTCTATTAAATATATTATAATTAAAAACTTACATTATACAGTTCTGTCTCCCTCCCTCACTAAAACTCAAGTGAGAGGGAGGCAGATCTACACGGGTCAGATCAAATATTTACACATATTGATCTAACCAGACGAATGGTGATGCTCATCTGAGCAAACGCCAACCCGCCATTGTCACTTATCAGCTGTTACTGATCGCTATACATGCGCTCAGACAGCTAAAAAAAAATTTTTTTACGTTAAACGTAGTCCCCTAGCAGGTATAATTAACACGTGACGGGTGTAATAAAAAAGTTTTACAAAAATTAAAAATGCTTCTGCAGCAAGATTGCTGCATTTGCGTCAGATCGCTGATTAGGCAGTGATATACGGAAAGAAAGGGGTTAATCTCTCTTAAAAGAGGTTTTTTTATACTGTAATGAATTACAGTATGGCTTTTATAAAAGCCCTTGGTGTTTAAAATTTTATTAAATATTTTTTTTATTATTTTATTTTATTTTTTTACTTGATCTGATCTGTCTCTCTCCCTTACTAAAAGTAGTAAGGTGAGGGAGGCAGATCAATACTTGTCAAAGGCAATATTTAGTAATATTGCCTTTGACAGTATGGTAAGTGCTCATCAGAGCACTTACCATACATGCCTGCACACAGATCACATAGATCTGTTGTGCCGGCATCGATTGGCTCCCCCTAGAGCATCGGAAGTTAAATACTTTCACTTCCGATGCTCTTGCCATTAGAAGGGAAGCGATGCCTGTACAGGCAGCGTTCCCTTCTACTGAGCCGATGGGGTCGCTCAGGAGAGCGACCACCATCGGTTCTGGGGCAGCCTGGAGGTGTTGTTAAGTGCCTCGCTGGCGAGGCACTTTAACAACACCGCAGATGCTTAGAAAGCGAACGATCGTTCGCTTTCTAAGCACATGTGTGCAGCGGGCGCAGCCATTTTTAAAGCAAACCCTCTGAGCATAAAAAATTACTTTTGATTGCTTCCTATGCTTCTTTTATCACATGACATGCTAGGCACGTCAGTTGTCACTAACTGCTCATTTTCGCGTGATGTGCCTGGCACGTTAATTGTCGCAAAGGGTTTACACTGCAGTAAATGCATTTTTATATTAATTTGTGTAAATAAAATTCTTCATTATCGCTTTAAATAACTTATCAAATTACATAAATAGTTACCAATTGGCCATAAAGTAGCTGACAATGTTCTGGTAAAGACCAACCCATAGCCACACCATCAGCCACTCCCACAAAATAAAATTGTCCCTCTTTGGACATTTGATATGTTGGGAGGTATGAAACCCTTCTGTCATTAAAAAACAAAAACTCATAATCTGACATGTTCTTTGGCAGGGGTGGAGAACCTGTGACCCTTATATGTTGCAGGACTATCTTTCCCATACTCCTATGCCATCCTCTTAGCTGAAAAGCATTTTGGGAGATGTAGTTCATCAGCAGCTGGAGGGCCCTGCTCTATGGGATAGGCAAGAGAAAGATGCACAAATCTGTGTCTCCTCGAATGAAGTTACGAATTAAGGTCCATCATCCAGGCCTCTCTACATATCACTTACTGGTTGCCATGTTCGCCTATCTTTAGCAAATAAGAAGCACTCCACACACATACAAAAAAAAGCACTGTTACCATGGATAGCCCTTAACTCTCCTCACATTGATAGGAAGACATAGAACCAAAAGCCATTAATTTCAACTAAACTTAGAGTCAGCCTGCACTAGCACTAATGGACTAGACATAAGTGTCATTTATAATAAAGAAAAGGCAGACAAGGCAGAGCAGACGTTCAAAAAGATTCCCCAGCCTTAAAAAGAAATATCACTCCCAAAAGAAGGTTAATTTAAATGGCGTTGAATCTTAATGTGCTCTAGATTGTAAGCTTGCGAGCCGGGCTATCAACCTCATGCATTGGTTTGTCTCTGTTTGGCTAACGTAGTTTATAATTCCGTTTTATGCTCTTTATCAAACACTGTGTAAATTATTGGTGTGCTGTCTAAATGTTAATGTAATGTCATATTTACAATTTTGCTTTATTTTCAACCAAAACATACGCACATATTGCAAATGTATGTATATTTTGAGACTGAATGTTGTAAAATTCGATATGTTTTCACTAAAGGATGAATTTCAATATTCTTATTTTTCTTGGTATTTTTTTAAACAAACTATTATTTCTCTTCCAGGAAAGGCCCACGTATTCCACAGCCGTATACAATAGAATGCCGTACATGTAATGATATAAAGGTGGGTGCATAGATAAAATGATGTTTTTTTTCTTGAGACAGCCTTTGTCTCACCAACACAAGGAGATATTCTGTGTGTGTGTGTGTGTGTGTTTGTCTGCTGTGTTATTTTCTGATGTCCATGCAAAGATGCACAAATCACACCGCATTATACACACAGTGATCTGAACTGACAGAAATAGCAGTGCTGACGCGAGCTGTTGTTCCCATAAGCTGCTGAGGGGAACAAAGTCTTCTTCACCAACTCCCCCTCCCTGCACTAACCCGCCCAGGTTTATTAGCTGTATGATGTGCGGGTGCAGGTGAATGATGCCCTCAGAAACAAAACAGTGTCAAGGTGACTTTAAATAAATGAAATGCACAAGACAGCATGCAAAGGAGGGAGGGACTGGTGTTGTTTAAGAAAACAGAGATTAGCATGTGAGATATATTTGAGGTCTACGACACAATGGCAGAGTGAGGAGATTTGCACACAGAGTGGGCTATTCTTTAAACAGTGAACCATGATAACCTGGAAAAAGATGGCAAGATCCAGGCATTTAATAGACGTGTTGGATGATGCACCAACTTGCCTATCTTGCATCTCAGCAACTAATGTCTACATTCCTTTGTCAGTCACTACAGTTGACCTTTTAGTGAATACAACTCTAAACGTTATTTTTAACTTTTGCTTCACCAATAGAGGCAAAAGTTAAAACCTCCTGTGCCACTGTCCAAAGAAAACCCAGTGTGTCTTTGCAGATGGCCGTGGGTTTACTCTGAGATCATCGTAATGCGGACAGTGTTAGCAAGCACTCGGCAAAACAGTGTGGGGCACTTTAATGTTTAAAAGTGGACACCATTGATAGTGTGACACTATAACAATATTGTCTGAACAAAATGAAGTTTTCACCCATGCCAGTGTAAACTTGTATTTATTTTCAATGACATTAAAGCATTGGTGGTGTTTCTATGTAAGGCAGATTATTGAAATAAAAGGGGAGTGGGCTAGTGACCTCACATACACAGATAACCAGCAACACTATTAACAGTGTTCCTTGACAGGTGAACAGGTTAAACGCAAAAGTAGGGTTGATTTTCGAAAACTGAACAGGCAAGTGAGCTGCAAATATCAGGCATTAATACCTAATTTGGAAAGATAGGTCCATTTTCTAACTCTCCTATTAATGCTTAATTTCTGAAGTTAATTTCCATTTCATTAAATATCACCCCAGTCTGCAAGCTATTTCTTTTTATGAGTGATACGTACTTGTTTTAACTCTTTTGAGCATTTAAGTCTTCCACCCAAGTTTTCTCCTTTTCTTCTAGGTGCAGGAACTGGGTAGAATGGATCTGGCAGTTGTCCCAGAATATCTGGAAGGTCATAGATGGTTGCCTAGGGACTAAGGTATCTGTCAATAAATGGTATCCTGCTTCATGTGAAACCCCTATCTATATGTCATATACTAATATTGCTCCATAAACCAGTCACCCCTGCTTACTTTTAATCGTTCAGAATAAATCATTTTAAGGGCTGGACTAAACATAAAGAACCATTAGCAATGTATCTGACGAGTGATGTTTATTGAAAATGTAAACTATATATTAAGCTTACCAAAAGGGGGTACCGAATAGGGGGTAACCCAAACAACAAGAGGTCATACTCCTACCAAAGTTAAAAAGCAACTTGTATTATTCTGAGTTAAAACTGAAGAATAGAAAAAATCCTGTGAAATATTTTTAAAAAAGTGCTACAGTGCTCATAAGTGTTCATTTATTATTGAAACTGTAATACTTTTCTAGAAAAAAATAGCTGCTATGCTACTTCCTCCATATTTTTTACCGCCTGCCGGTAAAACACCGGCCAGGTGGCAACCCTAAGTCTGCAAGGCTGTGTCAGCATCAGTGCTACTCTACTACCTCTCTCTTTACTATGTGCTCCTAAATAAAATGTGAACTGAAAATTAACTTCCCTCATTGCTTCATGTACTGCAGATAAGCTATGGAAAAGTTGAAATCTTACTTGACTCACATTGTGTGTTATTAGAGTTTAAATAGACATAACTTGCACTAAATTAGCATGGATTACATATATAGACAAATATATAACTTGAGGCAACCACAACTATTATCCTGTGAATTACATAGAAACGTAGAAAGTGTCGGCAGTTAAGAACCATTCAACCGATCTAGTCTGCCCAATGCCAATTATGTGGATTAAATTACTTACATTTAAACTGAAATAGACACACAGTCAACTTTTGACTTACAGATATGCAAAAACCTAGCATATTTGTAACTCTCTCTTGTTACAAGAACTTTGCTACAATGATTGCAATATTGCGTTTTTAGTGCCATGCAGAGTGTAGGTGGAGCTAAACAAAACCATCTGTCTAGAGGCGAAAATATTATTATCTGGAAACCTTGATATTACAGTCAGGGCCGCCACCAGGAATTTCAGGGCCTCTTACTGAACAAATTTTCAGCCCCCCCTACAATATCTCCCACTTGCCCCACCTACCCTCACAAGCATGTTATCCCAGTCTAGTGTAATATGGAGGGTGGTTGGGAGCAGTTGGTCAATATGCCAGTAATGTTTTGCCACTCAATAAGTCAGTATTTTGTCCTCAGTATGCCATTCTTTTGCCACTTAATATGCCAGTATTTTGCCATTCAATATGCCAGTATTTTTCCATTCAATATACCAGTATTTTGCCATTTAATATGCCAGTATTTTGCCCCTCAATATGACATTTAATATGCAAGGATTTTGCCCCTCAATGTGCCATTCTTTTCCCATTTAAAATGCCAGTCTTTTTCCCCTCAAAAAGAAAAGATAGGAGACTCAGCACACCGTTTAAGGGAGTTTAATCCACCAAAAAATAACAACAGCCCAGCACTGAGCTTTTTTTCAAGTCTAGTGTAATATGCCAGTATTTTTCCCCTCAATATGGCATGATTTTGCCCCTCAATATGCCAGGATTTTGCCAATTAATATGCCAGAATTGTTCCCCTCAATATGCCAGGAATTTGCCAATTAATATGCCAGGATTTTGCCCCTCAATATGCCTGGAATTTGCCAATTAATATGCCAGGATTTTGCCAATTAATATGCCAGGATTTTGCCCCTCAATAAGCCAGGAATTTGCCAATTAATATGCCAGGATTTAGCCACTCAATATACCAGGATTTTGCCCCTCAGTATGCTGGTTAAGTACCACCCTCCTCCCCACTTCCCCAGTACTTACCTCCTTGCTGCTGTCTCTAGTGCTCTGCAGGTCTGCGGCTGTGAGGGAAGCGTTGTGCGCTTTCTTAAAAAAAAAACCTGAGTAACTCCGGTTGCATTTTTTTTTTTTTAACACACTTTATAGAAGCCGCGCAGCTGGAGGGGAGTGCACAACGCTTCCCTCACAGACGTGGACCGGCTTAACACAGACATTTTTTTTTTTCCTGTCATGACCTGGGCCCAGCGGGCCCCCTGGACCTGCCGGGCCCGGGACAGCAGTATCGCCCGTCACCCCCTGATGACGGGCCTCTAGCTTCCTAAAATTGAAGCTGTACAGCTTCCCTTCTTTATAACGTGGGAGAGAAAAAAGAGGTCTTCACTTCCTCAGCAACGCTTCCTCCTTATATGGTTTCTGTGCAACTTGAAAAACAGAACATGAATTGTCTCTTTAATGATAATATATTATATTTATCAATTTTCCATTAAAGAGACATGTGTTCCACCACTTTCACCATATGTTTTAAAGAGACAGGTCTCCACAAGTTCATGCTGTGGCTTATCACTGTGTATAGTTTTTATTATCTTTTAAAAATTTTGAAATGGGGGGCTTGCCTTATTTGCAGAATCCCTTGAAGTGGTGTTAGCCCTGCAAGTTTAGGATTTCTGTGGGGAAAATGAGTCTTCTGGGTTGTCTGGTGTTTAGATTTCTGTTTTAACCCCTTCATGACCAGACTGTTTTTGGAATGTTGTGCGTTAGTGACCGAGGCTGTTTTAACACTTCTGAGGTGTTTGTGTTTAGCTTTAATTTTCTTCTTTGTCAGTTGCTGTACCCACACATATTATATATTGGTTTTTTTTTCAGGACAAGAAGGGCTTTCTTTTCATGACATTATCTTGTTCATATAATTTATTGCATTGTGTAAAAAATAGTAAAATATGGTTAAAATTAAAAAAAAATAAACACTTTTCCTGACTTTTCTTTGTAAATTCTTTTACTAAGCTTCAAAAGCTAATGAAAAAACATGCTAAATAGATTCAACTATAGGTCCTGAGTTCAGAAATACACAATGTTTATATGTTTTTTTGCTTTTTTTTTTGCATGTTTTAGGTTAATAAATACAAGTAGCATTTAGCTGTTTCAAAACCATTTATTTTAAAAATTAGCGTTAGTGACACTGTAACACCGATATCTGATATAAATCGCTGAATAACCCCCCACATGTATACATTTTTATAAAGTAGACATCCCAGGGCATTCAACTTGGGGTAATTTGACACTTTTCACTCTGTCATTTTACCACCAATCTTTGACAAGTTTTGACGTAGTAATTTTTTGTGTGTTTTATTTCCACACACTTTGAAACTTAGGTATGAATTTAAAGGGGCTGTTCTACTTTATTGCCAAACAAAACCCCAATATATGTTCAGCAACTTCCCCTGAGTATAGCGGTACCCCACATGTATAGGTTTGCTAGGTTTATGTGGCAGGTACAGGGCAACATTTAGGATATGGTTATTGCAGCTTTAAAACGTGTATTTATTATGTAATACTTGTGACTACATTTCCTATCATGCTCAGCCAGCCAAAAGCTACCGTAGCAGAATAGGAAATGTAGTCTATAGTAGGAAGCACCGATTTTTTTCTATCCTTGCTATCCTGCGGCTGCATGGATCAAATATCCAGCTGCTGCGGGCCCCTATCTACTGCTGGGGGCCAATGCAAAGCACTAGCCCCACTAGCAGTCTTTTTTTTTTAAATAAAATATCCCTAGAGGACCACAGACAGACATAACATGTCATTGGTCCTCTACGGAATAACTTTTTATTTGGCTGTCACAGTGCCCGGATGTTCCCGGGGGGTCCTCAACCGGCATGGCTGAAGTGTCTCGGTATCGAGACACTCAGCCATGTCGTTGTTAGCGCGATCGCGGTATGCCAGCGTGCATACCGCGATCAGACCTGCATGACGGTCCTGGACCGTCATCGGTCACTAAGTGTGTTTTTACCGATGACGGTCCAGGACCGTCATCGGTCGCGAAGGGGTTAAAAAAGTCTTCTGGCTTGTCTGGTGTGTGTAGCTGTGTGTTTGATAATGTCTCTGCTATCCCTTTCATTTTAAGTGGATGGGCTTTCCCATCACCTTTACCTCTTGAAGGCCATGTAATGTCTTCAAGGAGGTGTGATTGAATCTTCTTTATTGTTCCAGTAGCAGGTTCACTGACAAGGCTTAGTATAAGAAAAGGAAAGAAGAGAAACACCTAACGCAGTTGATAGAAGAGGGTATCTATTTAATGCTTAAATCTTTGACGACTTAAAGCCAATAGGGGAGGGGGCATGAGACTTTGATGAGAATGAAAAGGGGGCATGATCTCCAGAGGTTGGGAACCCCTTGCTCAAATGGAAATGCTCAATGTGAAAGTGACTATTTGATGAGCAGAGATATAGAGCACAGGTAAAGATCACCAACACAGATGGTTTGTTAAAGAGAAGAGAGGATCTGTACAAATGATTTCTAAGGAGGTGCTGTGAGAACATTTACATTCTATGGAGCAGAACATACACATTATTATTTGGTTACTATGAATTTTAAGGCTGAAGTCTTGCCCCATCAGAAAAAGGTAGGTAGATTGAATTAGGTCAGGAACGTCCATTAATAGACTAATGCAGGACTTTCAGTATTTGCTATTAATAAAATGGTGCTGATAATTTTGCTAGCAATTAATCATTGCAATGCTGTTAAGAAGAGCTGTAAATGCTTCTGATACATTATGCCATGTCACAAATATGTCCCTATGGTTTAAGATCTGTCCATGCAAACCTTGATATTTACTAGGTGATTCATACAATTGCCTGCAACCCGAGAAATTAACCAGTTGCTTTTTGCATAATGCACATTTGTCAGCTAGGATAGACCACATGTCCGCCTGCCTAACTGGCTTATAATTGTTGCCTCTTTTGCTGATCCTTTGGTTCATCAATTTAAGCAGCAGTGTCCATCTGATATGCATGTGTTCCATTCCCGGCAGCCAAGTTAGACCCTTTTCAGATGATTAATACAGGGCATTCAGATCAGATTTCCTCTTTCCCATAATCCTCATCTCTCAGCTGTGGTCACTGATCCCTTTTCTCTGTTTTGATGTTAACCAGCTGATATCTTCCAAAAGACCTATGGCTTTTTTTTCCTCAGATATAACTTCTTCTAATTTAAATTCTTTTTATTTTATTACCATTACTCGTTGTATTTACAAAGTGCCAACGTACTCAACAAGTATGCAAAATGAATTTCTGAAAGAGCAGGAAATGGAGAAGAAGAAAAATAAAATAGGAGATATATACCATATTTCTCACTGAAATCACTGCTGGCATTTATATTATGTGCAGTACATGTTTTCCAACGTGTATGTGACATGGGAATACAAAACAATTTACCCTTTGCTACGTTGTATACTCTATAAATATTAAAACATTTCTGACTACTATAATCATAAAGGCCCTATTTGAAGAAAGCAGCTAATTAGAAGATTGTGGGTCTACCTGACCTGACCATGGAAAATAATGTTTACCGATTAATTTGTTATTATGCATTTTCTGATTAAGGTTAAAATTTTGTTTGTGGAATGGGATTAGAGAAACAGAAGTGAGACTTTTTTTTAAAATAATTTCCCTTCCAGTCATAATATTGTGAGTGTGATTTAAGGAAAGACTGGAAGGATATACTTATGGTACAGAATAGTTGTCTGTTCCTTAGGTATTTACTGCAGTACAGGTAAAGCTTACTGTGTTTGATGATTTATAAAATGATGCCTAATGTTATAAGGAATATATGGGAGTTTGTAGATTTATTTTAAAAGGGGATGGACACAGATGTTGTTTTTTTTGTCCTGTGGTTGTATTTTCAGCGACCTGTGCATTTTGTAGAAAGATTACGGTATCATTTATGAACATATGTGGAAACATTAGAGGGGAAACCTATGTTATAACTGGTATTGGGAGCAGGGCACTAGCTAAAATTGGACTCCCTCACCTAAACCTCATTCATACCGTGAATGGAGAGAATAACAAATGCCTGAATTAAGAGAGAAATTTGTTTTAAATGTCTGTAATGTTTCCTGTGGACATCACCACAAACACATTTTTTTTAAAAAGATCTTTATTCTTGTATTTGCTTCAGTATATAGGTAGAACAATAAGGCCACTTAAAAAAGGATAGAGAAACATGTAAATAATGTTAGAAAAGGGAACACACAATATTCCCTGCCGCAACATTTCCCCGAATGCCATCAAAAGAACCCAAATGGTCTAAAATTCTGGCCTGTAACTAAAATTAAAAAGTACTGGAGAGATGGAGATAATGTTAAAAGAATAGGACAGATAGAAATGGAATGGGTTTTTTAAATGAGCACCTTACACCCCACGGGTTTGAATGCAGACTTTGATCTTTTTAATTTTTATATGAAACTTTGTGCAAGTTTGGAGTTTAACAATAATATAGATTTTTTTACGTTTTTTTTATATAAATAAAAAAATTCTAATAAAAATAAGGTTTTAAAGTTAAACAAATATGATATGAATCTCTAAAACATGCACATGGTTTTAAAAATAATGTCTGGTATTTATTGCACTGTAATTCTATGTAATTTTATTTCTCCTTTACCTATGTCAAATACCGAAAATGCTTATCCGAATGAGAAATATTCGTTTTTATTTAATCTGAAATTGAAATGAATTGAGGTCTATGGAGAATGAGAACATTTTGTGTTATTTTTTATCCAAAAACTGAAATATATTGATGCCTATGGAGAACAATTCGGTTTATGTCACTTGAATCTGAAAACCGAAATACATTGATTCTTATGGAGAACAATTCGGTTTATGCCATTTAAAAACAAAACACACTGAAGTTTTATACGAATTGACTATGTGAAGACCGAATAACCGAAATTCGAAGGGTCTAAAACGAAAAAACACGAACACACGAGTCCATAAGACCATAGAGAACAGTTTTTGGAAACCATAGAGTTTATAAGTGAATAGAAAAATCGGGACTCCGGTGTTGCACCGGAAGTGACGCGACGTAACATCGGCTCACGAAATTCGTGGAATTTTATTTGATTGTTAGGTGTATTTAAGCGGCCTCATCCTCCATGAGTGCAGCCAGGTTCTGATGAAGCCCAGTCGACGGGCGAAATGCGTAAATCAGGCCCTACTCATTGGGGCTGAGACATATGTGGAATACCTGCCAGCCAGGAGGACCTTGTTTTTCTACTTGTTTCCAGACACTGAAGTGTAAGAAATTTTATGTATTTTTATTAAATTGTTTTGTATGATATTTACATCTTCTCATTATGTGGAGATCGCAAGGAAATAGAGACCCAAGAAGAAGATTCAAACGTTTTTGTATACTATTTGTCCCATATGTATGGACTGTAATGTGAGTGCTGCATATATACATTTTGCACAATTTTTGTACCTGTTTACACTATATGTAAAGTCTGGACATATATCCAGCTACACTGGTCACTTTAAAAAGCACTTTAGCGCACTGTCACTTTCTTTGTGATTTTTCTTGTACCTTAATTTGGCACTGAGGGATAGTGGCCTGACAGCCTGCTGCTTGTGTGAATTTTACATTAGCGCCACTAACCTCATAACCCCACCAATCGTTTTTGTTTTGCTTACATATTTTTTCTTTATTCTCTACATTCATTTTATATATACACTGAACAAAATTATACGCAACACTTTCGTTTTTGCCCCCATTTTTCATGAGCTGAACTCAAAGATCTAAGACTTTTTCTATGTACACAAAAGGCCTATTTCTATTTCAAATATTCTTCACAAATCTGTCTAAATCTGTGTTAGTGAGCACTTCTCCTATGCCGAGATAATCCATCCACTTCCAGGTGTGGCATATCAAGATGCTGATAAGACAGCATGATTATTGCAAAGGTGTGCCTTAGGCTGGCCATAATAAAAGGCCACTCTAATATGTGCAGTTTTATCACACAGCACAATGCCACAGATGGTCGCAAGTGTTGAGGGAGCGTGCAATTGGCATGCTGACTGCAGGAATGTCCACCAGAGCTGTTGCCCATTAATTGAATGTTCATTTCTCTACCATAAGCCGTCTCCAAAACCGTTTCAGAGAATTTGGCAGTACATCCATCCGGCCTCACAACCGCACGTGTAACCAGGGCCAGCCTTAGAGGTGTGCGACCTGTGCGATCACACCGGGCGCAACACCCCAGGGGGCGCATTCCCGGCCGGAAAAAAAAGTTTGCCGGTGGAGGGGGTGGAGCTCACCCGTTGAGAGGTGGAGACGGGGAGCCGTGGACGGCATGAGTAAGTGCTGCTCGCGCTCCCCACACACAGTGATAATGCAGGGTATAGTAAATCTGATGGAGAGAGACAGACATGGCAAGGAAGAGGAAAGGGACAAACATGGGAAGGGAGAGACACATACATGGAGGGAGAGGAAAGAGACAGGCATGGACGGGGCACCACTGGGGAGGCCCGCAAAGGGTGCCGGAAAACTTAAGGACTGCGTTAAACTGCTTGTACCCATACCAGCCCAGGACCTCCACATCCAGCATTCTCACCTCCAAGATCGTCTGAGACAAGCCACCCGGCCAGCTGCTGCCACAATCAGTTTGCATAACCAAAGGATTTCTGCACAAACTGTCAGAAACCATCTCAGGGAAGCTCATCTGCATGCTCATGGACCTCATCGGGGTCTCGAACTGATTGCAGTTTGTCGTTGTAACCGACTTGAGTGGACAAATGCTCACATTCGATGGCGTCTGGCACTTTGGAGAGGTGTTCTCTTCATGATGAATCCCGGTTTTCACTGTACAGGGCAGATGGCAGACAGTGTGTATGGCGTCTTGAGGGTGAACGGTTTGCTGATGTCAATGTTGTGGATCGAGTGGCCCATGGTGGCGGTGGGGTTATGGTATGGGCAGGAGTATGCTATGGACAACAAACACAGGTGCATTTTATTGATGGCATTTTGAATGCACAGAGATACCGTGACGAGATCCTGAGGCCCATTGTTGTGCTATTCATCCACAACCATCACCTCATGTTGCGGAAACTGCACATTTTAGAGTGGCCTTTTATTGTGGCCAGCCTAAGGCACACCTTTGCAATAATCAAGCTGTCTAATCAGCATCTTGATGTACCACACCTGTCAGGTTAATGGATTATCTCAGCAAAGGAGAAGTGCTCACTAACACAGATTTAGACAGTTTTGTGAACAATATTTGAAATAGAAATAGGCCTTTTGTGTACATAGAAAAAGTCTTAGATCTTTGAGTTCAGCTCATGAAAATGGGGGCAAAAACAAAAGTGTTGCGTTTATAATTTTGTTCAGTGTACTTTTAGGTGATGGGGTTTCTTTAAATGCAGCCCTTATAAAAGACATGCTATCATTTATATTTCTACACTACCAAATTAATCTAGGAGTGATTTTAAAATAATGACACAATTATAAAATATATATATATATATATATATATATATATATATATATATATATATATATATATATATATAAAACTACATTAACCTGGTCAACATTTAAAAATAAAAGACAAATATTGGTTTCATTGAGTATAGATAATCACGCACAGAATATGTTTTCCTCAAAGAACCTTCACTTTACTCTCAATTTTTATCACTGCCACGATGTAAAACGTGTCAAATATGAAAAAAAATAATCGTTCAATGGAAGCAAAGTATATAGCTGTATTAATGTGGACATTTAACCAGAAGAATAAACAAGGGCTAGGAAGGTGCACTGGAGAAATGAAGGTTATGCACGGAATGGATTTAACTTCCCGTTATGTTTCTTACTTCCTCCAGCAAAGGAACCACATCCGAATATATCACGGATTGAGAGGTCTGCAGGAAGAAGATTTATAGACCAAAAACACAATGAAAAAAAATGCACTGAATTTCTATTGTGTTGTCACGTGGCCTTTTTGATCTGCTATTTAAAATTCCAATGTACATCTATTGCAAAATATATAATATTAGTATGATCATGATTTGGGTCATATACGCATCTATTATATCAGTCAGTGTTCCAAATACTATAGTGCCAGCTAAAGTATGTAGGAGTAATGAAGAACTCAGTGTCGCCCAAGCTCGGAAGACCAACATCTGTGGGATAGGCAGCTTGATTGTGCATGAACATAGATCCGTTTGAATACATACGCTAATAATAACAAAATCAATAATTGTAAACAGCCCACTAATACTGAACTATGTGTTTATGCTTGAATGGATCTGTTTATTCCCTCCCCACACATACATTTTGCTTCCAGCTTTTAGAAGCAAACCAAGAACGCCAGAGACCAAATGAAAGAGAGGCTGAGAGGGGAATAACTGGAGCTGAAACAGGTTGACATGAGAAAGTCACAGAGCATTAAACGTGATATTATGTGAAGATGTCATTCAGCCGTGTGTGTGTTACTGTGACTCAGGCTAGTCCCAGCTAAACAGAAAGCAGACTGCAAAGTGCCAGAATAGGTGCAGACTAATGAAATATGGTACAGAAGAAGACCACTGAATCACTCCACTTAACAGTATGATTCGTTTGTCTTACTAGCCAATCAGAAAGCACAGATGAATGCTGGAAAATTGTTTCTAAGCACAAGCTATGTTTACAATTACAAATGTTAACCCTGTAATCACCACAGGTTTTATGCCATAGTTGACCATCTGTGCCTTAAATGCTTATTTCAGACCTACAACTAGGGTTGCCACCTTTTCCTCAAAAAAATACTGGCCTTGGTACTGTCTCCATAGACTTAACAATGGCCTGATGCCAATTTTTTACCGGCCTGCCGGTAAAATACCGGCCAGGTGGCAACCCTACCTACAACCAAGTGTAACACTAGGAGGCTAGGCAATCATAACTTTGGCCTTAACTTTTAAAGTTCTTTTGTCAATTCCCTACAATACCCTCTTTATATGCAAATGCAGCCCATTGGTTAATCATTGTGCTCATGAGCAGAAACGAGTAGCACATGTGTGCATTATCCAGATTTGTACATGCACAATATGCATGACCTTAAAGTGCACACTAAACTTTTTCGGGTCACTTGTGCTTCTAATATGCTCTCACCAACACTCTCTTAACAAGGTCAATTCTGTTGGTGGCATGCAAAAATGGGGCTCACCAGACCCTGATCATACAGCGCAGGGCAATTAGCCACACTAGTGCATCCAGCTGAGCTCTTCCTCTAAGGATGAAAGGGTTAACAAATAGTTTAGTTGTCCTTTAAAAGTAAAGCTGATAGAAGGTACATGGTATGCTATAAAACATCACCAGCTCATATCTGCAGTGCACAGCTGACAATAAAGGATGTTTCATATCAGAATAGGTACTCACTGCCCTACTAATCTAACTTGTGTTTGCTTGTGGTACTAAGAGCCAACTTTAATATTAAAGAGGCATTGTTGTTTTTTCCAGATATAAGCACATTCCAAAGCTGCAAATAAAACCAGATGTTACTTTTTTATATATTTATGTGTATTCCTTATTTTTACATATGTGTAAAATGCCTTATGAGAATGAGCAGGCAGGGCTTTTCATGCAAATCAATTTACATTAGTCATTAATGACTCAAGTCAAGCAAACAGCTAATTAATCAAAATGAACACATTCACTACCAATGACTGATTGTACACTTGGACAAACCAATATGGATCACTAGTGTCGATTGGAATGGACAACATACATATAAGAAATGTAACACAATCTCTATAGCAGTCCCTGAAGTGTGTGCATTTTGGTTTTCTCATTGAAAAAATCCCTCCCCCTGAAGGCTCATAATTTCTATGTTTTCTTTTTCTTCTCTTTTTCTCTACCTCTTTGTTTACAATGTGGTATGATTGATATAATACCTCATTGCCGTTGCGATATTTTATGTGTCTGGTTTTTGGAAAAACGAGGATATCTTTTGTTATGTTAAAAGATTTGGTATTGTATGCTGTTTTCTCGAAAGTATTTGAATGGATGGCAATTTGCACACATAGGAGATGTGTTCGTGTCTTAATAAAAACTTTTATTTCGAAAAAAAAAAGGGTTAAATAATTCTGCAACCTCTATGTGTTTTTCATGGTTAGTGAACAATGGCATTTAGTGTATCTGTCCTCTACGCTAACTGAAATAAAAGGCTGAACATAAAAAGTAAGGCAATCTGAGGCAAAGCTCAATATTGCAGGTTAGACTAGATAACAGAGTTGAAGGAGGTGCACCATTAGTTTTAAAGGCAATGTCACTACATCCAGTTATTTATTGGAAATTCCTTTCTTCAGAGTACAAAAAAAATTGCTGGTGAAAATTCTAGATTGTAAGATTATGAGCAGGGCTCTCATGTATCAGTCTGTTCTACCTTATCTAATCCCCTCTATGCTCTGTAGCCAGCACTACATAAATTGTTTGAGTAATATAAATAAATATTAAGTAATGTAAAATATTGCTTGCTTTTCAGGCACACACACAAAGAAATAATAAAACAGTATATTATATAGTACAGTGCTGTCTTCTCAATTAAATGTGGAAAGGAACACTAAAAATCTACTCAATATGCCCATAATGCATACGTCTGGAATGATTAGGGGATAACCAATATGCCCCAATGTATCCCTGAATAAGTCCGCAATTAGGACATCATAGCCGATACCTGCCAAAACTGATAGCACCCAAAACACGCCTGAGATGCACCGAACCAAAATGGTAGTCTTTATCCTACCCATAGATTTCTATGGGGAGCATATGACTCATTTCGGGAGGACTTTGGCTATAAAAAAAATATTTTTGAGAAAATAGGAAATAGCCCCGGTGAGGCTACTAAGATAATCATGGGGGGTCAGAGCAATCAATTATATTAGGGCCAAGGGCTACTAGCCCAGGCACCCCTAACATGGCCGGGGCTTAGAACTGCCCAAATGGCTCCCACCCCCCATAAAATAGATAAGCGGTCAGTGCTAAAATAAAAATGAATCCACCTGTTCTAAGCATCCATCCTTGCAGGGATTTCATTCAAGAAATCCCAGGTTCACCACTGGCTGGTTTTCAAAAACCAAAAAAGTTAATTTCCCTGTCGACTCCCCTGGCACTTAAAGTCAGGGTAAAGATGGGGGTAGGTAGTGAATTAATCTATTTTACATTTTTTGATTAGGAATGTGAGCCTTTCAGCAGCCCCCAGACCTGGGGGTCTTCATTTATTTTTAATGGGGTGTCTGGGGGTATTTAGGCAGCACCCTGACCCCAAGGGGGACCTTTATTTATTTATAACAGGATTTGGGGGAGATTTGGCCCCAGAGCCCTAAGACCCAGTGGGGGGGGGGGTTAACCAAGGGGTCTGGGAGCATTTGCCGGGGGAAGGGGATTCATTTTTAACAAGGGGGTTAGAAAGGCAAGTATCCCTGGCCCCCGATGTTCATGGGGCTGGGAGTCATTTGTCCGGTTCCCAGCATCGGTTATAACAGTGGCTGGGCCACAATGTCTATTATGGGCCTGGGGAGGTTTTGCCAGCTCCATTTAATATTACTGCCCCCCTAATTTTAATTGGGGCCAGTTGCAGTCTGCTGGTCCTGGGGAAGCTTTCTTTTTTTATTAAATTTTTACGTTTGCATTTCAATTCTCCAGATCACATCTGGAGAATTGAAATGACCGAAATTTGGAGCCTGTTCAGGGGTGACCAGGGCATATTGAGTAGCCGAAAACCTGTGGTTTTCATGGCAAAAATGTCCCAATCCAAAGGCCTCTGATGCCTGGGTTTCCAAACGGCCAATTTTGATCCGAATTCATCAATACTGAGTAGCTGCATTTTCGTGATTTTCTTCAAATTGGCTATTATGCCGGGCTATATTGATTAGATACTTCATATTTTAAGCTGTGAGACTATGCTGCCCCAACTGTTGGCATGATAGAGTGCTGTATTGAGGGTTGGAGTGTTGAGAAGAGAGATCTTGAATTCTATTCTATTAGTTACTTTAGATCAGAGCTTTCCAAACTGTATGTCGTGACACATTAGTGTGTTGGCTGCAGTGTGCAGGTGTGTTGAGCGAACAGCCCTCTGCCTGCAACATCATTTTTTTAGGGAGCCCACATGATGTCTCACATATAGACAGGAGCCTTTTACACATTGAGAAAGCCATATAGCCTGTGTGTGTGTATATATATATTACATTACATAACATTTATTTGTACAGCGCCACCAATTCTCGTAGTGCTTGGTACAGAGCATAGAAGGGACCTACATACTAAGTTAGACAAACTAGTACAGACTGGTACATGAGGTAGAGAACCCTGCTCGTAAGCTTACAATCTAGAGGGAATGGGGTCCATGAGGGATTAAGGGATAGAAGAGGTCAGAGGCAGTGAAGTTGTAGTAACAGTAGAGTGGATGGGAGGCACTAGGTGGGATAAGTCAAAGAGGGAGTGTGTGTTCCAGCTAGGTGGGATCGGCTAGAGGCAAAGTGACTGGTAACTAGTGGGTTGGGTAGTAAGCCTCTCTAAAGAGATGAGTTTTGAGGGACTTTTTAAAGTTTGAAAAGGAGGGAGAGAGCTGGATGCTCCAAGGAAGGGAGTTCCAGAGAGAGGGGGCAGCTTAAGCAAAATCTTGGAGATACGAGTGAGAAGTGGTGATGAGATTAGTGTTAACAACTTTGAGGAGCGCAAAGGTCGTGCAGAGAGGTAACGGTTAACAAGGGAGGAAATGTACGTAGGAGCAGAGGAGTGGAGGGCTTTTTGTAGGTTAAAGACAGAATTTAAAATTTTATCCTCGAGCAGACGGGAAGCCAGTGGAGGGCCTTGCAGAGAGGAGCAGCCGAATCAGACCGACGTGCAAGAAAGATGAGTCTGGCAGCCGCATTTTGGATAGACTGTAGGGGAGCCAGACGAGCCAGAGGTAGTCCAGTCAGAAGACCGTTACAGTAGTCCAGACGAGAGATCACAAACGAGTGCACTAGAATTTTGGCGGTCTCTTCGCTGAGGAACGGGCGAATGCGTGCAATGTTCCTTAGGTGCAGCCGACAAGGTTTGGCCAAGGACTGAATTTGAGGAACGAAGGAGAGAGCAGAGTCAAAAGTGATCCCAAGACATCAAACGCGGTCAGCCGGTACGATTATAGCATTATCAACGGTGACTGTGAACCCAGGTGTAGGGACAGCGGTTGAGGGAGGGAAGATAATCAGTTCTGTTTTGGAGAGGTTAAGTTTCAGGTAGCGATCAGACATCCAAGCGGAGATGGCTGACAGACACTCAGCTACACGTGACACTAGAGAGGGAGTGAGGTCAGGGGAGGAGAGGTAGTATCATCCGCATACAAGTGGTAGTGAAAGCCAAAAGAGCGGATGAGTTCTCCCGGAGAGGTAGTGTAGAGGGAAAACAACAGCGGGCCAAGGACCGATCCTTGCGGAACACCAACAGAGAGCGGAACAGGCGACGATGTCGCTCCAGCAAACGACACTGGATAGGAGCGCTCAGATAAGTACGACTCGATCCAAGAGAGTGCCACACCACCAAAGCCAAGCGAGGATAATCTATTAAGAAGGAGGCGGTGGTCAACGGTGTCAAAGGCAGTAGAGAGATCTAAGAGGATCATCACCGAGAAGTGGCCTTTAGATTTGGCAGCAAGGAGGTCATTTGATACTCTAGTAAGGGCTGTTTCAGTAGAGTGTAAGGGTCTAAAGCCAGATTGAAAAGTGTCAAGTAGCTCATTGTGAGTCAGAAAGTCTGTCAGTCACAAGTGCACTGTTTTCTCCAGCAACTTGGACACGAAGGGGAGAAGGGATATAGGACGGTAGTTAGATGGAAGAGTAGGGTCGAGGGAAGATTTTTTCAATACAGGTACGATTTGGGCTTGCTTGAAGGTTGACGGTACTATTCCAGAGGACAGGGAGAGGTTTATGAGATGGGTTAGAGTTGGACAAAGTAGAGGGGAAAGAGAGGATACAAGGTAAGACGGGATGGGATCAAGCGCACAAGTAGTAGATTTCGAGCAGGAGAGCAGATCGTCAACCTCTTTCTCAGCTACAGGAGAGAAGATATTCAGAGTGGGTTTGGTGTATGGGAACGAGGCAGGAGGTAGTTGAAGCAAGTCACGGGAGGTGAAGTTACACCTGATAGCGTCGATTTTGTTTTTGAAGTGAGAGCCAAGGTCTTGGGCCGTAAGAGCGGAGCAGGGCGGAGGAGCAGGAGGGCAGAGGAGAGCATTAAATGTTGAGAATAGACGTTTAGGATTCGATGAGTGGGTGGATATTAAGGTTGAGAAGTATTGTTGCTTGGACTGAGCGAGAGCAGAGTTGTAGGAACACAGCACGAATTTGTAATGAAGGAAATCCTCCTTGCAACGTGATTTCCTAAAACGCCGCTCAAACGTGCAAGTACATTTTTGGAGGTATCGTGTTTGCTTAGTGTGCCACGGTTGTTGGTTGGGTCTGTGGGCACGTTTGGCAACAACAGGGGCAATGTTGTCAAGGGCTGAGGTGAGGATACTGTTATAAGAGTTAGCTGCTTTCTCTGGACATGAGGTGGATTCCAAGGAGGGGAGGGAGGTTTGAAGAGCAGTGGTAAGTAGTGGGAGGGTGAAGTTAGATAGCAGTCTTTTGAATTCGGCCGGGGGGAGACGTGCAGTAGTCGACTGAGGTATAGTGGGATAGAAGGGAAGAAGGTGGTGGTCAGACAGGGGGAAAGGTGAATGGGAAAAGTTAGAGATGGTACATGATTTAGTGAATACTAGGTCTAGTGAGTGACCGACAGTGTGGGTTGGAAAGTTGGTCCACTGGGAGAGGCCAAAGGTAGAGGTGAGGGAAAGGAGTTTTGAAGTAGCAGGAGAGTTGGTTAGGTCAAGTGGAATGTTAAAATCTCCCAGGATGAGACATGGTACATCAGTGGCAAGAAAGTTGGGGAGCAACGCAGAGAATATATCCCTATATATATCCCCTGTCAGGGCATGGACTCCACTAGACCTTTCAAGGTGTGCTGTGGTATCTGGCACCAAGACATTATAAACAGATCCTTTGAGTCTTGTAAGTTGTGAGGTGGATCAGACTTGTTTGTCCAGCACATCCCACAGATGCTCCATTGGATTGAGATCTGGGGAATTTGGAGGCCAAGACAACACCTTGAATTCATTGTTCTGTTCCTCAAACTATTCCTGAACCATGTTTGCTTTGTGGCAGGCCATAGGTGGTAAGTGTCAAAGAAAGTGTCATCCACATGAATGGCAGGACCCCAGGTTTCCCAACGCATTGCCCAAAGCATCAGACTGACTCTGTCGGCTTGCCACCTGTCAGTGGTCATGTTATGGCTGATCAGTGTGTGTGTGTGTGTGTATATATATATATATATATATATATATATATATATATATACACACACACATACACACAAGAGCATTTTAGATTATAGAGAGCCCTTTTGTCTTTGTATATATAGAATTAAGTCTTTTACATACAGAGAGAGCCATAGACTACATATATTTAGATAGGAGCCTTTGACATACAGAGAGAGCCATATAATCTGTGTATATATAGATAGCAGCCTTTTACATTTAGAGAGAGCCACACAGTTTGTATATTTATATATATATATAGAGAGAGAGAGAGAGAAAGAGACAGGAACTTTTGACATAAAGAGAGCGATATAATCTGTGGATATGTGTATATAGAGATAGAGCCATATAGTCTGTGTATATATAGACAGGAGTCTCTTACATAGAGAGAGCGATGTAGTTTGTATTTATATATTTATATATATATATATATATATATACCGTATTTGATCGATTATAAGACGACCCTGATAATAAGACGACCCACCAAACTTTGGATATTCCTTTAGGAAAAAAACTAAAAGCCTGAATATAAGACTACCCTAAAGGAAAAAAGTTCAACTTGTATATATTCACATGTAAATTGATTTTTTAATAAAAAATTATGATATCAAAAAATGCATTTCTTGTTTTTATTTCCTTTTATGTGCCAATGCTGCCTCTCTATTTCCCTTGCCCCCAGCTTTGTCTCTCTCCTCCCCTTAGTGTTGTCTCTCTCTCGCCCTCCCTTTGACTCCCCCCTCGCCTCTGTCTCTTCCCCCCCTTGTTTCTCTCTGCCCCCCTCCCCTTGTAACTCTGTGCCCCCCTCCCTCCCCTTGTCTCTCTCTTCCCCCCTCCCTCCCCTTGTCTCTGTCTCTTACCCCCTCCCCTTGTTTCTCTCTGCCCCCCTCCCTCCCCTTGTTGCTCTGCCCCCCCCCTCCCCCTGTCTCTCTGCCCCCTCCCTCCCCCTCACCTGTAACTCGCTCCCTGGTGGCTAGTGGGTGCAGCTGGGGGATGTCTGCACGATACGTGCAGACATCCTCCATGCTGCCCGACACCTCCGTCTATTATGACGGACAGCCGGTACGTCATAATAGATGGCAGTGTCGGGCAGCATGGAGGATATCTGCACTATCATGCAGACATCCCCCGGCTGCCCCATTCTCCCTGGTGGCTAGCGGGGTAGCAGAGGATGTCTGCGCGATGAGCGCAGACCTCCCCTGGTGGCGCCCGGCACGACCGCCGTGACTTTTATGACGAAGCCGGAAGTACCAGCAGTCGTGCCGGGCGGCAGCAGGGGGAGTCTGCGCTCATCGCGCAGACATTCCCCTGCTGTTAGAGAGGGGGATCCAGGTCCCCTGCAGCTCTGTGGGGGACCTGGATCCCTGTCTTATAGTCTGACCTCAAGTTTGAGGTCAGATTATAAGACGACCTCGATTATAAGACGAGGGGTATTTTTCAGAAAAAAAATTCTGAAAAAACCTTGTCTTATAATCGAGCAAATACGGTATATATATATATAAAGAGCGAGACAGGAACTTTCAACATAAACAGGGAGCCATATAATCTATGTATATATAGATAAAGCCATATAGCATGTGTATTTATAGACATGAGTCTTTTACATAGAGAGAGAGCCATATACAACATATATTTAGATAGGAGCTTTTAACATATAGAGAGAGTCATATAATCTGTGTATATTTAGATCGTAGCCTTTTACATATATAGCGAGAGCCATGCAGTTTGTAAATATATACAGAGAGAGAGAGACAGGAACTTTCGACATAAAGAGAGAGCTATATAATATGTGTATATAGAGATAGAGCCATTTAATCTGTGTATATATAGATAGGAGTCTTTTACATAGAAAGGGAGCCATGTAGTGTGCATATATAGATAGTAGCCTTTGCCATTTAGATAGAGCTGTATAATCTGTGTATATATAGATAGGAGTTTTTACATATAGAAAGAGAGCCATGTAGTCTGTACATATAGATAGGAGCCTAAGACATATAGAGAGAGTCATATAATCTGTGTATATATAGATAGGAGCCTTGTACATGTATAGACGTCACTGACAAATAGAGAGAGCCATATAGTACTTGTATACATAGATATGAGCCTTTTACATATAGAGAGAGCCATAATATCCGTGTATATATAGATAGAGACCCTTTACATATATAGATTGGAGCTATTTACATATAGAGAGAGCCATATACACCAATCAGCCATTACATTATGACCACTGAGCAGTTGCAGGCCGGCAGAGGCAGTGTGATGCTTTGGGCAATGTTCTGCTTGGAAGCCTGGGGTCCTGCAATTCATGTGGATGTTACTTTGACACATACCACCTACCTTGTTGCATGGCACTGGTCTCTTTAAGCAGGATAATGCGCCCTGCCACAAAGCAAAAATGGTTCAGGAATGGTTTGAGGAACACAACGAGTTCAATGCATTGACTTGGTCCCCAAATTCCCCAGGTCTCAATCAAATTGAGCATCCTGGTAAAACACTTTATAATTAAAAATAAATCAGCCATCTGGCATTGTACAATTGCAATTGAGGCCTAACCGAACTACCTATAAAATACCAGCAGCTGAAAGTGGGAAATACAGAAATGAATAGGTACAGGATGGTTAGATGCAGTCACAGCCAACAGATGGTAAACAGCATGCTGAAGGTAAAGCAGAACAAGCACAAGCATTACACACACAAAGACGTGGGTGAAGAATGGACTAATGAATAAACATTACATGTCTAACTTGGAAACATTTCACTACACTATGAAGTGATTAAGTCATACACGTATCCAACAAACGTTTCACATGAATGAGCATAATAGACACAATGAAGGTGGGCTACAAACAGCAATAAAAATATGTTTCAATAGTCTAGAAAAAAATGATTAATGATATTAGGAAGTTGTTTGTCATAGTTTTAAAATTATTAGTTTGCCAGAGAGCTGAATTTTTTTTACCACTTTCCAAAATATGCACCGGTAGGGAGAGAGCCACAATCTCATCCGACCCTACCCAAACAGGTCCACTCCACCGTCTCATGTTACCTAGCTCGTACTCATCAACCAACCAACATAGAATAAATCTCAGCAGAAGACATTGTTTCAACAGGAAACCTAGATGCTAAACCAGTAGACTGAGCACATCCACATCAGACATTGCTTCCTTGAAAGCTCAGCAAACAATGATATTTTATTCTCTAGAAAGGAGGGGTCACTAGGCTGATGGAAGGATGTGTACGGTTCTGCATTTCTAAATACCAATTGGAAACCTACCACTCAAGCTTTCTAAAAACAGAATTAGAACATAAATAATGCTGGTCTATAACTATAAATATATAGGGTATTTCTGATGTAAATCTCCTGCAAAAGTATTTCATGCAACAGAATTAAAATGTTGCTTTGTGTTATACCGTATTAGCTATAATTAACAGATATATATAAGGATATAAGGATAATAAAGATTTATTGGAAAACTGCACTGCTGAAAAGCTTGAATGCTGAAGTGGTCGAATAATTATATTTAAATAATACGCATTTGACTGCTCGTTTTCTTTGCACATAAGAAATAAAGCAGGCAGGAAACTTGAGAAGCACACTACGTTTTCTATTTTTATTTTATTTTTACAAAGAAACCTTGTAGCTTCAACTTAGATTTCAGACATAGTCTGTGAATTTTTAACAATCCGGACTGATTTTACGCATCACTGGCTGCGAATACTGGCCCCATTACAGTATGTGATGGTCCAACTGGGATCTTTGGTCCTATTTCCGCCAGAACACATTGTCCATATTTTCTTTCATGTAAATTACTGTACACTTCACACACATGTAGGCCACACACATGTAGGCCAACATACTATAATTGATATCTATGTATCTGAGAACATCTGCTCTTGCTTCACCCGCAGAACTACTCCTTCCCTTCTGCTGTGGATTCCCAGAAATCTGGGCTGCCTAAAACAGAGATGGGATACACAGTTCTTGAACAGAGAAGTCAAATTAGACCAAGTAATCAGTTGATAAACCTAGAGCCTCAGGGTCAACATTTATAAGTAAGTGTATAATTGGCACCTGTCCCAAACTGGTCTGGACTGTCTGGCCAGCAGAATCTTGCATCACCAGCTGTCCCACCACATCTCTAAAAATCCTTGAATATCTCAAGCGAAAATGTTTTTGTGGTGTCTCATGTTGACATTATCTTGACGCTTGGTGTGGAAATTAATTACATTCAATGGAACATAGAGCGGACAGTGGTGGGTGTTCTGAGAGCGAATATAAATGGAAGGACTTTGCATCTGAGGTTGGTTCTTAGTAAAGGAAGAGACTGTAATAACTATGCTATATGGAGCTCAAGTAGTGGCCCTGTGTATAATCTGCAGTTAATCCTGAATACCCCAAGGTCATCCATGGCCATATAAAAAACCCAGAGACTTCCTATAAAGTCTCACAGACTTGAGGGTGGGTTTTTGTCTCTCTTGAGAGGAGGTTTGGATTTGCAAAGACAGCAGAGGGTTCTTCTGCATGTTCAGGCTCCTTATCATTTGTTATATATCTAAGTCCTATAGTACACATCTGTTGTGTCCCTGGGTGGGGTGACATGTTAGGTATATCAGTTGTTCACTGGACAGGCACACTCATATATCTAGAATGTCCAACCTCCCTATACCACAGCAGAATATAAGGGAACCTTCCCCTAACCTCATCCAGTGGTCCTGAACTTCCCCGGACCAATTTTATATGCATATGTCCAAAACAGATAAGTGAGCTTGCAAGCAGAGCTCTCTCTGGATATAAAATATAAACAAACACTGATACAGAAGTGACAGAGGATACCGTTTCTTGAGATACTGCTCTTCAGAGATGTTGGAGCTGTGCATAAAAAAACACGTTATGGACACCAGCTTTTTTGTTGCAGCCATCACCCTAACTGGAGGAGCACACAAAGACATCTCACACGGTATCAGCCTGGTAAATCAGGCAGGGAGCAGACTCTCATTTGAATTTAGATGACTGGTCTCTCTTCTGTCCCCCCACTGTCGACCTCCCTATTCCCTTGCGTATCTGGCTCATTAGCATCGTGTGTAGTCTACTAATGTAAGCGGCTGGCGTGTCACCATGTGACGAGCCAGAAGCTCCCCAGTGTCACTAAAGGAGATGTAAAAAATAGCAAAAAATCACTTTATGATTCAAAAAACATTTCACACTGAACCGGAGTGCTGAGGATTTCTTGCTATTTTTCATATTGGGGATATGGAGAAGCCCTGCTTATGAACCCATCCTTTGGAGTGATGCATAACCAGATCATTTTGGTGTGTACTAAAGGAGATGTGACATTTGTCTCAGTCACACTTTCTCGTCCTTGTTTTTATATTGTAACCCCCCCATCCCTCCCCACCCCCCTTATTACATGTCATTTCAAATATCCTGCCAGTTCTAAGTGATACATTTGTCATGCTGTGAAAAGTGTTAAACAGTATAAATGTATTGTAAATGGATGGAGTAAATTACTGGTATTAGTTTTCCCAAGGTGGAATGAATCTTTTAAATAAACTAACTTAGGTCATTGTGCTCTTAGATATTTGCCACTGTCCTAAATGGGTACATTTATGGGGGAAATAATATGATATGGGCATTAACTATGGATGAACTCAATGAAGTAACAAGCAAACCATCTAATCTTATATTCATGGAACATTGCCCTGTAATCACAGTAGGAATTTACTAGAAACTGATATATTCTAGATATGCATTTGTATAGGGTTCATTTTAGGAAATATCTTCAACAGACGATAATGTGGATTGATTTATTGACTTTGACAGTATATTTTTTTCTGATCTATATTCTGAAAGTCAAATGTATAACACAGCACTGCCAAACTGTAGCAAATGAATTAAAAGGATAGGAAATTTACTTTTTCATGGGTAAGTGAAGCAAATGACTGTGCAGTAAGCTTAAGATATCTACAGCCCTTCTATTAAACATGCTGTTCATATCACTAGTTTAGTAAATAAAATCTGTTGGTTAGACAGACTAGAGTCCCGCTGTCTACATCAATGAAAATGCAGCGGAAATATTGCTCTAGAGAAACATTGAAACATAGAATGTGTCGGCAGATAAGAACCATTCAGCCCATCTAGTCTGCCCAATTTTCTAAATACTTTTATTAGTCCCCAGTTCCCTGTCTTATAGCTAGGATGGCCTTGTGCCTATCCCACGCATGCTTAAAATCCTTGACTGTGTTTACCTCTAACACTTCCGCTGGAAGGCTATTCCATTCATCAACTACACTCTCAGTAAAGTAATACTTCCTCATATTGCTTTTAAATCTTTGCCCCTCTAATTTAAGACTACGTCCTCTAGTTGTGGTAGTTTTTCTTCTTTTAAATATACTTTGTTCCTTTACTGCATTGATTCCCTTTATGTATTTAAAAGAAACACCACATAAAATCCTGAAACAATGAATAATTGAGCAAAGCCTTTATTGTATTATTTTTTTCAATACATAAACAATATTTAGTTGACTAATTAATATATTACTGGAAACTGTCAGGGATAGGTAAAATATAGTTGTTTTAGGATAAGTAGCTAAACTAATCAATGTATTGTTTACAACAGACCTCTTCTTGATTAATAGTGCATTTTCTACTTTTGAATTGTAGATTAAAACAACTAAATTAAGCCAGGGCTTGACAAACCCCGGGCGCCAGGTCGCCATGGTGACCAGAAAATCAGACCAGGCACCTTGGTCATATGTAGCCCCTTGCCGTGATGCACGTGGGGGGAAAGTCTGTGTTGATTGCACAGACTGTAAGCTCTGCCCCCTCACGCAACGCGCTCTAGAGCCAGGGTGCTGAGGTAAAGCAGCAGAGAGAGTGGACACATTTAAGGGGGAAAAAATGGCTAACTTGTTTGTATATGTGAGGTGACTTACTAGATGTATGTGAATGGATGTCTGTGTGGTGTGTGCATGTGACTGGATGTCTGTGAGGTGTGCATGTGTGACTGTGTATGGGACTGACTGGATGTCTGTGAGGTGTGCGTCTATGACTCTGTGCGTGATTATGTGTGTATGTTTGTGTGATTTGATGTGCCATTGCTGGCTCCTAAAGTCAAATCAACTTTGTCAAGCCATGAATTATGCCATAAAAAAACTGATTATTTGTATATGCAATGGGTGTTTTGAACATTCAGGTTATACATTATATACCATGCCTGCTTGGATTTTAGCTAAATAGTACAAAAACAACCCGTTTTGAATTGTTATGTAACATATGCAATTCTCACAAGTGAATGTACAACCGTCATCATTCCTGAAAGTATAACGTCACTATTAAATAAATGAGAAGTACCCAAGGCTGCATGATATGTGGCCCTTAGTTTTAAAACACTGAACAATGTCGAAAAATAATGATTTTCAATCATTCGGACATATCCTAAGAATACTAGTCCGTTTATACCTTTAGAGCCGTGCAAGTTTTTCGTTTTCATATTGTCTTTTTAAGTTTATATTAAACTATGAAAAATATAATTACATTTTTATAAAACAAATTGAAAATGTTAAAGCATCATGGCCAGTATTAAACAGTTTTTCATAAATACTGCCATACTGTATATTAATTGTATCAATTGACAGTGCATTGTGGTCGAAACAAGTGGCATTCTAAAGTCAGAGTGATGCAGGAGTCACCTTTTCTAAGGCAATGCGTATATGGGTTTGCTTCAGCTGAAGCGTCAGCACAATACAGGATAGCTACTCTACAGTATGGATGTTTTATATGCTGATCTTGAGAAAAAGGATCAGAAAAGACTGATAATTCCAAAATCATAGCATGTCTTTATTACACCTCTGGGCTTTTCAAAAGCATTACCTTGGTGATAGAAATACAAATAACAGAACAATAGGTGTATTATATTCCTTGTTATACTTACCACCTACCTCTAAATATAGGATTCAGGCACTAGGTCCAATGTATATTTATAAAAATAAATAAATTTAAACATTTTTAAATGCTCAAATCATTGTCCAAAATGACTCTGTGCTGAGCTGTTACTCAATGGCCAATTTTACTAATATTGACAGTAACACTAGCCATTTAAACACCACAGAGATATATACAACAAACATGATTTTCGAAGAGTTAAATATTAATTTCCATAAAATCGGCACATTATCCTGGTCCTTAAAACCACATAATCGGTGCAATTTGAGTGTCTAGCAGTTGATCTCTCTGCTTTGTATCCAGCTCTTAGATTCTGTTCTGCAATGAATAATTAACAGCACAGCCTCCTAATGCAGGGCTTGCATTGACTATGAGGATGGCAGTTCTGCCTGTCCTTCCTCCATGCTTGTCCGATGTCACAGCATTCATCATACTTCCAGAAAGCTAAACCCCTCCCAGTGTGAAGGACACAAGAAAGCGTAATGTGAGCTTTAATTAAATATGTGTGCTCTGCACTGTAATTCCAACCTTTCATTTGCGTGCCTTCAATGCTAAACCCACATCCAAGGCAGGCACATAAACATTTCTCACAAAATTTTCCATAGCAAGCATGTGAGGAAGGCATAGCCTGTTATCTCTTCATTATCTGGGGGCAGTGCCGCCGAATGTCTTTTTTTGGCATCTTAGATGGCAGTGGGTGGCAGGAACCTGTGCGATAGCTAATCATAAAGAAGGTGAAAAGTTTGGATCCCTGGGTAAGATAACAAAACCATGCAGTCACAAACAGGATATACAGGCATTACAGTATTGGTAGATGGATGTGTACATATATTTTAACTGAACATATTAAAAAAATACATATATACATCCATATATATATATATATATATCCACAGTGCAATCTTTAATTGCAGCATAGATCAAAATCTAAAAATAATAAGCACAGACCATTCTTAAAGAGGGAGTAAACCCCCCAAAACTTTTTATATATGAAAGGCCCTTTGTTTTATATCAGTTTTAAATGGTACTTCTGGGGGGAAAGGACAAAAAAGTCCAGTATTAGTTTTAAGGAACATTTATCTTATGCAGCGAACTTTGCCATCTGCATCTTGTGGGGATCCTACTAGAGTGGCATTTCCTGAGTGTCCCATTTTGTTTCTGTTGAAGGCTTGCTAACACAATGCACATTACCAGATATTTAGTCTTCCAGGCTACTGGTATCAAGAAAACACAAGTGAGAAGCAGTAAATCCAGTGACCAGGGTTACCTAGAACGCTTTTCCTTTGTAAACAGACCTGTAACTTATACACAACCATGAGAGATGAGGAAAGAGTTATACTAGGAAGTATGTTGTGTGTGTTTTATAATGAAATACCTCTATTATACAGTGTTAATGAATATAAGTATAAGTATTTTATCTATTGGTAAGATAACACAAAGTCGATGTATAGCTAAACGTTATCTCTGCTTACTACTGGATCTAGGATATGTTTGTTATTGGCTGATCACTCTGACAGCCCTCCAAGACAGTAGGGAACACATTTATTGGGTGTCAAAACACACAAAACAAAGTACCTGTTAAACACTCTTCTAAATATGAGAAATATAAAAAGCTATCAAAATCAACAATGGAAGAGTTTTTTTTTTTAAAGGATACTTTAATAGCACCTAATGGCACTCTTTTGCTCCAAAAACAATATTTTTGATTAAACATTTTTAAAAAGATTTTTTATTGCCAAGCCCCTTTAAGTATAATAAACAGTGCGTGGTTTGGGGTAAAAAAAAACAAACAAAAATGTTTATACTTCTAGAAACCTTTATCTATCTAGAATCCACAAGTGTAAAATGCATATCATTTTTCTATAAAACTACATTCTAAACCTAATAGGATCTCCTAATCAGGGGTAGGTACCAAGAATGTTTGTGGTGGATATTTACTTGACTTTGTTATGACTTGACTTTGGACCTTCACAGAAGCAAGGAATCAGACACCAGCATCCTTCAGACACTGCCCACCCTGACTCCTATTGCAGTCCAAGGATATTTGCTGGTTCTAATCTAAGCTGCCCAATTTTCTAAATACTTTCATTAGTCCCTGGCCTTATCCTAATTCTAGTATAGCTTTATGCATTCCATGCATGCTTAAACTCCTTCACTTCAGCTTTAAAGCTATTCTATGCATCCACTACCTTCTCAGTAAAGTTATACTTCCTGATATTACTTTTAAATATTTGCTCCTCTAATATAAGACTATGTCCTCTAGTTGTGGTAGTTTTTCTTCATTTAAATATATTCTCCTCCTTTACTGTGTTGATTCCCTTCATAAATGTAAATGTTTCAATCATATCCCCCCGTCTCACCTTTCTTCCAAACTATATATGTTAAAACCAGTTTAGAAGCGCATGTATGAAAACTCTCCAAATTATCAATATCCTTCCGGAGATGAGGACTCTAGTCATGTGACGCTTCCCCTCTTCATCTGAGAACACCTCTCCACATCAGTTTTTTTGTTGTTGTTTTTTTTTTAACCCCTTCGCGACAATGGACGTGTCAGGCACGTCCTGCCGGGAACTCCGTTCCCAACAATGGACGTGCCTGGCACGTCCTGCGGTGAATCAAGCGGTTTTCGCGATCAACGATCGTGAAAGCCGCTTTAACAGTGATGGTCTATTGCCTCGATGTCGAGGCAATAGCCAGCACTGAAATTTCTGATCTGGGGCACCCACGATCGCCCCATGGAGCAGCATGCCCCGTCAATATGGCTATGCCCTCTGAGCTTCAGGTCTGAGCTTCGGAAGTGAAAGTAACTTCACTTCCGTCGCTCTGAATATGCTACTTGACTGCCCCTAGTGGTAGTTAAGCAGCATAGCAATGTAAAAAAATAAAAATAAATATTTAATTAACTAAAAACTTGTTATATAGTTAGATTAGCCTATAGGGTTAAATGTAAATACATTTTAGCATAAGGGATAGGGTTAAAATTAAATTAAAATTAAAACATATTAAGGGATAGAATAAAGATTAGAGTTGGGGTTAAATTTAGTGTTAGGGTTACATTTTGGGTTCAGGTTGGGGTCAAAAGGTCAATATAGGAAAAAAACAAAAAACACTATTTTTGGTTTTTACCCCATAACTTGCATACCGAAAAATATGGAAACATGCATACTTCAGAACTCTGGACAACATTTAGAAACTATTTAGACGGGATCTTTTTTAATGATTTTATTTGTGTAAATTAAATTTTAGGTCAAAGTTAGAAAAAGTGGGGGTTTTCAAATTTTTCTGCATATTTTATGATTTTTTTTTGCAGTAAATTATAAGATATGATGAACATAATGGTATCTAATGAAAGCCCTTCTTGTGACGATAAAAACAACATATAATTTGTGTGGGTACAGTATGTGAGAAAGAATAAAATTGCAGCTTAACACAAACACCCCAGAAATGTCAAAACAGCCGTTGTCACCAAGGGAAAGTCAAGGTGAAAATGTCTTGTCACTAAGGGGTTAACAATCTTCCAAAACCATCCACTGTTTTTCACTTTCCTACATAAGACCATTTTCCATAACATTACATGTCCACTTCTCCTCCACACAGCCTTCGTCAAGTCCCTTATAGCGCCGCTTTTTACTTGGGCAATGTATAGACAAGGTGTCTGTAAAGGCTTTGAAGGCCCATAGAACATCATCAAAATGTTTCTTAATTGAAATGTCCCATCAGTAAAAAGTGCGTATCCAATTCTGCCCTATGCACAGAATGGTCACAAATCAAGCAGGCCCCAAGCAAGACACAGAATTGTCCACCTATTAGATTATAAGCACTATCCACGCTGGCCGTTAGACACATACCATTCAGCCCAAAACCTTTTGATGAGGGTTGGATGACAGTCAAAGAAATTAGTTATTTTGGATCTGGCTAATCACACTTGAGGATTGTGGATGAATGGTACATGGTATTTGGCATCTAAGGGACACATGACAGAGGAAAGAACAAGTCAATAGATTTCATGAAAACATGAGTATTAGAAAATACATAAAATATTACTGACCACATGGTTTTAATCACTTATCCTCTTTTTAAATATGCTTTCAAGGCAGACCCAGGAAGGTGATGACCATGGAATTGTAGTTTGGAAGAAAACTATGTTAGGAGGTATACATTTAGGTTTATTTGAGGAATAAGGTTTGCTTTGGTTTTAATTCTAGACATGTACATTGTATTCAAAATATTGCCACCATTTTAAAGAGCACAATTTACATAATAATTTACAGTATTTTCCATATTTTCGTCTCCCCAAGTAAAGGAGACTTTATGAAACCAGCTAACACGCTAGGAATAAGTGTCCTTATGCAAGTGAAAGTGACTTTATTTTGTATCCATAAGAAATGTGGGTGCCAACCCTTACAGGCCTCTGAGTGCCAGGAGTGGCACAGATGCCATAGGTTCTCCATCACTGGATTAACATATTCTCATCAGACCAAACATCAAAAGTATCATACCAGCAAATTCAAAGTGACAGGCCCAACCTTCAAAAGGACTCAAAACAAAACACAATCTAATCATGTTTATCTTTACTTAGTTTGTACAGGAACTGACACCAAGGCCTCTAAATGGTATGATATAGCACTATATATGATCAGACACCATGGTCTCGATTTAATGCCAGCTGCTAACACAAAAAAAGTGTGTTAAGTGGGAAATGAACCGGCTTTTGTGATTCAATGGTCACCGCTAAAATAGTTACCGCACCCATTAAACAGTGATTCAATGGCTAGAATTAGGCATTAGTGGGTGAAAAAATATACCTTAATTCAGCTGATAATTTTACAGTAACCCTTTCTGTGCTGTAGGGAATACAAATGGCGCTGAAAGGGTTAACCCTATATTTTTAAAAAAAAAACTCCCCTCTGTCAGGGTCTGCAGGTAATTAGCGGTAATGGAGCCGGCAAGGCAAGGGACCCAGCCTCCTTTGTAACCAATGCACCCAAGTGCCACCTCAAGTGCCCCTGGGCCCCCATAAATAAATGCGGCCAGATGCTGCCCCTGGCCCTTTCAAGTATGCCCCAATCAGCGAGGAGCTGCCCAAAGGGCCCTCAGCCCACCTAAAATAATCAAATTACATTAATAAAAATAACTTACCCCCCAGGTAAGGGGGATGAGGTTTAGGGCCAGGAGGGTGGGCAGTGAAAATCACTGTCCACCCTCCTGACACCCATAGAGTGCCCTGTCCCTGTGTCCCATGCCGATCTGTGAAGCCCTTGAGTCATCATCTTTTATTCAAAACGCCATTATTCCCTAACTGCCAAACTTGTGCTTTAACTCATGTTAGTTTGTTACAGTATTTATAATTGAATCGCACATTATTCCAAAAGGTACAAAAACTTTGTCTTTAAAAAGACTTATCGGTCAGCATTGAATCAGGGCCACTGAAGTTAGTTTAGTAAGCCAGAAAAAGATGAATTCAACTGAACTGGAAATATGAGACTTGTAAACTCAGCCATGCAACTTGAATGCACAAGACAGACTTGTAAGCAAATTGGCACATAGAAATCAGATTTCTCCAAAATGCTTCTTTTGAACATGTTTAATGTAAACATGGTGTTAAAAAACATTCATCATATTTAAAATGCAGGGGATCCAAAAAAATCAATAGGGATCTAGGTAATCAAAACAGAACAGGACCAGTTGCAACATTTTAGATACTATCAAAGACCCTCCTGGGGTTTTTACATTAAATAAAAATATTAGGCAGATACATGTTAAGATACTTTTGTTCCTGCTACTAAAAATCTTTTTTTTTTCAATCCAATACTGAATGTTGATTCAATATTACAGATTCGATTTTTTTAGGCTGATTTCCATATTTATTGTTAAATTACCAAAATGATAGGTTGGTTGGTCGAGATAGAGAGACAAATAGGGTTCTATGTAACAGCTACCAATGAGAGGGGGAGGTGTAGTTGCAAATGAAGTGGCTTTTTGTACTTCCAAATGACATTAGGTACACAGAACAAATAAGTGTATTATAACATGACCATGCATTGCGTTTCCAATACCACCCCATGCACAGATTGGTCAAAAATCAACCAGGCCCCAAGCAAGGCACAGACTTGTCCACCTATTAAATTATAAGGACTGACCACATCGGCCATAGGAAATTTACTAATGAGCCCATACTCCTGATGTGGATTGGATGACAATCAAGAGAAATTTGTTATTTTGGATCTGGCTAGTCACACGTGAAGATTGAGGGGGAATGGTACATGGTTGGTGATATATGGCATCTTTATTTTGGGATAAAGGGACTAGTGACTGAGCAAATAACTAGTCAATAGACTTGATGTAATATGATTATTAAATAATATATGAAATACTACTGCAAAGGTCTGTTTAACATCGTATCCTCTATTTAAATATACTTTCAAGGCAGGTCCAGGAAGGTAATGACCTTTTCATCATCGGTTGAATGGAAACCATAATAGGATGTGTACATTTAGGTTTATTTGAGCAATTGGGTTCGGTTGAAATTCTAGATGTGCACATTGTAATATGTTTGGTTTTTTTGGTGTTTTATATAAGTTAGCCTTTTTCTGGGGGTACTTATTATTCAAAATACTGGCAACAATTTTAAGATCAGAGATAACATCATAATTTTCAGTAGTGGAATATTTCTTCCCCCAAATAAAGTAGAATTTGTGAAACCAGCTAACATGCTAGGCTTAAGTGTCCTTACTTAAGTGAAAGTGCCTTTGGTTTGTATATGAACAGTGCTGAGAAGACACTGAGGTCTATTCACTAAATAGTGAATGATGGTGAACTGACAACACAATTGCCAGAATCAGGAATTAAAAGCTTAGATGGAAAATTCTATTTCCGACAATGATATCATCACTAGATTTTTGCTATTGTCTTGTGCATTCACCACAGTCCACTGTTTAGTAAACAGATCCCATGTGAGGATGGGCTTGATATGAGCAGACTGATGTTTTTATCCAAGGTATGGTCATTGTTAGAAGTCCCTTCCATAAACTGTCTTTGAAGTATCTTTGTAGGAAGTGCAATTTAAGGCAATCAAAAAGGCTTTAGGGTCTACTCAATAAAGAGAGAATTGCAGGGAATTGAGATGAGAATTTCAAACTTAATGTATTGTATTGACCCATATATTTCATATTGTCTAGGGCTAGCATATACTGCTAACTTCTGGTGCTAGTGTTGATACCACATTTCCTAAGCATCATCTGAAAGGTTAACACGCTCACCAGGGTACCAAAGTGTGGTTATCAGTGATTTAGGGGAAGATTTGGGTGTTTTACCTTCATAATCCCTGTAGTTCTCAGGGTCCCTGCCATCTGGTTTCTTTCTCCTGAGTGGTCCCTGCTGCTTCTCCCAGATTGGGGACTGTCCTCTGAGCAACCTCCATTCACCACTAGGTCTTCACCACCGACACGAACCTGCAGCCCACCTGGAGATATGGATCCCACATCTTGAACCCCTAAAAGTCCTACAACCACAGCAGCAGCTGCAGCAGTGCAGGCTGCAGAATCCCGTGCATCAGCCATCCCGATAGCACTCAGCCACTTAACAAATTCAGCCTGGCATTATACTCAATATCTATAGTTAAGGAGATATTTTGAAGATACTACATCAGAAAATGGAGTATGATCTTGAAACTCCAACTTCCAGGCAGCAATCTGATTGCTATAAGTTGTAACAGTGCTAGTCTGTGTTGCAGATTCACTGCTAGGTAGAGTCTTGAGGTGGGTGTGTGTGTGTGTGGCTTACAAACTGCAGCCACTGGTTTGTTATGAGATAAGTCCATATGGTCTTAAATGGTGTTGCCACTGTCCATCTTGGCGTGAGACTTGTGCTATAACAGCGAGTTTCTAAGGTACATGTGCTATATAGAGCTACCGACGTGTCGCTGGTGCTGTTGGTATACAATCTATGGTATACGGCTACTGATTTGGTTGTTGGATCTGTGATAAAGTGACACTGATTTGCTATTAAATCAGTGTTAAAGTGCTAATAGTACAGTGATCTTTTATCATATGTGTAATACAGTGCTACTGGTTTGGTGTAAGGCAATGAAATTGTATTTTTTTCATCATTGAGCTAATCCTGGATATTTGCAATTTATCACTAGTATAATTCTGGATCTGTGCTAAAGGATCACTGATTTGTGAGGGATCACTGTGCTATGCGGTAAAATAACTGGTATAGCATTGCTCTCTTTTATTTTAATATATTTGTTATATGGGCAATTATATTAAGCATAGGGGTCTGTGCTATAGGACGCCTAACTGCAATAGGCTCCCAGACGTGCTCTGGATCCTCTATAGAACCTCCCCTTGTCCAATAGTTGAATTTTCTTAAGGCATCTGCTCCAGGATCCTCGCTGCAGTATGGCTATTCTCTAGGACCATCTGCTACGGGGTGATTGTTGTGCTGTCGATATTTTGCAGGGCGATCTGCTCTGGGATCCTTCCCGTGCTGTAGATTTGCTATGTAATCCTTCTGTGTGGAGCAGCGCTGCTCTTCTGTGATGTTCTTGCTGCAGGACAGTGGCTTTGTTGTAGGATCTTCTTGCTGCAGGAGCTCTATTTTAATGGAGCAGTAGCACGTTTGCTTTTCTGTAGGATGATATTGGTTGTAGGTTAGCTGGTGTAGCACGGCTGCTGTTCAATGGGGTGAGAGCTGAAGGGTCCTCGCTGTGCAGTGGGATGTTTCCCATGCAGTCTCTCCATCCTCCTGTGTATCTCTGGGGCTGCGAGAGCCTCTTTCCCCCTCCCCCTTGTCTAAGAGCTGGGACTTCCTCACTCAAACGTGCTGTCTGTGCTGCTGCACCCTGCACTGTACAGCAATGGATTACAAAGAGTCTGATCACACATACTTAACCCATAGACTTCCAAGTGCAAGGAACATAATCACACACTGCCAGGAACGAGTCTGAGACTACACAGTACCAGGATGTATAAATAAACAAATCACACTCTTCCAGGGACTACACCGATTAGAATCATTCAGCCAGTGGTGGATGTGTCTTTAAATTATCTTGGTTTCGTGCTTCCAAAATGCCAAATACTGCCCCCCCCCACATTGCACACCTACAACATGCCCCATCACCCCATTACATGCCCCATCTCCCACATTGCACATACACTAAATGCACCATCACCCCCATTACATACCCCCACCACGTCCATTACATGCCCCCATCACCTCGATTAATTGGAAGTAGCTAAAGCTTGCTGAATGGTGCGGGAGGGAGCGAAAGTGTTGGAAGCACCAGAAGTGTCATTTAACACCCTCTGGCAAAGTGCCGCCCTAGGTGAGTGCCTTGTTTGCCTTGTGGATGATACACTACTGCTCAGCATTAAGTTATATAATGCCACCAAATAAAAACAGATTAACCCATGCACTAGAAAATATAGCAAATTCTACCATTTGTTCCATCTGTTAGAAAATGTTACCAATTATACTGACCACCAATTTTAGAATTAAACAAGGGCATATTTTACAGACTGATAAGGTGTAGAGACCATACAATTTTGACGGGGGGGGGGAGGGGGGGTATACATTTGGAGCACTTGGAGCTGTTCAAAATCAGTGGCTGATATTAGGAAGAACCTGATAACAATTAGGTCCCATGAAGCTTTATTTCTTATCTTCCACTGCCCCATCCCCATTGTAAAAAACACAAAAGTGAACTAGGTGCTAATCGAAAACCAAAAAGTGCTGCAAACACTTGTGCCCTCCCCCCAAGGACACAAAAACAAGTGAAATATAAAAAAAATATAGAAATAGAAAACAAATAGAATCTACACTGGAGTGGTTTGACCAGCTCAGGCAGTAGTGCACTTCAGCCGAACAATCATTTTGTAGCCAGAATACAAACCAGTGTAAAAGCAGAAGGTGGTAATAAGCGCGTACAATATTTTAAGGGTTTGGGAGGAAAAACCTTAAACTTTACAAAAGATACTTGTGAATTGGTGTCGCACAAAATATTACACGTACAGACTTATACAAACAGAATGGTTGTGGTAAGAGCCCCAGTAATGCACACTCAATTAGTAAAAAGGAGATACTTCTCCTTTAATAGTTGGATATGTTTTGTACTTGAGCAGATCTCAACCACAGACATAAAGTCTGTCAACCGGACCGCCTATTAGGAAAATGGACCTCTGTGCAGGGGCACACGTTTTGCCATTTCTGGCTTCCACAAGGTGCACGGAAATGCTGATGTCTTGCATAAGCACATTAGGAATCCCCATAGTTGTGAATAAGAGTACCCATTTTGTTTGCTCTGCAGACATCATCACAGGAAGTTAACTGTCCCTGTCTAGTCCCCAAACTCACTTTGGTGCAAGATGAAGATTGCTGCTTGTATATTGACAGTCTTTTTTTCCAGTGTGATTTGAAGTAGGTATTCAGCATAAAACACATTTTTAATATTTGACTCAAGCCCTGCCCAGTGATGCATGTTTACTGCAGGTGTGACAGCACTTATTATATAGACACTGAGGATATTCAGTTTTGTTTCATTTAGTCGCTTCCTGTGCTGCTGGAAAAGAATACATTGTGTGGACTGTGATAAACTTGCTCTTCTGCACAGTAGAATCTCTTAACAGATAATTCAATTTTTCTCCTTGGTTTCTGCAGCCAAAAAAAAAGGAAAGTGACTTTCACTCAGCTAGTGTGGGCAGTCCTGGTTTCCTGCAAACTTCTGTAATTTCACAATTTGATCTAACTGTAAGTATTTTAAATTTAAAGCAATGCAAAATGTAAAATGTGCATTTTAAAGTACTCTGAAAGCACGTTAATGTGCATTAACAAGTGAAAGATGCATTTTGGGCATCAGACCGTCCCTTTAAATATATTTTGGAGGAAATTTGCAAAAGGTAAATTTTTAAGGTAAGTATTGCAAATACTAAAAAAAAAAAAAAAAAATGTATGCTTATTACTAAAATCATTAATGTTAAAGAGGTATTAAACCAAAAGAAGACAATTTCTGCATGTTTAAAGTCTAGCACTTTAGCCGAACTTCAATATCCCTGAATTCGATATGAATTCACTGTTCTGGCCATACGGAAACCGAAGTATCGTAAGCATTCAGAATGGGACATTTGCACAATAAAAAACATAGATTTTTTTGGGCTACCCAATATGTGCCGATCTCCCCAGAACACGCTCCAAATTCGGGTAACCAAATGTTCGCCCATTTCAGTTCTCCAAATTTGAGCAATTGAATCGAAAAGTGTAGAAGGATTAAAGCAGACATATTGTAAACAGAGAAATATTTGTAAACAATAAAAAAATTATTATTATAATAGTATATTTACATTAATATAAGCATTTTTACATTTTAATCAAACAAATGTAATATTGTGTTTATTTACTTTATTTTTATTTGTTAAATTAATGTATCGTGATCATTTTGTGTAAAAACTGATTTTAATTTTATTTATTCGGGCTGTTTTGGCTATAGCAAAAGTCTTCACAATGACTTCTGTGGGAGGAATTTGGGCTACATTCATAATAGGCGAGATCCTCCCAAAATGGCCCAGAAATAAGTCTCCCCATGGAGTTCTATGGGGAGGACAGAGGCTACCACTTTGTTTCGGTGCATTTCATCTGCATTCAGTGTTGGAAGATATCAACATTGAGTCAGCTATGATGTCAGAATTGTGGACATATTTGGATATTTATCAGGGCTACCTGATTAGCTTGGAATCTGGGTACCGATGTGAACCGAATTCATCAGCAAATTGTTGGCACCATTTCGATGCCGAAAACCGGAGCTACCCAAGTCAAACCTATGATCACAGCCATTGGTGTTAATCACATAATAATCTCATTCATGCTGAACATACCTTTTAACTTGGAGACGCCGCTTATTTTTTAACAGCTAGCGGATTCATGAGCTGAGCCATTTGAGATGGCAAATTCCTTGTCTTTGTTTTCTTAAAGACTCTGCATCAACATCTGTTGAATGGTGCAGCTCGGACAATATATAGATATATATATATAGATACTATATAATAGTGGACAACATAGATATGTGCAGCCATTTGAACAAAAAAAAGATTGATACATGTAAGTAAATAAATATATTATTATATGTTTATAGATCATGATTTGTATTTATGTATTGTTGTAGAATATGAGATGTTAAAGTGGAGATGATAGGGACTGAGTAAAAGGCAGATCTTGCCGATTCCAACATTCATATTCTCTCTCTCTCTCTCTCTCTCTCTCTCTCTCTCTCTCTCTCTCTCTCTCTCTCTCTCTCTCTCTCTCTCTCTCTCTCTCTCTCATATATATCTTCGTATAGTTCACATATCTATCTGGATCCTTCTATATTTGTACATATTTCACATAAATATAGCTAAATCCATGCATCTTTCATATAAATAGAGATGGATCCATACATTCTTGGAAACACGTCTCTCACTCTAATCATGTTCCTATCTCAACCCCCATAGGACAAACCTCAAGATGGAAAACAAATCCTTATACACCATGGCCTCATCTTTATGCACTGCAACATCCACTTACTCCCTAAACTGAATGAGCTACAATCTTGGTGTTTTTATTACAAACCCCAAATCATTGTGTTAAGGTGCCCGATTGCTGAAGCAGCTATATGCATCACCAAGTTCAATGCCAAGCATTGGATCAGTGTAAAGCATGTCGGCACTGGACGCTGGAGCTATGGAAATGTGTTTTGTGGAGTGAAGAATCACGCTTCACTGTTTGGCAGTCTGATGAGCGAGTCTCGGTTTGGCAGAGTGCAGGAGAATATCACCTGCCTGACTGCATTATGTCAACTGTAAAGTTTGGTGGAGGAGAGATAATGGTATAGGGTTGTTTTTCAGAGGTTGGGCTAGGTCCCTTACATCCAGTGAAGGGAAATCTTAATACTTGTGCATACAAAGACAATTTGGACAGTGCTATGCTTCCAACATTGTGGGAGCAGTTTGGGGAAGGACCTTTTCTATTCCGCATGATTGTGCCCCAGGGAACAAAGCAAGGTCCACAACCTCAATCCCATCGAAAACATGTGGGATGAACTGGAACAGAGATTGCGAGCCAGGCCTGATCCAACATCAGTGCCTGACCTCACAAATGCGCTACCCAATGAATGGACAAAAATTCCTACAGAAAGCCTTCTCAGAAGAGTGGAAGCTGATATGGCTGCAAAGGGAAGACCATCTATGTCTTTGAATTTAGAATGAGATTTAATACAAGTCCCTGTTGGTGTGATAGTCTGGTGACCAAATAGTTTTGTCCATATAGTGTACTTATAGCTAGATCATCTTTTTAAAGCCAGATTATTGCATATTTCACATCTATAAAGCCAGATGCTTGCATATTATCCAACTATACAGCTTGATCCTTGCCTATTTTACATCTACAGAGCCAGATCCTTGCAAAGTTTACATCAGTACAACCCGATCCTTGCATATTTCACATTTATGTAGCCAGATCCTTCCATATTACACATAATATACTGCCGGATAATTGCATACAGGGCCAGAATAAGAATGTGGACCATTATTCATATGATGCTCAGCCAGTCAAAAGGATCTCATGGTGCTGGCAGCATATTATAGGAAACATTGTACAGTATGAAAAAATGTATATAAATGTACAGTGGCATACTAAGAGGGTAGCAGGGTGCCATGCAAAAGGGGGGTGCCAGATCAGTACCCCACTCGATCTCCCTGGTGTCTAGTGGAGGCAGCAACACAGGATGTCTGTGAGGTGTGCACAGACTTCCTTAAAGCTCCCCAGAGTCGCCCTTGTCCTCACTCTGCTCCCCAGTGTAACCACTTTCCCACCTCTGTCCCGTCTCTGCTCCCCTTTATCACCACTTTCCCACTCAGCTGCCCAGTGTCACCACTGTCTCTGCTCAGCTCCCCAGTGTTATGTGCAATTTTTCAATAAAAATGTATATTAAATAAATATATAAAAGGCCATATCAGTATAAATGCAAATATATATCTATATACATATATATATATAAATATTAAAAAGTCCAACAGTTGTGCACTCATAGCTCTCCATATAGGTGTTCAACCTGGGTGGTGTCTCACCAAACATGTACAAATCCAATATAAAATACACACTCCTGGAACCATTACTAAGTCAACAACTATATGTTTAAAACCCGTATAGTGATTAGACCAGGAGGGTTAGCGTTGTAAGGGTTACACTCTAGCAGGTTAGGATTAGAGTAAGAATAAGGGTTTGGTTTAACGCTATAGTTTACAGCTAACCCTTACCCCAAATCGAGGTCAGACTATAAGACTGGGATCCAGGTACCCCGCAGAGCTGCAGGGGACCTGGATCTACCTGACAAGCAGCGATGGATGTCTGCGCAATGCATGCAGACATTCTCTGCTGCTGCCCGGCACGACTGTCGGGACTTCTATGACGGAAACCGGGAGGTCATGTGACCTTCCGGCTTCATCATAGAAGTCCCTGCGGAAGTGCCGGGCAGCAGCGGAGGATGTCTGCGCGTATCGTGCAGACATCCTCCGACTGAACCCACTACCCACCAGAGAGATTTGGGCAGCCGGGGGATGTCTGCACGATACGATTTGTCTATTACGTTGGACAGCTGTCCCCTGGCTGCCCCCACTATCCACCAGGGAGAGAGGGGCAACGTTGGGGGGAGGGAGGGGGGAGAGAAAGAGGCAAGGGGGGAGGGAGAAAGAGGCAAGGAAGGGGGGAGAGAGGGAGAGAAAGGGGGGAGAGAAAGAGACAAGAGGGGGGGGGGAGAGAAGGAAAGAAAGAGGCAAGGGAGAGGGGCGAGAGAGAGAGCCAGCGTTGGGGGGAGGGAGGGGGGAGAGAGACAGCTTTGGGGGGAGGAAGAGAGCCAGCATTGGGCAAGTCTGGTGGGGTAGGGGCAGCATTGGCACAAACAAGGAAATAAAAACATGAAATGCATTTTTTATATCATAATTTTTATTAAATATGAAAAAGCAATTTACATGTGAATATATACAAGTTAAACTTTTTCCTATAGGGTAGTGTTATATTCAGGATTTTCGTTTTTTTCTTAAAGGAATATCCAATGTTTGGGGGGGTCGTCTAATAATCAGAGTCATCTTATATTCAAGCAAATGTGGTATATGTTGTTTTTAAAGGACAGTTAGAGTTTTCCTTTTGATACCCTATACATAAAAATCATTTACAATTCAGTATTAAAATATACGGATAAAAGGGGAAAATTTGGGCAAAATAATATTTTTCCCAATAATCTTCACAACTAGTACAACACTTACCCACTTATCCCAACTATCTAACACAATAATAAAAAAAAAATATATATATATAGGTTCCCAACCCCCCACCCCAAAAAAAATAGAAAAAAACTCTGACAAGTGTGATGTTACTAGTCAAGAGCCATAAGAATCACATAATGGGCATGCAGGGGTTAACTGTAATTACATTAATTACATTTTTTTTTATTTTGGAATTTTACAGTTTCTTTTTAATAAAAGAAACTGTAAAATTCCAAAATAAAAAAAAATGGGAAAAAACATAACGATATGAGGGCCATAAAGTGGGAAGGAAACTGATCAATCTCTGTGTACATTGACTTTGCATGTTATCGCAGTGATCAAGTGCTCAAATGCCCGGAAACACGCCGATCAAGGCCAGGAACTTTGCCTCGGGAACGTTGCCATTTCAGACCAGCTGGTGGTGCATTTGTATCATGTTTTTAAACTCTATTCACAGTTCTTCCAAAAATGTTGGTAGCCAATCAGAACCCAGAACGCTCCTATAAGGGATCACCTGAGTGATGGTCACCCCATAGTACAGTGGCAGAGGTAGTCACCTTAATGGCTGTACACCTGAGAAATGAGACCCAAGATAGTAATCTTTTGGGCCCTATATAGCACTTCACTGCCTGGTGAGGACCCGTATGAACAAGGAAAGAACACTGTAATTAGTGGTGGAGAGGAAAAAATAAGCAGAATTGGATGCTGGGATATTGTAATGGTAGTTGTAACTTGACAACAATTAGAGCTGTACATCCTCATAGGCCAAAGTAGTCGGGTTGTAAAAAATCTCCCATTCAGCTGAATGGTCAAATTTTTCCAACTTTGCTTCTTTGGCCTTAAAAGGACTGCATTACTCCTAAACACTATTTGTATTGTGAATGTAGAGAATAACAAAATATGAAAAATGACCCTCCACAGGACAGTAGAGGGAGCATGTCAGGTATCACTTTAAAGAATGGAGGAAAGTTTCTCCAGCTCCACTGAGATTTATTGCATATGATTTTGCTCATTCTGGCCAAGTATTTATTACACTTAAACAGGAGGTACAACTTTATTTTCTTTTCATTAATATACAAATTGCCTGTAACATTGTGATTTTTTTTCCAGTTCGTCGTGGATTATATATTTGAATATTTGTATAAACTGTGATCTTTATCTTGGCCTGGTAGATAAAATTTCAAAGTCCATATCAAACAGCCTTGTGCTAAACAGCAACGTGTCTGGCTCCTAATACTCTAGTGTGATACCTGACGAATGTCTGTGGAGAATAAAACTATTAAGGCAAAAACATACCATAAAAAAATATCAAGGGGGCGTGGCTTGCCATTCAGGGAAGATGGCTGCATAGTTCTGTAGCTCCGCAGCCCTTCCTAACTAAACTAGCTATAACACAGCCTTACTGAACCTAAACAGACAATGGTGCGCAACAAAAGGGGCCCGGGCACTCCTGCCACATCAGGACCAAGAGAACGAGCATCTGATAGTTCGCTGCGGGACTTTTTCCAGACCCCGGCGGCCCTGGCCACGCAGACGGGAGGCGACCACGAGGCGTGCTCACCAGTCAGCCCGCGCTCAACAGAAAACAGCGAGTCAGGTACCCCTGACCCACTGATACCTGACACGGCTCACGACATCTTCTCCTCCGCTCCTTGGAAATCAGATTTTAGCCATTTAATCGCTGAGCTGAAGCACATGGTGCAGAGCGAGGTCAACAAACTGAGGGTGGACCTGGGAGGCCTGGAGCAGAGGGTTCAGGCCCAGGAGGCTAAAGCTTCAGACCACGGAAGGACGCTGGGCCGGCTGTCCCTGGAATCCACCCAACATACACGGTACCTGGCGGACTACCGGAGGTGATTGGAGGACTTAGACAACTGGAGCAGGCGCCACAACTTCAGAGTCAGAGGGGTCCCGGAGCAAACAATGCGCCAGGAGGAAGATGTGAAACTCACCCTGACCAAGATCTTCAATGCTCTGCTGGATCGCCGGAGACAGCTGTTGTGGCAATGGACAGGGCTCATAGAGCCTTACGACCCAGGGGTCCACCAGGGAGCCCCCCGAGGGATATAATTTGTAGACTGGTGGACTTTACGTTGAAAGAGGACATCATGCGGAAGGTTAGAGACGCAGGGTCCTTGATGCAAGATGGCTACCAGATTACATTCTATCAGGATCTATCTGATTTGACACTCCAAACGCGCCGAACTCTATGCCCGCTGACCCTGCTCCTACAACAAAGAAATATCAGGTACTACTGGGGCCACCCGTTCAGTTTGACAATACAGACGGAGTCTGGCAACCTAGTGGTGAGATACCATCAGGAGTTACCAGCAGTCCTGGAGGAGCTGGGTATTACTGGCATCAGTATCCCAGACTGGAGGTGCCCAGACTTGCGACCGTGCCGGGACAGCGGATGAGAGCTGCCAGAAGACCCACTGGGAGACCTCTACCCCGCAGAGCCAGATCCGAGCCAGATCAGGGTGACTACCACAGAGAGGTGGAGATCGAGGTATAGCTGAAACTGTTCCTATGCCTGACTGTATATGCTTCTCCTGCGCTACATGGTTCCAATGTTCTTATCCAGAGGCGCCTTTGGACACGACTGCGCCGGTTCTTGAACCCTGACACTTGCGGTGTCCTAGCTTAGAAGAGACCTGGATTGTTATGTTCTTTTTTTTATTATAGACATATCTCAAAAACGTACCACCCCCAGTCTACAACAGCCAGGGACGGAAGATCTGGCATGCCTCACTCGATTGAAAACGCGGGATACAATGCATGGCGAAAAATATGTTTTTTGGGAACCCGGTTCCTCGCCAGGGCTGAAGAGGACTTGCTGGCCCTTCGGTGGATCTACCTGAACACTGAGGGACGGGTCCTTCAACTACAAAGAGAGATGGTGTCGTATCATTTGTGGCTTTGTTCTGTTTTGGTTTTGTTCTTATTTACCTGATGTTTTTTATGAGGGTATCCCACAATGTGGCTGCCGGCAAGCTTGTAATTAAGTAGCTACTTTGACACCTGTCCCATCATATACGAGAAGGTGGGCTGAGGTAGATCCCAGAGCACTCACTGTATAGTGGTACCCAGGGGCCACAGCCACCAAGAGTGGGGGTTGTACGCCCAAAAGGTTTGATTGATGCAATGTATGGGTGGAGGCATGTAATGGTGTAACAGAAGAGGTTTTGAGATCCTCCGTCATTAAAGTAATAGCAGATATGCCAGGTTTTTGAGTGGCAGGCCCTCTCCAGGCCCGTGGGCACGTGTCTATAACTATCCATTAAGTGTTAAGTGTTAACTATTTACGGACAACGGTCCCTTACTGCCAATAAGCAGCCCATCGTTTATAATGTTCATATTAATGTTAATATTAATGTGGTATGTTAGTTCTTACGATGACAGTTCAAGTGGGAAGGGTGTGTGGGTGACAAAAGGACACACCTGACGGGCGGAGTGGCGTGTATGTCCCCCCACTAGGATGTCTTTCCCTCCCTGTTTTTTGGGGCGACAATCACCCCTCCTGTTACAGAGGCCACTTTATCATATCAGACGGGACCTCGGATACGGTTCAAGTTCTGGTGTTCCGGCCTGATATACGCCTCAAAGTAACTTGTTTTCTCACCCATTGATTTCCCTCCCCACACCATCCCTATTCTCTAGTATACCCCTGTAGTTCCCTAATCCAATACCTGTCCTTTGTCTCCCTCACACAATGTCTATAATAGCCAACATGGCAGCCCCACACTCCAACCCAGCGTTTGCAACGGCAGACTTGAAGTTTTTTTACTCTAAACACCAAATAAACGCCTTAATATTCCCGAAAAGCAGTCACATCTGCTGAGGGACCTTAAGTTCCATAAGATATTTATAGCGTTCCTACAGGAGACACATTTCAGAGGAACGGTCTTCCCAAAATTGACTACTAAGGACTACCAACTGGGTTTTTTTTTAGAAACGACCCCCAAACTAAAACCAAAGGGGTAGCTATTCTTTTGTCTAAACATATCCCATTCAAAGAAACCGCATGTTTGTCAGACCCAGAGGGCAGGTTTGTTTTTCTTAAGGGCACTATAGCAGATCAAGTGTATACATTGGCCAACGTATATATGCCCAACAGTAATCAACATGTCTGTTTTTCCATAATCATGTCCCAGTTACGAGGTTTTCAGGAGGGCCTCACAATTTGGGGGGGGGGGGGGACTTTAACATTGCGCTGGATCCTCATGTTGACACCTCCACCTCTTCCACGCACACACCAACACGCATAACGAAAAGCATCATGAAATTACTCACTGTCAATTTGTGGACTGCTGGCGTGGCTTACACCCTACCCACAAGGGATTACAGTTTTTACTCCTCCCCACACAACAGATACACTAGAATAGACTACTTTTTCCTGACACACTATCACTTGCCCCTTTTACGCACTGCCCGGTATGAGCCAATGACCTAGTCAGACCACGCTCCACTTTCTCTCTCAATAGCTGGCCCGCTGACCCAACGCAGAGGTCATGGAGGCTGAATGATTCTATCTTAACTGACAAGGCAACGACCAAACTGACTACGACAGCCCTGACTGACTATTTCACTGAAAATATGACTCCAGATGTCACTCCTCTTGTGGTGTGGGAAGCACACAAAGCGGTCTTTAGAGGACACTATATAAAGTTAGCATCTGAGAGAAAGAAGCTGCATGCAGCGAAACTCAGTGACTTCTATAGCAAATCTCAACACTCCAAACCTCTCACAAAGAGACTCTGAACGAACTAGATTTCCAAAAGCTATTGCTCCTACGTCAGGAGTTGGCTGATATTTTAAATCAGCAGGCACATAGAAATTTCACGAAATTAAAGGCAACTACTACGAGCATGGGGATAAACCCGGAAAATATTTAGCTAGAGCACTCCGTAAAAAGAGGCAACTGACATATATTTCTAGATTGAGAGACAGAAAGGGGGTGACATGGCTCCTACCCAAGGACATAGCTAAGGAATTCGTTGACTTTTACACAAGTCTTTATAACTCTTCCCCAGATAAACTTAACCCCGCAGTTGCAGAAAAACGTAGACAAGAAATTAGGAGGTATTTAGATAAACATGCCCCCTTAAACTCACCCCTGCAGATGCAGGAAATTTAGATCGGCCCATATCATTAATAGAACTGCATCTGGCAATTAAAAATTTGAAGACCGGGGCCAGATGGCTTCCTCCTGCAATATTACAAGACCCATCAGGAGATATTAGGTCCATACCTGATTCAGTCCCTTAACTCAGTCTTGGAAGTAGGAGTTATACATCCCCACACCCTAGCAGCCACTATTTTGTTGATCCCCAAGGAGGGTAGGGATCCAGAATTTTGTAGTAATTATAGACTCATCTCCCTCCTTAATACTGACCTCAAACTTTTTTCCAAAATTCTTTCTTCACTTATCCAATTACTAATGCCAACCCTGATTCATCCGGATCAGACCGGGTTCATTCTGGGTAGAGAGGATTGCACTATTCGGGCTATAAATTTAATCCATTATGCTAAGGAAAAGGGGCCAGGGACTATTTTCCTCTCCACGGACGCTGAAAAGGCATTTGACCGCCTAGATAGGGCATTCCTTTCAGCGGTACTAAAACATGTTGGATTTGGCCCCCATGGATCTCCTCCCTGTACACCTGGCCATCGGCACGGATATGAGTAAATGGTGCATTATCTGACACTTTTCAGATTTCTAATGGCACTAGTCAGGGATGCCCACTCTCCCCTCTATTGTTTGTTTTATCTCTGGAGCCTTTTCTGACAGTGATCCGCAATAATCCAGACATCAGAGGTTTGCAAGTGGCAAAGACCCAACATAAATTTCTGGGTCTTGCGGATGATTTGTTGTTCACGCTTACCTCCCCCACAGTTTCTTTACCAGTCTTGATGGACGAATTTAAGGAATATGGAGCACTGGCCAACTTAAAAATCAACTACAACAAATCAGAAATTTTAAATACCACACTACCTAGTTTAGCTGCCTCGAGGCTTGAACAGTCTTTTTCTTTTAAATGGTGTAAAGGCAAGATTACATTTCTGTGGATTTGTCTGAAGACCCATTTCAGCTATACCAACATAACACCCCTCCGTTATTGTTAGCTTTGCAGAAAGACTGTTATGCTTGGGGACCACAACACATAACATGGACAGGTAGAGTCAACACTTTAAAGATGAATGTCCTCCCATGCCTATTGTACCTATTCCAGACCATTCCTATTACCCTTCCCCAGGCCTTCTTTGCCTCAGTAAAAACAATGTTCATAAAATTTATTTGGACGCAAAAGAGATCTAGGATCCAGTTCAACGCTTTGATTCCGACAAAGGGCAGGGGGGGATTGGATTTGCCATCACCAGTCCTTTATTACCAAGCCTGCCATTGTCTGAGACTGTTGGAATGGGTTCATCATCCACCTCACAAACAGTGGATTCAGGTGGAGGAAACCTTCCTAGATCTTCCCATTGGACTACTGCCTTGCATAAACCCTTCTACAATTAGACCCCTGACCCGCTCACATCCACTGATCTCAGCCCCCCTAGCGACCCTACACAGCATGCCCCGTAAATGCTCACTTAACACTTACCCCTCCCCTCTCACACCAGTAAGAAATAACCCAGATTTTCGCCCTGGAATGTCGAAGGACATTTTTCTCCAAAGGCCACAGAGCGACATGGTACGGCTGGGGGAGGTAATCTCTAATGGCAAGCTGAAAGCACTGAAAGACATCCTGACTAACAAGACCCCCACTGCCCTTGATAGGTTCCAATATGCACAACTGCAACATTTTTACTAATCTCTGCCAGGCAAACATAATCTTACTAGGGACTTAACGAGTTTTGTGGGGCTATGCTGGGAGGAGGGAGTACACCCGATGGCATATCCCTACTATATCAATTGCTTTTAACGACCACAAACACAAGCCTCCCGAGTTTCGTAGGCAAATGGGAAAATGCCTTGCATCTAACACTAAGTGAACAACAATGGGAAAAAATATTCTGACTGACACACATAAGTTCGGTCAGTAATAAAAGAAAGAAATGTCATACAAATTGTTATCTCACCCCAACACTCTTGCATGCAATTTTCCCTGAGCGCCCTGAGATGTGGAGAGGCTCCGGGCTCACTGCTCCACGTTTGGTGGGAGTGTCCGTGCATCACTGAGTTCTGGACTGAGATCCACTCTGTCCTCCATAAATTAATGGATACTCCGCCACCTTTGGAGCCGGCCCCATGCCTTCTCCACCACACTACCCTACCGATCTCAACCTACAAAAAAATCAGTGGTTCGGCACGCTCTAAACGCGGCCAAATCTCTAATTCCCCTGCATTGGGATGAGCCCCACCCTTAGAGAGTGGATCTTAAAAGTAGAGCACATCAGACAAATGGAGGGGTTGATTAGACGAGCGGAGAATGCCCATGTAAAATACATAGAGATATGGTTCTACTGGATGGAATTTGTCGAAAGCCCAGACATACAAGCCCTCTTACACCCGAGCAAACATGCTGCTTAAATAGATGGTTTTGTCGTTTCTATACTACTAGTTAGTATATTACCTTGAAAAAGGTCAAAATGTTGGACTTTGTGTGTTAAATTCTGCTGCTGCACTATGAGATATATATTGTTTGTGAAAGAATGTCAATTATGTACTTAATCTTCACGTTGCTGCGACAGTTGTGCAACCCCAACCCACCCTTCCCCTCCCAGCCCCATTCTTGTTGATTGTATTGAAAAGTGATTTTTGAACCAAATAAAAACAGATTTATTAAAAAATAAATATATATATATATATATATATATATATATATATATATATATATATATATATATATATAAAATATCACATAGTAACCCTAGATCGCATACTCTCTAGATGGGCAAAAGGTCTACTTTTTTGTCCTTGCCAGAATTCACAAACTCAAGGCCAGTATTTACCTTTTTTAGCAGTCAGGAAAATACAATTACATTTTCCACCATTTTTCTCCCACATCTAAATATTAAAACATCTATTATACTAATTTGAAATTATGCTCATATATTAATAATAATAAAACCAAACATTAAAAAAAAATATTGGTTCATATGAAATCAGCTAATTGGTAAATATCAGACCCTCTCATTGGTTTTTTTTTTAAACACAAGACTTGCAAAACTCAGTGGTTATACCTCAAGAATTGTACTGTATTGTATTGTATTCAAAATATCACTTGTGTACAAGTTGAGAAACAGAAGAAACTCAAATTCAAATCCAAGACATAAATCAAGTGTCTATTTGTATAGCTGTCTTTTTAGTTTCATTTCAGTATCACTTTTCTTTTTTACTTTATTGCAAGCATTAGTTGCTATTGTTACACATGTCAGTGAGTTAACTTGGTGGGGATTTTTTCTGCTACAAAACTCCAATAGACCATTGTCTTTTTTTTTTTTTTTACCCGTCTCATAACAGTAAGGAGTATGAACAGGATGTCAGTGTTTTAATGGTAAAAATTACTATTTTTGGTTCAGTGACACTGAACCATCATGTTGCCATTAGAACCACAATTTTCAGTCACAAAACATAGGATGTCCTCCTATGACATGCACAGCTCATTTTCAGCATCTTTAAAGTTGATGGAATCAGGCTTATTTTTCAGGAAGTATTGGACTTTATTCATGAAGAGGGAATGGTAGGGGATTGACAAGGCAAAGAAGCAGAAATGGAGAATTTTCCAACTCTGCTATTTTTGCTCTTCCCTTGTTAATTCCTTCCTTCCTGAATGAAGTCCATAAAACAGATATAGAGCTGGGTGCTCAGTTGAGCAGTCACAGAGAGCTCGTTCCACCAGTACACTTCTCAATTCCTTGCACATCTTTCTGGTGCAGAAGATAGCATGCATGGATTAGCGTCCATAAATGAGGTAACCGGTACTTTTTATTTCATTTTCCTTATTTCTTATAGATCTGCAAATATTTTAACCAATAGATTTCAAATACTCAATAAATATTAAAAGGGACTCCTACGACGTGCATGTCCTGTCAATGTAGAGTTAAATGTGTTTAAATGTCTTTAATCTATCTATGTCTCCCATTTGTGACATCATATTGTGAGCCGATATGTAAATTACATTAAAATGTATTTATCTGGTGCCAACAATGTATGTAGTGTTTGGTACAGAGCAGAGAAAGAGAATTCCATACTATGTTAGACGAACAGAGAGAGACTGAGGTACAGATCCCTGCTCACAAGTTTACAATGTGAACCTATTTCTGTGGCAAATGTGTAATGTGACAGCAGACGCATTAAAATTATTTTTGTTCTCGTGATCTATATATTTGGGATTCTTATAACATACAGGGCATTTGTTATTCTCTACGTTAGAGCACAATGTTTTAATGTCTCTTTAAGCGGATATTTTATCCCAGAAAACAAGCCTTGTGTTTGTGTGTTAAAGCTCTATTTATTTAATGAAATATGACCAAACCTAATCTTTGTAACTGAATATTCAGCATCGGCTGATTCTTTGCGACAGCGCTCATTGCTCAAGATATATAGTAATAAAATGCTTTGATATATAACAAAAGTTAAATATATTTTTAAAGATTACATAATGTAATACATGCAAATACATTTAGAGGCATAAAATCCAAATAAAACAACATTCCATGCAAACCCCCCGGATTTCAACCATGCGAGAGTTAAATCATCCAGCCATGTAATCAAAAGGAAAGTGTTTACTTGTTCAACAATCTCTATTAATGGGGATTTAAACTGCTCTTTTCAATATCCAAAAAGGATGTTTTTTTTAATATATTTATTCTCTTTGCTTAATCCGACCTCCATTTAGTTTATGAAATCCGTCAGCCAGGACAATAGCACAGCAATCTGAAGGTGATGTTAACGCAGCATTTGTTTTGCAATTAGATTGGATTGGGTGACGTCAGATATGTACGTGGGAGGTCACAAGCTCTAGATCTTGCCATTAGTTGAAGGAGGAAATATATCATTTATTTTCCCCACACTTTCCGATTGTCATTTTTTTTCAGCATCAAATACTTTAATGAAAGCAGAAAATGAAATTACAAAAAAAAGAAAACAAAATGCAAAATTTGTTGAGCGCAAACTATTTTTAAAGACAGTACAATAAATATATATATATATATATATATATATACGCTAAGTATTTACAACGTTTATGACTTGTCAGTTTCTCAATGTTATAAATGGGTATAATTTACACATTTAGGCTCTCAGAAAGGCTTGTACACAATGGGGGGCTATTTCTAATAGCCAGCTGTGGGGTAAACGTCTAACAGTGGTGTAATCACCATGGAAACCAATGTTCCTGTTGTTTGCTCCGCAATTGGAATTCTGCCCCATAGTTGACCTTTATAAATTACCCATTGTCTCAAATGTGGACTAAACATTATGATTACTTGTTGGGTCTTTATAAAGATAACTCACTTCAAACATTCTCTTTATTAAGCCATAAATCATCTTTATACTATTCTGACAAGTGGAACACACTATAAGCCATGTATAACGTGGTGTCCGATAGCTCTTAATCTTTAAAACCATAAGCGTAAGGAATTTTTGTCTTACTGATTGGCAGTTCTGGGGCTCTGGATAATGACATCACGATCCAGCTGATATCACAATATGATTAATATTTTACCTGTACTGCCATAACTAGGCCATTCATCATTGCACTAAAATAAATGCATATAACTTCATAATATTGAGCTGCAAGAACAGCATCACTATATCAAGGAATGGTCACCGTAGAGTTATTAAACAGGAGTGTTGGTCCAAGTTTGATTCCAGTGACTTGCAGGCATAGTGTCACAGTGACTTGCAGGGAAAATCTCAATTCTGAATATTTTTTTTTCCATCAGATAGCACTGATCATCAATTGGACTGAGATCTTGTGATTCAGCAAGGCACTATAGGAAAATGAATGCACTATAAAATTCATGGAGCAATAGCTGGGCATTAGTCTCCTCACAGCTTTAATTAGCAGATGGGTACATTGCTGTCTTGAAGGGATATACCTGATTGGCAGCCTCTCTGCTCCATTGTTATCATGGAGCCTGGTGTGTGCCATAATAGCTCTCCACTAACAACAGCTGTCTGGCTGATGAAACCTAGTACCAGTCGCTGTTCATAGGTTGTCAGTGACTACAGGATCTAAAAAGACTAGCAGCATAGCGGGTACAGACATACTTAAAAGCACTGGGCCTGGTACCTTCTAACATACCGCATGACACTTACATTGGTTAGTTGAACTAATCAAACCATGTGTCACTTGTGTATTTAGTCTATTTGACTTGTGCTTTGCCAGTCATAAAGGATGTGTATATGGTAGTAAAATATAATACACCAACCTATAACCTGCAGAGGAACAGTGGGAGCTTTTCACTAAAAGGTGAATTGAGATGAACATTACATCTCACCAGTTTAGCTTTACAAAATGCAGGGTGAGTTTGCTTAGCAGGGGGATCTCCCTATGTTTGTTCCTGCGCTAAAGATAGCTCCATTGGTGAGATGAAATGATCACCTCACCTCTTATTGAATACATGAGAAATATTTGTGAAATGAAATATCGTGTCCCTTGCAGTAACATTAAAGGAGAGAAGATGTGAAGGTGCAAATTGCTCTCAAATATCTTCCAAATGATTATTTATAACAAAGTGTTTAGCCAGGAAGGGTACATTCAAAAAGTCCTTGTTATCAAGTCTGCCTAGTGGTTATAACGATTCCCAAATGTAATGGCACTCATTATATCTACCACTATCTAATTCAGAAGGATGAAGGGCTTGGAATTGAACTTGCAGCCCAGCGTTCACTGAGCTATCTCACCAGTTATGCTAGGTATAACCTCCTCTATTGCTGTGCTTGAACTTCTCTCTACATTTCTCAAGTTGCACTGTGTAAACATTGCTAGATGTCCTACTCATGATTCCTATAACTTCAGATGGACTTCTTCCTCCATGTCATGATCTGAAGTGCATACCAACATACGTAGTTGTAGTATTTATCAGGTTGTTTCTGAGCATATCAGTCTCTGTGTACGTTTTGATGTATTTGTGAATTAAATAATACTGTGTACAGTGTCAGCATCAAGCTTTTGGAAGTATCCGTGTGTTTAACAGAAAACAAAGGTGTAACAAATTTGTAAAATATAGGACAGTATAAAATGTTTAATATTTTAAATGTATAGTCCCACAGCAAAGCAGAGGACTGAGCTATGTTATTAATGCAAGTGTCTATAGTGCCAAACGTCCAAGATCGGTGTGTACAGACTCCACCATGTACAGTGTAAGAGCTCAGGACACAACCTGTTTCTGCATACTCTCTGCAAGGTTCCTGTATCTCAAAGTTCTGGGGCGTTGTGTACAGTCCAGAGGGGCCCCAGAGAGAGAGGCAGCCAGCACTAGCAGCTTGAGGAAGGACTGGTTGTTTACTAGATGCACACGAATAGGTCCAATGCTGCCTTTAAAACGGAATGACTTGTAGATAGGAAAATGGTCCTGCAGAGCTTGATCCAACTATTGCGAGAAGACAAAATGTAACTTTAGTGTAAGCATAAGTATGTGTGGTACAAAAGACAGTAGCAAATGGACATGAGATAGGACAAAAACAATTAAGACCGTGCGGAGAAGATTAATGGAGGAATTAATGACAGTGGCTATAAAAGAATAGAGAGAGAAAACAATTATAGAGTAGTAAAAAAAAAAAAAAAAAAAAGACATAGGAGGGAAAGTTAATGTGGAAAAAATCTATGGAGGAAAAAAAAGAAAAAGGGAAAAAAACACTAATGAAAGTGAAACAAACAAAACAGAGGCCAGTGGAGCATTGAGTAGACATGTAGACAAAGCTTGTTAAAAACATGAAACAAAAGAAAAGGGAAAAATTGTGGGTACATACAGGAAAAAAGTGGTATGGAGAGACAGCAAAAAAATAAACAGTACATTGATTGTTGAAAGGTTTGTATTTACAGATAGGTAAATGAACAGAAAACAAAATCACAAGAAAATTAATATTCATGAACAATAAAGTTATGGAACTCACTGCCAAGAGAGGTAGTGCTATCAACCACAATAGATGCATTTAAAGATCGTCTGGATGTTTTTTTTCTTGTTTTTTTTTTTTTTAGAAAAGCAGAACATACAGGGCTATTAATAATAGAATAAGCATTAATAATAGAGCTTCTTGATCCAAGGAGAAATCTGATTGCCCCTTGGAGTCAAGAATTGACTGTTGTTGGACATTGTTGAATGGATTAGACAATGGCTGAGTGACAGGCAACAGAGGGTTGTAGTCAATGGGGTATATTCGATGCAAGGTCTTGTTACTAGTGGGGTACCTCAGGGATCTGTACTCTGACCCATTCTCTTTAATATTTTTATTAGCGATATTGCAGAAGGTCTTGTTGGCAAAGTATGTCTTTTTGCTGATGATACAAAGATTTGCAGCAGGGTAGATATTCATGGAGGGATAAGCCAAATGGCAAATGATTTAGCTAAACTAGGAAAATGGTCAGAGCAGTGGCAACTGACATTTAATGTCAGATTATGCACCTTGGGCGTAAAAACCCAAAAGCAGAATAAAGACTGTTTGGTACACTCCTAACCTCAACATCTGAGGAAAGGGATTTAGGAGTACCGTATTTTCCGGCGTATAAGACGACTTTTTAACCCCTGAAAATCTTCTCAAAAGTTGGGGGGTCGTCTTATACGCCGGGTACTGGGATTTACTCACCTATTTTCTGCTCTGTCTCGCGCTGTTAAGCCGGTCCGTGGCTGTGAGGGAAGCGTTGTGAGCTCCCCTCAGGCCGCGCTGCTTCAATAAAGTCTGTTTAAACTTTTTTTTTAAACAAAACTTTATTGACCGCGCGGCTGGAGGGGAGCTCACAACGCTTCCCTCACAGCCACGGACCGGCTTAACAGCGGGAGACAGAGCAGAAAATAGGTAAGTACTGGGGATTGGGGAAAGGGGGAGGAGGGTGGAAAACTCTATATTTTAACCTAAAAGGTTAAAATATAGATGCGATTTTTCCAGCTTATAAGATGACTTAGTTGGGGCGTCGTCTTATACGCCCAGTCGTCTTATACGCCGGAAAATACGGTAATAATTTCAGAGGACTTAAAGGTAGGTAGGCATTGCAATAGAGCAGCAGGAAATGCTACTAGAATGCTTGGTTGCATAGGGAGAGGTATTAGCAAGAGGGAAGTGCTCATGCCATTGTACAGAGCACTGGTGAGACCTCACTTGGAGTATTGTACGCAGTACTGAAGACCATATCTCCAGAAGGATATTGATACTTTGGAGAGAGTTCAGAGAAGGGCTACTAAACTGGTTCATGGGTTGAAGGATAAAACTTACAAGGAAAGAATACAGCATCTTAACATGTATAGCTTGGAGGAAAGATGTAACAGGGGGGATATGATAGAAACATTTAAATACATAAAGGGAATCAACACAGTAAAGGAAGAGAGTATATTTAAAAGAAGAAAAACTACAACTAGAGGACATAGTCTTAAATTAGAGGGGCAACGATTTAAAAGTAATATCAGGAAGTATTACTTTACGGAGAGGGTAGTGGATGTATGGAATAGCCTTCCAGCAGAAGTGGTAGAGGTAAACACAGTCAAGGATTTTAAGCATGCGTGGGATAGGCACAAGGCTATCCTAGCTATAAGACCGGGAACTGGGGACTAATAAAAGTATTCAAAAAAATTGGGCAGACTAGATGGACCGAATGGTTCTTATCTGCCGACACATTCTATGTTTCTATGTCCATGTTTCTAAGAAGGAATTTTGCCTTCTTTTAGATCAAAAGCTGGAATGATAGGTAGAACAATGTGGAAGTCTAAAAGAAAATAAAGCCATAAAGAAATATGAAGAAAAATATAATAAGAGGATTTTTAAAAGTGCTTCAAAAGGAAAAAAAAAATGAAATCAACAAAATCTCAACTAATGTATTCTGTTTATACATAATAGAGTTTTACCAGATCTACTTCATCTAAACAGTGACTGAACCACTGCTGGTAATATTTTAACAGTAACTTGATTTAACTGTAATGTCTTAAGAGATACAAAGCAATAAATGGAATGTGAATGGGATTAGCTGTGGCTCTGGTCAGCCATTTCAGGTGACAACTTTGTGGTAATAGTATCTAATAGAATTCGGTTAGGTTAGGCCTGGTTAGGCCCAATAACTCTTTGTCATCTTATAATGCAACAGATGGCTTTATATGTCATATTAATTAGACCATTAGTCACAGCTCATTAAATTAACCACGAGTGACTGACATTGTAGCAAAACTGAGTTAGTATGATCAACAAATAAAATGATTAGCGACAAATAGCTGTAACAGTGCAGTAATTTCCTTCTTCATCCACCAAGAATAGCCTATTGCTGGTGGGCCAAAAGCAGGGTGAGAAATGCATTGTTACTTGGGGTGGAAGACTCGTATAGCTAGATTACGAAACAGTAGATACATTTTAAAGAGAATGAGAGGTTGATTAACATTAAGCTGGGTAAAAATATGTTGCCACCTGCCAATTTGATTAAGTCTGTGCGTGATAAAGCATTTGAGGTCCTCTTGGGAAGAAAAGTGTTACATAAAAATAATTGTGATTATGATTACTAGAGACACTAACTAAATTCCCCCACCAATATCACATGGAAAATGACAAGTGAGTGAAGATAGTGGCGCAACACTATTCTCTCAGACTGGAGGGTCTAGGAATTGCTCTGGGTGAAATGGACCCAACAAAGCATATTCCATTTTTCCCTTTCATGGAAGCATTCCAAATAAAACTTCTTGTACTACAGAAAGGTATCAATAGTTATTATGAAAGTGTAGAGACAACACAGTACAATAGTTGTAAAAAAAAAAAAAGCTGTAGCACAAACAGAAGTTAGGTAGTCCAAGGACACAAATCAGATACAAGCATAATAGTAAAAGAAATTCCCCACCGCTACAGTTATGGGCATTGCGATAATATCATGGTAGTGCAGGAAGAACTGTAAAGACATAGTACATCCAACATTTTCGATATATACAAAGTCATCATACACTTTTCAGCCTTTTTAAAGTGAACCTCTAAATACACCTTTAAATTATTGCTCAAAGCTTAAAAATTGATTGCATGATGTGCCAACATATCCTAAAATGGATCATCCATTTTCAAAATAATTTAATGTACGTGCCATGGGATTCATTGTGCATTTACATGTTGTTCTATCTTGATTGCGATAACATTTATAGGACAATTAACATAACTGAATCACAATACAACATAAAGAGCCAATCAAAAAGAGGAGGAGGTCTGCTGCACACTGGGAAAAGTAGTATAAGGCACAAGAGACCGGTAATGTAACTGCAAATGTGTTATTAAATATCTAAAAAAAATGGGTGAACCATTAAAAAACACATTAACACAGCGTATATCGTTTAAGGTACTATTTATTTGTGTTACAATATTCTTTGTGTGACAAATACAAGTATAATTGTCAAAATAACATTTTACAGGAATATTTTAACAGCAGGTATTACACTTTATTATGGCCTATGGTCTTCTGCTACTACATTGCACTGCATTTTTTTTTTAACACAGTTACCATGGGAGGGTGAAATAAACTTCAACTTTTAGTTTTAATTTAACTGTTGATCCACTTGAGATAAAATAATGATGTCAAATGTCTCTCTCCAAGTGCTGTGTATTCAATCTTCACTGAGTATCTTCCAAGTTTCCCTACATTGCCCACAGCACAGCAGCGCAGGGAAGTGTCACCAGTACCAAGCTGCTGGCGAATTTCCAGAGATGAGCAACTCAGTGAATGGCACTGAGGAATGTTTCCATAGTTTTAATATTTCAGCTGGGCCCCAAATTGCAAGGCACCACAACAAAGAACCACTTGCATAATGAACATTACACTAGATATCATATGAATGTAGGGTGGCCAACCAGCATTCCACAGGTATTTTACTGGTAGGCCAGTATAAATGTGGCTTGAGAAGAACCCTATATAACGCTAACCCAATATGGAAGAGCTCATAAGTGAATGTGATTATTACATATTTAGATGATATTTATTAGATATTTTGATTAGCCAATCCAGACCAAATTTATGGTCAAGATACTAGTTAAAGATTACATGTGCCTCACTCACAATCCATCTTCATATTCAATTGAAATAATTTAAACTAACATCCTCTTCAATTGACCTATATTACACTCTTCCAGGAATTTGTCTAATTCTTTGTGTGATACATATTTAGTATAATACTTCGGAAGATAGGTTGTGGCTGGATGCAAGTTACAGAGAGCCACCAAATAGACACATAGGATACCTGGTGCCAAAGGTTCTAGCTAAACGTGCCAACATCTGTGCGATAACACAGTTAATGTTCAACGATGTCAGCATGAAAGTGCCATCTATCTATGCATAGCTTTACTGCAGCGGGATCCCTGTTTATCATGGTTCAGTTCTTAAAGGGACTTTCCCACCAAAAAATGAAAAGGTTTTATCTTTTATGGAGTTAAGATTCTGTTTGTTCAGGTTACTCTCCTCTCTGTGTTGCAAGGCGGGTAAAAAAAAAAAAAAAAAAAAAAAGTGTACACATCCAGATAGTCCTGCCCACAATGATACACAGGAGAAAGCAAGAGTGCAGGGGAGTATCTTATGACATCGTAATGCAGGCTTTGGCAACAGTTGTAAAATGAGACTGGCTGCAAGATTTTGGATGATGTTGCATCATGGGAAATATTTACAAAATGGAACCAGGAGATAAACCCCTAATTTTATTTTTCCATTTATATGCAATTAATTCAATCATATACAAAAAAACACAGTGGCATATGATTTATATATGTGTTTGTTTTAAATGACCAGGTTATCTGGTTACATGTTATGTAAGTGGTAGTGTCCCTTTAAAGTTTGGTTAAACTATGCATGAACCAAAAGAAGCAAAAAAATAGACATTTACCTAGCAATTGGTTTGCAGACATATTCACTCACGTAAAAATATCTTACAGTTTGTTGGTTCCTTCGAGGTTGGAAAAAATGTTTAAAACAAAAAATACTGTAAAATAGGTCAAGTAAAAAAAAACCGTGACATGCAGTATGACTAACACTGCCACAGAAGGGCTAATTTTAGTTGCAAATGTTTCATCCTCCCTTTATCTCAAAGAGTGGATTTGTGTAAGGAATGTGTTTTAGGTCTATAGGTTTACTAGCAATTCATATATTAAATAATACTGTTACCTGAAGGTTTCCTTCTGGCAGGGACGCAAACAGCCCATTTGTCTCCCTGCAACTTGCAGTTTAATTTTGGCATTGTGTATATTATAGAATAGGGCTAGATGCTTTCAAATTTCAAACTCGAGACGTGGCAAGAAAGAAAACAAATAATCGAACTTGTGCTGAATGATTTTTGCCTGAGTAACTATCCCCCAACCACCAATGCCTATTCACATGAAACTAAACAAAACAAACACAATTTTTCTTAAAAGAACAGGCATACAAATGTATCAACCTAGATAGGTCCAGAGAAAAATGATTGATCATACAGCACTTCTACTCAGATTTATAAGGCAGGAACAGTTATGTTTTTAACACTGTCTTTATAAATTTGGCAGGTTTTAAATCTCATTACTCATATAACTTCTGTGTTAACCATTCGTTGTAAAAACTGTACATGCATGTCTGACTGTCACCATTTCAAGCTGCACGTGACTTACAAGGATAATCAGGGAGACTAGCTTAACCACAGCAGACATCTGCAATCACTTACAGGGAGTAATGCATAGCATGAACAACTGGTAGTACTTATCTAGCAAGAGGGAGAGACAGAGGAAGTGGGATGGTAGCAATATATGATTAGCTGCTTCTGTGCAAGAGAGCCATTTAGTACATTCCTATTAAAGGTTAGTCTCCTGTAAAAGCAAGCCCACAAATCAAACTATTGCTATTTCAAATGCATGTCTTATTGCATGCCATTATAATTCTACTAAGCATTCTAAACATTCTATCACACAGAGATGCCTTAAATCTTTGATCCTCAGAAAGGTGTTTATTGCTTTGGCATGCTGATGGTTAAACTAGCAATGTCATTCATACACTTTTGATATCATGTCCTGTAAATATTGCTGTTACTGAACATTGTAATGCTATAGTGACACCTAGTGGTGGCAGTCATTATATGTAATGCAGCATAAAAATGGCCTACTTTTTTAATGCAAATTAAAAGTTCAGTTAATATAAAAATACAGCAATTAAAATGTACATATGTGTGTGTGAATTATTTAGAATGCAGCTTCTAACACCTTTGCTAAAGCCTGGGAAGAAAACAAGAAACCACAAAATGCTAACTGTACTTGCAACGTACACATACATTGCACAGGAGCCTGTACAGAGTGTGCTCTCTGGACCGGTTGGACAGCCTTTTTTCTATTATGGTTTTACCACAACAATATGGGTTTCGTGTAAAATAGATGTGTGCGGAAAGAACTCCAAATCCTGACAAACAATGGAAGCTTGGTCAAGATGCAGCTAGGGTTGCCAGCCAGCCACTTTTTAACCGGCAGGTGGGTAGAAGATTTGCTTGGGGTCAATGTTAAGTCCACAGAGACAATAGTATGGCCGGTAATTCTTTGAAGAAAAGGTGGCAACCCTGGATACAACTTTTTTAGAACATGATGAGGATTATCTCAACGGAACAAAAGGGCAGTAAAATATTTTGGATTTTTTAACATTTATTATGCTCTCCTTTCCTGTATGCCAACACTCCCATTTCCTCTTCCTGATATCAATATTTCAGGTCACCATGCCTCCCAACACTTCAAAAGGCCAAAGAGGGACAGTTGTCAGTAGCTAAAGTTTTTATTGTGGGCGGGGCATGGACAGAAGGTTTTTAAGTGAAATTAGGATAATAAAATGCCTTATTTACAAAAATTTGAATATAAAACACATATCCTGCAATTTAAATGCATTTTAGTTGGAGTTTTATTGCATTTGAGCTCCTACAAAAGATATACATCAGAGATGGAAAGAAGGACGGAGAGATTTGGATCAAACATAGGATCACACACTAAGCAGTGTAGGAGAAGGCACATTCACAACACACTGAACGTTTACCTGTACATTTTCTGGTAATTTCACAAGCATAACTTTATATTTTATAATGTACCAGGATGGGAACTTGTCATTCATGCATCTGTAGTTTCCACTTTGAAACCAAAACCATTCACTAAACAACTGCACATTCAACAACAAACCCACCTCTTAAATCCTGCTACAGCCATCGGTATATCTATAGGTCATATCAGGCTTCATGTCCACCTGTAATAATAGCACTTGTTCATCTTCATTGGAAAAAAATAATTCTGTCTGCTGATATTTATCAAAAAGATGTGAATGCACACAACATTTCACTGCCTGCTGGATTGTTGTAGCGCTGCCTCCGCTGATCCTGATGCTAGGGGTGTATATACCCCGTTTGGTCCCAACATGCTCTAATGGAACTCGTTGTCTGTCCCCTTGAGGGTGAGAGAAGTCCGGGACACAGTAAGTTTTGTAACTACAGCCCACAGGAGACTAATGCAGCTTACCGCTATCCCCACTTTGCTGTTGCCTCCTTTGTCGTATATCTCGTAGGGGTGCTGATCTATACCCTCCCACAACCGAGCACACTGTTCCGAGAGTTTGTTAGCTATCTTAAAAGTCCTGGATGGCCATTAATCATACCACCGACTTTAAGTGCAGTGCCCCCCACTAGTGTCTAGTGTCAAATATCAACTTTGCAATTGACACGCACGCGGCCCACCGTTGTCGCACCAGCTGGGCCAAGACCCTTAGGGGCTTTATCGCCCAGGCAGAGGTAGTCCACAGGGTTAAGACCAGAGATATCAATGTTTCTAATCTTTATAGTTTTTCCCCTCTGCCATGGTTATTTATAGTCCCAGGGGAGCAGGGCTCTATTACTACCCGACTATAGAGTGGTTTCTTGAAGGAATTTTTACATACGCACATAGTCTGTTTAACTGTTCTTCTGTTAACAATTGTCGTTTTGCTATTGTATTTACAAGTTGACATATGTAATTGCTGCAGGGTGAACAAGTGAAGCCGCAAAATTGTGATATTATTGACATACGTATTTGTGTACTATACACAATCTTGTATAACTGATGGGCCTTGGCTGAGGCAGATCTTGACCCCTACTAAGGCACAGTGCCCTTTGAACTTGCTATCCTTGCTATTTGGATATTGGAGATTACCACAGGCACGTAGCCCTCAAGTTTTTAAGTTGTTGTATATTATTTGACCCCACCCCTTTTCTTTTCCCCTATATATTCTTTTGATACCTTGGGACCCTAGTCTTCCCCCTTTTTTTGAAATACCCCCCCCCCCCCCTACACTATGACAGATACCAGTACGACGCAGAGTCACTCAGAACTGACCCCAGAGATGGCGGATCTTCTATTCAAGACCATCAGTGCGAAGGGTCTGAATTCACCAGAGAAAAGGTCTAGAGCTCTCCGTGAATTTAGAGCGCTTAGATCTGACATTGTGTTTGTCCAGGAAACGCACTTTCAGGAGGATCACTCCCCAAAATTCTCGGATGGCCACTATAATCAGGGGTTCTTTAGCAACTCCCCAGACTCGAAATCTAAAGGGGTCGGCATTCTTATCTCTGAGACTACAACCTTCCAACTTACCTGACCGACTATTCTATCAGATATATTCTGCTTAAAGGCACTATTGCCTCCACAATCTACACCCTCGCTAATGTTTACCTGCCTAACACAAACCAACATATATGCCACACATCAATACAGGAGTTTAGAGAGGGTTTTCCGGGATTTTAATACCGCTATGCACCCATGCTATCACACACCGACTACTCTCTTTACTCCCATGTTCACAACTTGTACTCTACACTGGACTATGTTTTCCTCTACCTATGGCAAACTGAGACTGATCAGAGACATCAGATATGGACAGATCATATGGAGAGACCATCCTCCTCTGATCATGAAGCTACAATCCCCACTACAGGCCAGGACTGCATTTACATGGAGACTTGTGTCTCTTCTGACAGATGACGATATCTACAAGACCATACAGACTCAAATACGCCAGTTTTTTGTTGAAAACAGCACGCCAGACGTCCCTCTGCCTCCGATATGGGAAACGCAAAAATGCACCATACGAGGCACGCTTATAGCCTTGGCATCTAAACGTAAGAGACAACAGCCAAGGAATATCCTCTTTGGCACAGACAATAGCGGCTCTAGAGGTTGCACACAAGAACACAATTTGATCCACAAACGCTTACCGATCTAATGCAGGTTGGAGGGGACTTGTCTAAATTACACAGATAATTCCTGGCCTCTAAACATCTATTCCAAGAGAGGGGTAGTATGTGCGGGTGCCTGCAAAAGAATATTTCGCTAAAATGCATGATTCCAAATGCAAACTTCATTATCTCCCCCAAGACATACCAAACATTTTCCACGACTATTGCTCATCCCTGTATAACATACAAGACACATTGCCGAGCACCCAACCTGGATTGCTGGATAGCCAGACTGAGACTTACCTTTCCTCTTCAATCACACGAAAACTTTCAGCCGAACAAACCTGTTTCCTTGAGCGAGAGATCTCCGACGAAGAGCTTATATTGGCAATTAGGTTATCTGCGACAGGTACTACCCAAAATGACTGAATTATTTAATTCCCTACTTACAGGTCCTTCCTAGAGCCACACTCTCAGCCACCATCACTGTGATCCATAAAGAAAGGAGAGACCCATACTCCCCTCAGAATTACTGACCTGACCCGACCCATCTCCCTCCAAACTTTTTTCAAAAGGAGAGAAATTTGATGACGTGAACATGCGTGAGGGCTGACCATTTTGCCTGACATTCTTTGAACCATTAAAATTAAATGCAAATTAACACACACACACACTTACACTATGCCACACTCTCACTGACATACACACACACTCTCAATGACACACACTCACTCACACTCACTAACACTGACAAACACACACACTGACACACATACACACACTCGCTCACACTGACATACACACACACTCACTCACTGTCTCTTTGCTTTGAGCTCCGTGTGAAGGAAGTCTTAGCCAATCACGGGAAGCTTCTGAACTCTCAGCCAATCAGGAGAGTTTAGAAGTCTCGCCTGATTGGCTGAAACCTCCTTCTATCAAGCTCCCCAGAACACAGGGAAAAAAAAAAAAAAGAGGAGAAGACTGCTGCATGGAGCAGCAAAGTGCCACCTCTGCCAGGGTGCCGCATTAAAGGGCCGGCCCTGGCCACAACAGATAGGTTTTGCCAAATTACCTGTAGGACCGTATTAAACCAACACATGGGCCGCAATAGCCCTGCGGGCCGGGCTTTGGACATGACTGCTCTAAGATTACACCAGTTTGTACCGCTCTTAATACACACGACCAGAGCGCTGAAAGCTATTTACATTGCCCACAGGAGGGGCCACAATATGCCATTATTGTCTACTGACACCGAAAAGGCCTTTGATAGGGTGGCGTGGCCTTACCTGTGGAAAACACTGGCCCATATGGGGACCCAATATGCTGCAATGGATCAAGGCACTCTATGTCTCTCCTTCCACTAGGGTCCAGATGAATGGCTCTATCTCATGAGCTATCCTCATCAAGAATGGCACGCGACAGGGTTGTCCCCTATCTTCCCTCCTCTTCGCACTATCCCTGGAGCCTTTTTTGGAAACTATAAGGAACAATATCAATATTAGGAGATTGGGGGTAGGGGAACACCACCATAAGATTGCAGCGTATGAGGACAATATCTTATTTATAGTAACACAACCGGAAACTACCCTCCCGATAAATCTTGCTGAATTTCATAGGTTCGGGACCATCTTTCACCTCAAAATCAATGTCCAAAAATTGGAAATTCTGGCAGTGTACATCTCCCCAACTCAATACAAGGCATTACGGGGAGCGTTTCCTTTCCAATGGAACAAAAGATCAAATATCTGAGTATCTGGCTCTCTAGTGAGGTGGTTCGGCTGTACAAAGTAAATTTCCAACCGCTCACACAGACAATTTACAATGATCTTCAGAAGTGGGGATTCACTTTTGTAACATGGCATGGTAGAATTAATGCTATCAAAATGAACATATTGCCCAGACTACTGTTTCTGTTCCAATGCCTCCCCACACTGCTCCCGAAGTCTTTTTTCCTCGCGCTCAGACAAGCCATTACTCAATTTGTTTCGGGTAATAAATGTCCCAGATTGCATTACGACTTACTGACTTTTCCCCCAGCCAGAGGGAGTCTCTCCTATGTATAAATACTATACAGCCTCTCACTTATTAAGGCTGGTGGACTAGGCGTTCGCACCACCGGATAAGTTCTGGATAGGTATGGAAAGGGCTGCGACGACTATACCACCCGCCACCCTATCATTTTGGCCACACTCACCATTTGGCATTGAAACAACCGACTACACAAACTTACAACCTTCCCCTCCTATGTCGCCAGTGCTGTACAATATGGAGTTCCCCCCTGTGGTAGACAGATCTTTTGGCTCTACTCTCGGATTGTTCTCAATAGGGCACATTAAAGATGTAATGGAGGGGTGGGGTCCTATGGACACTTGACTCGTTCTTACCGGAGGGGGCACATAGTTTCCACACCAAGCTTAAACATACACAACTTAGACATTATGTCCTTGGTCTTAGACAACAGCATAACCAGAGACCTCACATACCTGGAACATCTGTGCACACGGACAACTCTGCCCCATATAGGGATTTCTGTGTTATACAATTCCCTCCCATTACTGACCCATACTCGTGTTTCACAGCCAAATGGGAGAAGGCCCTAGGTATACAGATTTTGACCGCACAGTGGGATAAGATCTTTATATTAACAAGAAAATGCTCACAGTAATACAAGGAAATGCATATAAAATGTTGATTCAGTGGTACCAGACCCCCGCCCTACTACACAGGATGAATCCCGACATCTGGTGGAGATGCGGACAGGCTCATGGCACTATGTTGCACATATGATGGAAATGTCCCTCTATCAAGTGATTCTGAGAGAAAGTGAGGGACACTATTACAGATCTGATGGATTCCCCCCCCACCCCCCATTTTTACCAGCCACGTACTTGTTGCACCACAACTCCTACTCTATTAAACAGTACAAGAATTCTATCCTCAAGCATTTGTTTAACGCTGCTAAACTAATGATCCCCTTACACTGGAAATCAACGACCCCACCTTCTTATCGGGAGTGGGTGCTCAAGGTTGAAGAGATTAGATCATGGGATGAGCTTTCAGCTACTACCAAAGCCCAAAAAGAGAAGCACCATAATACATGGTTCCTCTGGAGGGAGCTCCTGTCTAAACCCCTACTGCTGGACCACTGAGTGACTCGTTTGGCCCTGGATCTTAGGATCCCTGTCAATTCCTCCTTACTATTCCTCTTTAGACCCCCCCCCCCCCCCCCTCCCCATGTAGGTATTATTGCAGATACATTGTCTATCCAGTGATGTGATGCATCTGATAATTGTCCGCCCTATTACGGTTGTTTCTGATTTTGTCTGCCCAGAATGTTCTCATATCCTGATGCCTCATTGTATATTTTTATGCAGCTGCATACTGATTAATTTGCACACTGATTGAGTGTTTTCCTGATATCTGTAAAAAGACCCTATCCCCTCCCCCTCTGCCATTTATGTACCCCCATACCACCCCACCCCCTACTTTTGTTTGATTTACTTATTTGTAAAACAGTAAAACTTATATTTGGGGGAAAAAAAAAGATGTGAATGTGTATTAATTTTTTTTTATTGATTCCTTATTCATAGATTGGTTGTAAAATATTCCAGCACATATATATATTGGGGTCAAATAATGCATGATTTAGTCTGTTCCCCACCCTCATTTCTCTAAAAATCTCATTTCACAAAATAGCAGAGCACATTTATATCTGTTTATATACTTGTTTTCACCTCTAGCTATAGCCTTGGCCTCTGCTGTTCAAACTACATTTCGCAGCATTGTCTTTTTCAGATCAATGACTTAACACTAGCACAGCTTGTACAGTTTCACCATAGGCCAATTAGGATGAGTGCACAACAATATGGCATTCTCTCTTTCGAAATGCCAATACAATTGTAATAGACATACTTAATAGTATGGTAATAAAAAGTATTTTTTTCATTCTCACCTACTGGCCATTAGAATGCAATGCACGTTTACATACAAAAAGAGAACATGCAGTACTGTAAAGTGATATTAACCATCTCTACCTAGCCACGTCTACTGATAATATACAAGCTGTACAATCTAATAGTAGTGAGTAACTCTATAGCAGCTAGTACAATAATCAGTAAGCTGCAGTCATGGAGATAAAAAAAAAAAAAGAACTACTAGCCAAACAGCAAAATTGCAAGATAGAAACATATTAAAGTGCACATGTTTTAGATTGGGGTTACTCACTCAGCCAAGCACAGCAGATATACTGTGTAGCTGTTAAGCATCAGTTATCTTCTGAGCATATGACCCCTGAGGTCTCAGCACCCAGTATTTGGTGATCCTGATCATGTTCCTACCTCCTCTTTTGTTTATTGTTAATTCACGGATACTAGCCTGATGTGTTATGATCTGAGCTCTCAACTTGCCACTTGTAATCTGTGCCCAAAATATTGATAATAGCAAAAGTCCATTATAAAAGTGTAACACAAACTCAGTAATTAGGTCTTAAAATCTGCAGTGAAGCATTAACTATTATGCAAACACAATTACCTATTTTCCCTGTAGCTATATGTTCATTCACTTAAACCTTTGCTTACAAGGAAGTAGGTAAGGCAAATGGTAGGGCATAATTTCGATAGGAAACCGTACACGCACTTCTAAAAGACTGGTCAGTAAAACAAAGTATCATTTCCCTCACCAATAGAAATAATGAAAAAGGTTTTACTAGCTGATTTCCATTATTCAGTTACAAGACTGTCCAACAGATAGCCTTTCAAGCCACAATAGATTTGGAATGTTGAGCATCTGCTTCTAATATGTTCTTTTTTTTTATTAAATATATTTTTATTAGGTTTTTTTGGATGGATATACAGAAAACAGATATGTCAAAGTATTACCAGGTGTAAACATCTAATAGACAGTAGCGAAGTCTCTGGGTGCTGATATCTCCTGTATAAAAACTTGCATCCATCAAGTTCAACCCTTACACTATTCCTAATTCACAGCTTTTGATCCAAAAGAAGGCAAAAAACGCCAGCAATTTTTCATAAATTTCAAATTCTGCTTTTAATGGGGAAAACATATCATCTTGACTTCAAACGGCAATAAATAAATATTAATGCAAATACCGGTATACTTAGCACTCTATATACTGGTTCATAAAAAAGTATCCAGGCCCTTTTAAAAGGCATCTAATACCAACCTCTTCAGCCAGTGAATTCCAGACCTTTCTTCAAGTCTTAGTGGGTTCTGTTAATGAACAGGTCTTTAGAGAGCCCTTTGCTTGGTACTTGTACATATTTATATAACATGATCATATCCCCTCCAAGACGCCATTTCTCTAGACTATACACATTCAACTTTTCTAGTCTTTCTTCATAAATAAATCTTCCCATTCCCCTTATTAGTTTTATAGCTCTCCACTGCACTCTCTCTAGTTCCATAATGTCTTTTTCTTTTTAGATAAGCCCAGAATTAAACTGCATATTCAAGGTGGGAGCTTTCTGACCTGTAAAGAGACAGAATAATATCTATATATATTTTAATGCATGCCAACATCTTATTGGCCTTTTCAGCCACCAGCTGGCACTGTGCACTACTGCTAAGTCTATAAATATAGACACATCAGTGCCGACAGCTCACATATACACCATATGTAAACATACTGCAGTAAACAATTCTAAATATCTTGCATCCTATCTTAACAGATAACACCTCACCACATGTAAAGAAAATGGAGGAGCCATTTAAGAGCCTGCATTTAACTAACAATATTTAAAGACTCACTTACGAATCAGGCAAGCTTGTTCAGGGTCATCTGATTTGAACTAAATTATCTGCATTTTAAAATCCAAGACCCACTAACATTGGTGGAACAGTGCCCCCTTGTGCCTAGGTTAGTGAATAACAGTATGTGAAAAAACTGAAGAAGGGGAAAAGAAAGTAGGAAAAGTAAGTAAAATGAAGGGTGGGAAAAAGAGTGAGAGAATAACAAGGGTAGTCAATGTAGGCAAAAAAGAAAGAAAAGTATCTCAGGTATGCCCTAATAGCAATAATGATTTGTATGTTCTCAGTAAACATAAACTGTTATTTATGTCCCTCATAACATCAGTGAATTATGTCAAGCTTTTTATAAACAAAGCTATGATATCACTTATATAAGAATGGACACACTGAGTAAGAAAAATAAAGGATAAGGCAAAAAAAAAAGGGGAGAGGAAGAAAACGAGCAAAAGAGAGACAGCCTAAGGGAGGGACTGCTGGCAACAGTGGTTTATTTTGGTTTTGTGCTGCCCTAGGCAGACAAACTTTGAGCAACCCCCCAACCCACGTTGCACACCTGCGGCATGCCTTATCACACACGTTGCACACCCACGACATGCCCCATCAGCCACATTGCACACACATTAAATGCCCAATCACACCATTACATGCCACCATCACCCCCATTACATACCTCCATCACCCTGATTAATTGGAAGGTGCTAAAGCTTTCTGAACGGTGGGGGAGGGAGTGAAAATGTTTGAAGCACCAGAAGTGTGCTTTAACACCACCTGGCAAAGTGCCGCCCTAGGCGAGTGCCTTGTTTGCCTTGCGGAGTCACTGTAACGATTTGTCCAGACAAAATGTACTCCAGTCGGCTTGACCTTGAAAAAATTCAGGTGGTCAGTCATAGAAAATAAATGGGTGTAGTGTCCAAGTTTTTTCAGATCCTCGTTTCTCCGGTGTCATCCTGTGTCAGTGGTGGAATTCCTAAATTACTCAAAAATGTAATGGCTTCAGCTGGGTCTTTGATAGTTACTGTTAATCATCTCTGATTGTCAAAGAGTAGCGATGTTTTACTCCAACAGTGCGCAGCAGAGTGATCTCTTCCATACTATCACACCAGACAGCAGCTCTTCATATATCTACAGGGATGTGTTTTCATAAGAGAAATAGTGTTGTCTGTGCGTGGTGTTCAAAACTGCTATTTTATCTATGATATTATGCAGTCTGAGAACAACATCCCACGGTATGGCTTGCCGTGCCTTTCTGGTAATGAAGCTATCCATGATATGCTGATCTCCGATATTGTCTTGACACGCTTTACTGTAGTGATGGACTCTAACATTTGTTGTGTGAGCTGGCCGACCCGATTCACTTTCTGCTTGAGATTGCCACAAGCTTCCAGTTTCAGTGTGGAAAAATCTGCATGGATTGCCACTAATTTCTCCTGTCACATGCTGTTTAATGGACTTAGGGATGATAATTTTGTTAGTTTGACCGGCGTGGCTATCAATCTTTTACCGAATTTAACCTCCTGTGCATGGAGCCCTGTGTGGACATGTCTGTCTGCAGCTCCCAGACCACTTGTAGATTTTCAGAATAGTACACAACCCTCCATTATAACAAGTTATTTTTTAATCGCTTTATAGTTACCTCTGCACTAGGTGAAAGGAACAGTGTAATCAGGCTCACCTTATATCTCTGTTCTTCAGATAGATCTCTGATCCCTTTCAATGCTACAAAAACTTCATAGTGTGGATCTGATCCTCCTGAGAATGGACCTGCAATAAAAGGGACAATTTAATGCCAAGGATCAACGGAGCTTCAGGGGCACCTGCAGTCTAAGGGAGGCCTCAAACAAGCTCAGAATTAACTGTTCACAAACTCATTTAAAATTAAACAGAACAGGTTTGTGAGCCAAAAAATACTTCTACTAGTGCTTTCATTACATGTTGATCATCCCATGGATCCAGGTGCCATAACAGTATGGAAATCTGTAGACATTGAGGGATAAAAATGGAACAGAGTGAACAAATGTTTGTCTTTATAGGATGCATCCCAACTGGTGTCTTGAACACTCACAACTAGATGACCTATGACAGAAGGTTTTAGTCAAATGTCACCTACCCAGAATTCCACTCTCCATGCAGCAGTAGTTTAGAAGAGTAGCTCCAGGCCAAATATTCACAGTGTAAAGAAGAGTTCTATAGAATGCATCCTCTGAGATACATTCACCACGAACACTCAAGGTCTGGCTCTTCCTGCAAAATCAAACTATTGATATTAATGTAACAAATATTTCTCATTCATCAAACAGGAATGTAATCTTTAATGCTTTTAATCCCACTTCCAAATGTTAATAATGGCATTGGAAAATTATTAATTTGGGGATACCACCACTAAGTATATGTCATGTGGCACAAATTTGTATGTTTAAATGTAAGGAAATTAGGATCTCATTGGCACTCTGAAGAGATGTTCCCTCTGAGTACAGCTCGAAGATAGAATTCTGCCTGTGTCCAATCCCCTTAACGCGGATCTGAAGTTGTTCGCGAAAATACTGGCGCAACGATTGCACTCACCGATTCCTGACTTAATTAATCCCGACCAGACAGGGTTCATTCCCAGTAGGGAGGCCAAAGATAGCACTGTAAAATTGATTAATATTACTCATCTGGCAAAGGGAAGGAAGGAGCCACTGCTGTTTCTGTCCACGGATACTGAAAAAGCATTTGATAGAGTCAGCTGGGACTTCATTGAAAGCGATCCTGCACCACAATGGTTTTGGACCTAATATTACGTCTTGGATTAATGCCTTATATCATAAACCTACTGCCCGAATACGGGTAAATGGCATTCTTGGCGATTGCTTCCCCATTTCCAATGGCACACGTCACGGTTGCTCGTTGTCCCCCCTGCTCTTTGCACTTACTTTGCAACCCTTTTTACACGCCATACGAACTAACCAGTACATCAGGGGATTCAAAACGCAGTCTCAGGAATATAAACTGGTGGCATACGCGGACGATGTTTTGTATGTAATTACACAACCGACAGTTACTCTCCCGAATATCCTTCGAGAATTTGATGTATACGATGAGCTAGCTAATCTCAAGATTAACTATGCCAAGTCAGAAATTCCCCTATTATTATGGAAGAGGCTGAGCTTCCTGGAATCACAGATAATTTCCCATTCAGATTATGTAAGGATAAAATGCTGTATCTGGGCATCTGGCTCTCCCCATATCCAGCTAATCTGTACAATTTGAATCTTGCTCCGATAGCCTCGGTTTTATATAAGGATTTGCGCACTTGGGACTACTCCCATATTTCTTGGATAGGTCGAATAAATGTAATAAAGATGAATCTGCTTCCCAGATTGTTATATTTGTTCCAAACCATACCGATTACTATTCCTCTCACTTATTTCTCAGCTTTGAGAACCGCACTGATAAAATATGTTTGGAACGGTAAACACCCGAGATTGAATTATCAATTATTGACACTACCAAAAATCAGAGGAGGTCTGGCTCTCCCAGATTTCTATAAATATTATCAGGCGACTCATTTGCTGAGAATAACTGACTTGGCCCAAGCTCCTGCTCATAAGCAATGGGTGCAGCTCGAATTTAGTGCGATTTCCACACTATTGAGTGCCCTTCCGTGGATATCCCCAGCATCATCCAGAGACATAGCACATGACCACCTCACGATAGCCCCAACTCTGAAAATCTTTCGCCACCTGAGACAAAACCTGGTTTTTGTGTAGGTCAAGCAACTCCCCGGTCCAGGGAATTTCGTTCATATATGCCCAACTGAATGTCCCGGTTGATCTCCCCTGCCCAAAATACATGGGGAAATGGGAGGAAGCCTTAAATATTTCTTTAACCACAGTATAATGGGACAGAATCTTATTGTTAGCGTACAAAAGCACAAAGGCCACCAAATACCAGGAGATCAACTATAAACTTATCTCCCTGTGGTATAGAACCCCACACCGATTACATTGCATGATCCCAGCAGTTGATCCTCATTGCTGGAGATGTGGGGGAGACATTGGGCCAGATATTCACATATGGTGGACCCAGCATAAGAGATTTTTGGAATATGGTTCATGGGATGATTGCCCAGTTGGATTGTTCTACCTACCCGAACACATTTGAGGCTATGGTATTATATCTCAATGGGATGTCTGTGCCTAAATTTAAAAAGTCGTTGACCAAACACCTGTTACTAGTGGCCAAAACACTGATACCTCTTTATTGGAAATCCACAAAGGTCCTGTCTAGAAGGGTGTGGATGTTTAGAGTGGAGGAAATTAGATCAATGGAGGAGATTCTAGCATCTGCCACCGACACTTTAGACAAATGCCTCATGACATGGTTCTACTGGAACGAATATATGCAACAGGAGGGAGCCCAGTGTGGGACTACTCGACCCCCCCCCTCTAACCTCCTTCGAGGTCTTGTTATTGAGTGGGAATCATTTTAAAAGCGTTTATACTGTTACGAATTGAGCACTGATTCTGGGGACCAGACAAATCCTACATCCTGCACTGAATCCGAATACCCATCTCCCACTTGGTTGGGGAAGTAAACTGGATTTTGATATCATTGGTCATATAGTATGTAGCAGGTTGTTTTCTCATACGATGTGATATGTTAACGACCTACTGTGATGTGAATTGCACTGTCGAACTTGTTTATTGGTCTCCGCCCCCCCCCCCCCCGCTCCCCAGACAAACACACAGCCTATTTTTTTATTTTTTAAGTACGTGCCTGTCCCCTCCCCCTCACTGATGTCTTTTTTTTTTATTACTATTTTATTATGTTTACAATAATATTGCACTTAGCTATTGTTGCATGATATTTCTGTATGTTTTTAATTTTATTTGGAAAATATAATAAACTTAATTTACAAATAATTCTGCCTGTGTAACTATTAATTCTCCAACTATGACTTAATATTGCTTTTAATGGACAACCTACTTGTTATTAGGCTTTTCTATGACTTGTGTGCCTGTAAGGAGAGCAATGAACTGCACACCCTACCAGCACACAAAGAGTTAACGCAACATCACAAAATCAACAGCAGGAATGACCTCCACTTTCTTCCTGTGCAGACCCAATGCCCCCACCCAATGAGTTAGACAGCATGCTTGGTCTGTGAGATATAACCTTGAGTTCATGGTTCATCTCCACCATAGCAATTCCCTTTTATGTAACAAATACATCCTTGAGATCCAAAGAGATAAACTGCACAATTCCTTTGCACAAGCATCTGGCAGAAACATAGGGGTTTTAAAGTGCTATATATAGTGCTTACCTATATAAAAACTCCAGTATGGGACTCTGGTTGTGAAAGCCTGTAATGCGAACCACATCCCCGAGTCTGTATCTGTAATGAGAAAAACATTAAGAGAAAGTCTTCACATACCAGTTACTGGCATATGTTATAATGCTGTTAGAGGCTTTTTCTTCTTGACAAATGAAATGTTTATTTGTCCTCCTGTAACTATAGAAACTGCCATATCAAAGTGCTAAGTGTCATACAGACAGATAAAGTACCGCTAATGTGTCAATCAACCTAATATGACAACTTTTTAGCTACTTTTGTAATTATTAGTTAATTAAGTAATTTATCATGTGGTAGGTTATTATAATGTGTAATTAAGTAAGACGTGTCTGGTTTTTCAAATTATTTCAAAAGGGATAATTATCTTTTTAGTACATTTATGGAATGGTTGTAGATGGAGAAAAAAAAATGGATTTTGTGTTTCTTCACAGAGAAAATAACAAGGAGTCCTATTTCCAGGTCCAAGGAGTTCTGCTGCATTGGTTACATCCAGTTTTAATCTAGGACCATCTAAAACATCCATTACACACGTTTCCATTCCTATTTCAGTAACTAGAAGGAGTATGCATGGGGATGCTTTCCGTTTCAGTGGTGTTTAGCCAAGAGAGTTTCACATCAAAGGAAACATTTTTGTTTAGATCAATTTTTTAAATTTTATTTATGAAAGTGTTTTACCTGGAAAAAATACACTGAGATTTCCCTTGTTTGCTTGTACGTCCCGGGCGACATTAAACTGGGATTTTATTCAGTAATACGCATGAGATGTTTTGAGATGAGCTATATTACTCTGGATGTAAACTAGAGCATCTTCTGTTTCAATTTAAGATCATTTCTACATCAACAAGCTACTATGACTAAATTAAAATGATTTTAGTTGTGGTAAAAATGTAACAGATTGAGCCAGTTTTAAACACATTTTAAACACATTACAGATTAATATAAATATGGGAACTGTCTAAACCAAATCTCCAAAAGATAAAACATTTTTTTAAAAATACTATACAATTTATTATATTTTTTTGCCCTGATCCACAATGCTTGCCTGAGGTCTATCCAGGAGCTGATAACAGTTACACAACTCACCTTTAGAAGCTCCCAATCTGTTTTAGATTTAAAACAACATGTGATTGCTTTAAGTAAGACAGACTGCAGGAAGTAAAGCAAAACCCAATATCTTACAAAAAAATAAAATTAAAAAAGTTTATATAAAAAAAAAAACTGCACTGCAGTATACAGAGGCTGTATTGATATAATTAACCGTATTACACAATTTTGCAGTTATCCCATTAAAAAATATGGTCTCTGTCATGCACATAAGTTTGAATTGGGTGGCCAGATGTCCCTTTACTACTTAGGATACTTACCGAAAATTTGTACTGCAGAATGAAATTACTGCAGCTCTGTCCCTACTTATCACCAAAAGGTGAACTTGGTCATACTACAATAGAAGTCACTAATAAAGCCAAAAAACCAATTAACATTTTACGTCGCCAGTCCACTGAACCCCTAACAAATAAAGATTAACAAAAGAAAAATAATCCTACAAAAACTGCCATCCCAATTTAACACCAGGCAAAATTTGACATTTTTTTTTTTTTCGTGTGAGAAAGGTGTTCATTATTTGCTCAGTGTGTGTCTAACAGATCTTAATTTTGGGTTTGCTACTCTATCAGCCTTTTCAAGCCATTCAACCAAATGAACTACTGTTACCAGAGATTTAATTTCCTCGGGTGTGCATCCTTACAAATTACACCTTACCTGCCATTAAATTAAACAGCTGCTTAGAATGTCTAAGGGTCTTAAAGTTATGTAACAATGACAGTGTCACCCTGAAGAAGATACAATTTCATCTACGCCTTGTACTAGCAAATGTGCAGACACGTTACATGCTACAGTACGGGATTTAACTGTATACCCATACAAAGATGCCAGAAGGAAGCAAACTTATATAAATATCATTTATATTTTTGGTAGTTTGCTAGTGCAATGTGTAGACTACATTTGAAACCTCCCTGTCAGTTGATGTTAGGCCTCTTATAACAAAATAGCATCATGATTTAATGTCATATCTGTAAAAACTTATGCTTAAAATATCGCTCATATTCACAGACTGAATTTGAATCGTGCATTATCCTATTAAACACGAGATGTAATATTCATCTTTGAATAATGGAGAGATTTTCAGAGCATGTTTCAACTCCCAGGAACATAATGTATCTCTAGGTTTGTGAGATTTAACCTTGAGTTCATGGTTCTATCCTACAGCAGTTTATTTTTGTTTTAAAAACAATCAAACAATAATTAATGTTTACACAGTGTCATCCATCTCCCACTTTACCCAGTCACCCAGATGTTGAGAGATTAAAATAGCAGGTTTCAAAAGGGAAAAAAAAAACTAGCTGATGATGTCCTTCATAGTGTTATAAATGCCATGTATTCAAAGGATTTTTTTTTGTCAGATTTCCTTTACTAATAATTCCATTATTATGCTGGTTTTGTTTAGTAAACGCAATACTAGTCTATTTTTATTTTATCTGAGATTCCAGATTAAATTAGAACGATGATCCCAAAGCTAAATGATATCATATATTTGGGAGTCAAACTGCAGCCCAGCAATCTGATTAGTGTATATGTTATGTAGAATGCACCTTCTAGTTGGTAAAAAGACTCATCTCCTCACAGCTAATGGTTGTGTGAAACGCATCAGTACATGATGAAATGCCCACATACCGGACAGTGGACAAGTCAAACGGCTTTCTGAGCTGCTCACGAAACAGAGTTCTGTGAAATGGCAGTTTCTCCCCGTAGGGCACACAGCCAATCTGTAACTGCACATACATATCCTTTCCATTAAGTCCCATGGATGTTTCCCTAAGTTTGCATTTACCTGCACAGTCCATCTATATTAGTAATGACCAGTTCATAAGCTTCTCCAGTGCTCACATGTTGCACAAAGATGGTGCTTGGCTGGTCTTCTTTACAGGTACCGACTGGTATGAATTCAAAGAAAGCAGATCTGGGGCACAGCACATAACGGGGGGCAGCATTCCCTGGCCACAGGTTCACTCCGATCAGACCTGAAGAGGAGTCACACGAGATGGGCATAAGAAGGGTAAAGAGAAACCGAGAACAAAAGTACTAAATCATGGGAGGAAACGAAAGCAAAAATGGAAAAAAAATATACAAAAGGGATGCTAGGTTGTTAAAGCCACAAATGTAAATTTAAATAAGCATTTTAGAGAAAAATGAATCTGGATCCTCCCCATTGTAAGATATCAGCACCTCTGCAATAAGAATGGAATGATGTAACAAAACAATGCTGAACATTAGGACCAGAGAAAATTCATTGTCAGTGTGTTAATATATACTCTGCCCTGCTATATTCCTCTACTATTGGTTTCATGCACTGCACATGTGACATGTGAGGAAGCAGTACAGATCGCCAATGCTTTTTTTTTTTTTTTTTTTTTAATTATTATTGCATTTTCTTTTCGTGGGGAAAATGAGTTAGAGAAGTCTAGATGGGACCTGAAAATATAAATGATTGAAAAATACTGAAAAATCTGGGCATTTGTTTTTTTGTTGGGATAAATGAAATAAATTATCATATGACATTTGAGCTTACCAATACTACCAGGGACGATGCACTCTTTATGGAAATAATCATAAAAATGTTTTACTTTGTTTAGATCACTTTGATTTATGTACCCATTTAAAAGACAAACTGGGTTAGCCCACTGGGTTAATTATGTACAAATCTCAATTACTGTACCTTCTGCTGCACAATACATTGGAGAATAGAGTGGGATCCCATGGCATACAGTGTCTTTCAGAATCTGGGAATCCAAGTCACTGCCCCCAGATTCAACTGCAATGATGACTTCTAGTTTTGGCCACAGCCTCTTGGCAATGCCACAAAAGCCCTTTTCAAACTGAACACGTATGTCAGCAGCTCGGATGGCATCCGGGACCAAATTGTGCTCAATTTGTCTTCTGATGTCCTGAGAAATCTCTAAGTTAGGATTTAGCCAACCCCGCTGAAGATCAGTGACCAAAGACTCCCAGTGAGTCTCCATAAACGTGAACACATCACGGAGGAGCCACGAGAAGTTGGCTTCAAGCACTCTCAAACCAGAATCCTTCAGAGCAAAAAGAACCTGTACATACATTATTTCATGAACAGACATGGTGAGGTGGGGTGTGAAAGAGGTGGGGTAGAGGTATTTTAAGAACTTGGATGTGACTGCAGATTGGAATGGAGCAATAGGAATTCCAGCTTCAGAGCAGCTTTGGTTTGACGGGAAGTAGAACTTTGCAACTTTATCCAAAGCACCAGGGAAGCTGTTCTGAATAACTTCCAGACATGTGGTAGTTCCCTAGGACAAAATAAATAAATTAAACTATAAAATCAACCAACATTTATAATTAGCCTTTCCCTATAATGCCTCAATGTTGGGCCTCTACTAACTGCTCATCATTATTCTCTACATAGATTGGTCTGCTGCATATGTCTAAAACCAATAAACTCATTAGAGGAAGGTATCAGGCTAACGCTACCTGTAAGAAACGTTCACTGGCGTGGTTGGCTTTCACAGGAACTAAAGACGCAGATCCAGATGTCCCTGCTGTCGCTAAAAGTGCAAGAGGTCTACCTGGCACCAGGATATTCTCTTCTCCCAATGCCATCTGTTGGATGTAGTCTTTATAGTGGAGATAACGGGTCAATGGATGAAGCCTCTTAAAGGAGGACACATCTGAACAGAGAAAGGAGACATGAAAAGTGCTTCATTCTATATTCTGCCCTTGGGTTTTTCTTCCCGAGGTGCATCATTTTGCACAGTCTTCACCATACAGAGCCAATCTTGGTGAGTTTCTTCTGCGAGAAGTGCTTAATTGGCCCTGCATAATGCATAGTTAAGACTTTAAATATTAAAGGGATACTCCCACCAAAAAATGAAAAGGTCTTACTTTTTTATTGTTGATTTCAGATATGTCTTGCTTTTCTTATGTGACTGTATTTAATAAAATTTGTAACTAACCAAGTGTGACATTTTGTTAAATGGGTGCCACCCCTCAGTGACTTTACAGCACTAGTATCTCACTTTGGGGCTTGGGACACAGAATGCAGTCTATAAGACAGAATTCTGATCATAGACTTGCATTGAATGGGAGGGTATCACAAGGGGCGGAGTTATGATCCTGTTTGATCAGGTTAATCTCCTCTCTTTGTGTTGGAAGGCAGGTAAAAAAAAGTAGTAAAAAGCCACCTAGTCCTGCCCACTATGATACACAGGAGCCAGTAAGAGAGCAGGGGAGTATCTTCTGACATCAGCATTCAGGCTTTGGCCACAGTTGTAAAGTGAGACTAGCTGGAAGATTTTGGATGATGTTGCATCATGGGAAATATTCTCAAAACGATGCTGGAGATAAACACCTAATTTATTTTTCCTTTCATTTGCAATTAATTCAATTATATATATATATATATATATATATATATATAAAAAACAGTGGCATTGATTTATATATCTGTTTGTTTTAAATGACCAGGTTCTCTAGTTCAGGGCTCAACAAATACTGGACATCTTATGTAAGTGGTAGTGTCCCTTTAAAGAAAGGTTTATGTCACCTGTGCCCCACTTTTAGCATATAACTTCACAATGTATGTATGGTTCAGTAAAGCAAATAGTTCATATAGTTTAAGGCTATATAAAAAGTATAAAACAAAATAAAAAAAATATTTATATATTTTGTGTTTTTTTGTTTTCGAACCAAAAGTTTCAGTACGTACCTTTGATGTCTTTAAAGTTGTGCTCTTTCCCATATTCTGTATCCTGCAACTGGAGCAGTGTTTGCAGTAATACATTTTCTTGGGTGATCTGGACATTCCTTGTATCACAATTCAGAATCTGGCTCTGTTTCTGCTTGGAGAGGGCACGAAGGCACAACCAACGCCTAAAATTAGCCACACATCCCTCTACAGCCCAGCCTTTCCAGATGGCAACCAAGTAAATAATACCACTTGTGCCCAAAAACAGGGTGATAATTAAGAAATAAAGCATCCTGCGGAAATAAAATTACAGGAAAAGGAAATGAGAACTGCCCGGCAAACTTACCACTTTTAATTTACCATTTACATAATAATATGGTGGGATCAGTCAAATAAATATAACACATTTTCCGGTAACGCTAACCCGAAAGGCTGTAACCCTCACACAGTACACTAGCCAAAATGATAAATGTAATCCACTAAATATTATACACAAACTGACAATGCCAAAATACATCTAAACAGAACTAAAATATACACCACAATATAAGTGCAAAAATGTATTTGTGTGATTGTGCGTAGCCTTGATTTAGCCATCTGTTCTGTAACCCAACGTTAATTTTACATAAATCAATCATTTCCTATGTAATGAGTTACTTATTATAAATAATTCCAGTGATGGCTAACCTTGGCACTGTAGTCTTAAGACTGAGTGAGCATTATGGAATACGTAGTTCCCAAACACCTGCAGTGTCGTGGTTAGCCTTCACTGCTCCATTTGTTTCCAAGTTCGGTAGAGTAGCAATACATTATCTAAACGCCTGAGAATAAAGAATGAAACTCCTTTTGCGGAGGGTTCCAGTTTCGGCATTGTAAACAGCATCACAAAAAGCGCATTTTAGACGTGAATAAACTATTCTTCAGACGGAAGAAACTGATTGGAAAAACTCACTGGCTGCCTATGTGACAGTAATGCGACGCACGTCAGCCTGAGTAACATGTGGAATGCAAGTTGTTATTGCTGCGTGTAAACATTGTCTGTTTAGAATAGTGTAAAATACTAAAGCAGTTCTGCAAAGTCTGAAACCAAACCCTCCATGATTAAAGCGGGCAGCAAAGACAATAGTCATCTTCTGACTTAAGGAAAACATGCATTATTTGGCACACAATCTATAAATGCATTGCGCATAACAACAGATCCAGTCTGGACACGACTGTGCTCTGGTTCCAAAGCTCCCTAAGCAATATACCATTCCCTGTACACAGCTCCCATACCTTCACTTCCCAGCTCAATACACTGCAACGTCAGTCTGAGACCCCGCCTCAACTATTGCACCTACCTATGACAGAGGGGACGGCTGATGCACTGGAAGCCATGTTTGTTGCTGCGATCTGCCCTTGGTTTAGGTTTGTCGACTGCAATTTGGTGCTGTGCAAAGAACTAAACGGCCATCTACAATTCTGAAGTATTAAAATAGATAAGATCACTGGAAAAGTGTTTACTGCTCACTGGAAACAACGTTGTTATTTGAAAAAGTAACAAAACAAATAACATTCACAATACAAGCAAGCAACATAACTTGTTAAACACCTTTGTGCATGTATTAACACTAGCATCACCTCACATAGGACACACAAATACTAGCGCTAAGGGCATGTGTGTCAGGGCCCGCCCTTTAACGGGGCAGTTGCCCCAGGCGGCACCCTGCTCGCCATGCAGAGGGAAGAGGTGTGTGTGTGTGTATATGTATATGAGCTCACCCATAAGGTGAAAAGAGAGTAATGGTAAAACATTATTATGATAATACCCTGTGCAATGCACTAAAACATAATGTGACCAGTGGATAACAAAATCCACATAGCTATAGTCAGTGTCAGAGGAGTTAACCTCTGGATTGCTTAACCCCTGGGTGGCACTCTGTAGCAAAATCTACATAGCTATAGTCAGTATCCCCTGGGCGGCACTTATAACAAAATCCACATAGCTATAGTCAGTGTCAGAGGAGTTGACCCCTGGATTGCTTGACCCTGGGGGGGGGAATATATCCCCAAAACACAGAAGAACACTAATTAATTGCCTAGAATTAACCATTAACGGACAAAAAAACGGATACCTTAACGGCTGACATTAGTGCTGTAGGGGATGCAAACTGTGTTCCTTACAGGATTAACCGTACATTTTAAAAAAATGATGATGCCCTCTGTACCCACATGACAGCTGATAACTGACAGGGTTAACCCTATATAAAAAAATGAATTATGGGGTTCCTCTGTACCTATATGACAACTGAGGGAGCTGGCAGGGGCTCATCCCCTGCACCCTCCCTTCAAATTGCTGCTGAAATGGCCAATCATAACCCCCACCCCAAAAAAAAAAAAGAATACCAGGCCAAGTGAATGCAGTTATGGTCCCTGGCTCGCTGGTAGTAATAATCAATTATTGGAACACAGCAGTGTTATAAACACAAATTAGTATGATTATATATTTGTGCAATTTTTGCTTGATGCCACATTCTGTCATGTTCCAAAGATACATAAATCCCCTGATAATCCACCAGGATGTCCAACAACATAGGGGATTGGATCCTTGGGAGAAGGTTTATCCCAATGGGCAGATATACATCTGCAACCAAGAGTTAAAGACCTGAAAGGATATATCAGGGACACTAATTATCTTTTAACTTCTATCAGTCATCTAGGCATCCATGGATGTCTCCACATTGTACTATAGTGCCTCAAGAGTTGAGGCAATTCATTTTTTCTTGTCTAAATTGTTACATCATCCAGAAGCCCTAAAATCATTTGTAACTGAATACATTGAATTCCAATTATGCCTTAATTACTTCTTGTTTGATGGGATTTCTCCAAAGATGCTTTTTCATGGGGTGATGACCACGTCTTTGGTGAAGCTAATCCTTTCAGATCATGTATTTCTTGGTATGCAAATACATAGATGATTTGCTGTCCATATGGAGTGGCACAGAGCAACAATTCATCTCCTGTGTAACCTATGTGAATTGTAATAACTTAAATTCAGAAAACTATGGTAAAGAAACTGCAAGAAACTCTGTTCTATGGTACTAGCTACTAGGGAAGTTTTTCCATCATTTGTGGAACTCTTCTTCATTATAAATCTACTCGCTAATAGTAATGAGAGTCGAAAAGGAAAAAACATAATATCAGATAAAGTTCAGTATAGACTATACCGATCAATATAAGGAGATGACCAGGATTATTTAAAAACATTTGTCCATACTAAATCTAGACCTGGTATCTGATCAAATTGTATCTACAGGCATTCAGTGCATAACAAGGAGAGTAATATATCTCCAGTCCAGTGTCTTTTCATGATAGAACTAACTTCCCGAGGATAAAAACTGGTTAAAATGTGGAGGTCAGCATGTGTTACCAACTTGCAAAACAAGAACGCATTTGAATCAACAGTAACCAGGGAAAACAATTTGTATAAAATCGTTGATGAACTTGCAATACTTACTTCATCACATGTCACAAATGTGGCATACAATATGTGGGCTGAATCATTAGGACATTAAAGGAGAGAATACAGGAGTATTGCTCAGACATTACAAATCATGAGAAATCATCTACAGTGAACAGACATTTCCAGGCATGTGATGGTGGCAGCCAAAATGTTTTTGTAGATTCCAAGGTTAATAAAAAATGAAGACTCCACCACAGGGAAATAATAAACAGACTTTATTAAATAAAATGGAAATATTCTAGATATTTAAGCTGCATATGTGTTAACCAGGAATCAAGCAGGAGTGGGATTTAAAGCATCTTTTATGACACAAATAATTGAATGGAGCACTTAGTGTATAGTATAACGTGATAGTATGTGTGTTGCAACCATATAGAGACTTATATGATATGATTTCACCTATAATAACCATAGACTTGTGTAGGTGGAAAGATATGAAGTTGTGATGATGCAACTTCTTCTTTAATATACCTAAAGAAACAAATGGTAGAGGTAATTTATTTAGAAAGTGTTTTATCAGAAAGAATACATTGAGATTTCTCTTGTTTTCAAGTATGTCCTGGGGACCCAGTCCAGAATGGAGTTACACAGAGTTACACATTTAACAGTAGAAGAAGATGTTGGAAGAAGAACATACATTGTAAATCATTATTAATTAAAAAAAAGCAACAATATATACAGTACACAAAGGAGGGGTCTAGGACACTTCCGCGCCGCATCTTCATCGCTGACAGTTCAGCGCGGCAGTTAGAACGCTGAACTGTCAGCAATGAAGAATAACGTGGCCGTTTCGTCGCGGACGCGTCTATGTAAGAGCTGACAGTTCAGCGCTGAACTGTCAGCTCTTACAAATGTACAAGTAAAAATAAAATACCCCCCCTAATAAATGATTCCCCCCAAACCCTAATACTAACACTAAACCCCAATACTAACCCTAAAATTAACCTCAATATAAAAATTAACCCCCTAAACCCTAATACTAACTCTAATAATAACCCCTGAGCCGCTTTATACTAAGCCCCGAGCCCTAATACTAAAATGAACCCCCTAAACCCTAATACTAACCCCCGAGCCCTAATACTAAAATTAACCCCCTAAACCCTAATACTAACCCTAATACTAACCCCCGAGCCCTAATACTAAAATTAACCCCTAAACCCTAATACTAACCTCCGAGCCCTAATACTAAAATTACCCCCTAAACCCTAATTCTAACCCCCTAAACCCTAATTCTAACCAAACTAAAATAGCTAAAATACTTACCTTTAGCGATTAAATGTCCCGTGATGAAATCTCCAGCGACGATCTGTCTTGCTGTGTAGTCGGCGGTGAAGCGGCTGCGTGGAAGCAGCCGCGATGAAGAGTCCCATCCCCCAAAGGAGTTTGTAAACTAATAACAGGTACAATCTGTTTTGAGGATTTGGGAGATACTTATTTTCAGGGATTTTAGACTAGAGGATGATTTGGTAAAATCAGGGAGGCTATTCCACATATGAGGAGCTCTGAAAGAGAACGCACCTCGACCTGCTTCCTTTTTGAAGTCCCCAGTGAGGGGCTGGTACAGGATCTAAGATTGTAGGAAGTGCAGGGAGTAAGAATGGTCATGTTGCTCAGGTAGGGGGGGGGGGGGGGGGGGAGCTTTCCAGAGAGTGGAGAGGGTGCCTGGAGGCAAACATCAGCTAGTTTAATGCTTTACATTTTATAGTAACGAGTGTTATAATCGCACTGTAGGGCAAAACGAAATGTATTGTACAGAGTGTCGAGTTTACTGAGATGAATCTGCTGTGCAGAATCGTCAACAACAACATCTCCATTGTCTAAGATCGGCATTAACATTTTCTGCACAATATAGAAACATAGAATGTGTCGGCAGATAAGAACCATACGGTCCATCTAGTCTGCCCAATTTTTTATTTTTTTTAGTACTTTTTTTAGTCCCCCGTTCACCGGTCTTATAGCTAGGATAGCTTTGTGTCTATCCCACGCATGCTTAAAATCCTTGACTGTGTTTACCTCTACCACTTCTGCTGGCAGGCTATTTCATACATCCACTACCCTCTCAGTAAAGTAATACTTCCTGATATTACTTTTAAATCGTTGCCCCTCTAATTTAAGACTATGTCCTCTAGTTGTGGTAGTTTTTCTTCTTTTAAATATACTCTCTTCCTTTACTGTGTTGATTCCCTTTATGTATTTAAATGTTTCTATCTGTCACGTTCAGGAGCGAGGTTGGAACCGCTTTGCAGAGAGATAGAGGTTAGTGCAACGAACCCCGGTAATAGAACAGAATTCTTCCGCCTGAAGGAAGTCCACCTTATGGTTGAGCCTCAGGTTTCATTCCCCCTGGTCTTTTGCACTCTGTACTACTACCAGAGTATCGAAGCTGAAACCAAGGTACTGGACTGGAAGCTGTAACAGGACCGAAGCGGAGGTACAGGATAGGATGCTGAAACAGGACCGAGGCGAAGGTAACAGGGACACAGGCAAAAGAGTAGTCAGGCAGGCGATAAGTCGAGGCTGGCAAGTTCAGGCGAAGTCAAAACAGGCAACAGGTCAGGACAGGCGGCAAACAGGCAAGGTCAGGTAGCTCTGGGATGAAAATGAGGCTTGGAAAGCAAACTAGGAAGTTGCATAAAAACCAAGATGGCACCGCCGTGTGGAAGGGACTTCTATGGCAATAGCTAATTCTTAGGCAGCGTATAGTGTGGAGGAGTATGCGCTGCACTGCGTAAGCGCATGCGTACATTTTCTGGAATCAAAGCAGCGGATCCGGGACAGGACCTTGTGGTAAGTGTTACACGCGCAGAAGAAGCGCGTGTCAAGCGGCGGCTAAGGTAAGCAGGACGTGTCCTGCAGCGCGACGGCACTGATGTGACACTATCATATCCCCCCTGTTACGTCTTTCCTCCAAGCTATACATGTTAAGATGCATTAACCTTTCCTGGTAAGTTTTATCCTTCAACCCATGAACCAGTTTAGTAGCCCTTCTCTGAACTCTCTCCAAAGTATCAATATCCTTATGGAGATACGGTCTCCAGTACTGCGTACAATACTCCAAGTGAGGTCTCACCAGTGCTCTGTACAATGGCATGAGCACTTCCCTCTTCCTACTGCTAATACCTCTCCCTATGCAACCAAGCATTCTGCTAGCATTTCCTGCTGCTCTATTGCATTGCTTACCTACCTTCAAGTCCTCTGAAATTATTACTCCTAAATCCCTTTCCTCAGATGTTGAGGTTAGGACTGTACCAAATAGTCTATATTCTGCTTTTGGGTTTTTACACCCAAGGTGCATAATCTTGCACTTGTCCACATTCAATGTCAGTTGCCACTGCTCTGACCATTTTTCTAGTTTAGCTAAATCATTTGCCATTTGGCTTATCCCTCCATGAATATAAACCCTGCTGCAAATCTTTGTATCATCAGCAAAAAGACATACTTTGCCAACAAGACCTTCTGCAATATCGCTAATAAAAATATTAAAGAGAATGGGTCCAAGAACAGATCCCTGAGGTACCCCACTAGTAACAAGACCTTGCATTGAATATACCCCATTGACTACAACCCTCTGTTGCCTGTCACTCAGCCATTGTCTAATCCATTCAACAATATTGAAATCCAAACTCAAAGATTTCAGTTTATTGATAAGCCTTCTATGTGCGACAGTGTCAAAAGCCTTACTGAAATCTAGGTAAGCAATGTCTACTGCACCACCCTGATCTATTATTTTAGTTACCCAATCAAAAAAATCAATAAGATTAGTTTGGCATGATCTCCCTGAAGTAAACCCATGCTGTCTCTGATCTTGAAATCCAAGCGACTTTAGATGTTCAACAATCCTATTCGTTAACAAGGTTTCCATTATTTTCCCCACTACTGAAGTAAGACTTACTGGTCTATAGTTGCCCGCCTCCTCCCTACTACCTTTCTTGTGAATGGGCACAACATTAGCTAATTTCCAATCTTAACAATGATTGGTTAAATAAATCTGTTAACGGTTTGCTAGTACACCACTAAGTTCTTTTAATAACTTTGGATGTATCCCATCAGGTCCCATCGACTTATTTGTCTTTACTTTAGACAGCTGAAGTAAAACCTCTTCCTCTGTAAACTTACATGCATCAAAAGACTCATTAGTCTTTTTCCCTAAATGAGGTCCCTTACCCTCATTTTCATTTGTAAAAACTGAACAAAAATATTCATTAAGGCAGTCTGCTAAGCCTTTATCCTCTTCTACATAGCATCCTTCTTTTGTTTTTAATCTAACTAATCCTTGTTTTACTTTCCTTTTCTCATTTATGTATCTAAAAAAATGTTTTATCCCCCTTTTTCACTGACTGGGCTATAGTCTCTTCTGTGTGTGCTTTGGAAGCTCTTATAGCTTGCTTTGCCTCTTTCTGCCTACTCTTATAGATCTTTCTATCTTCCTCACTCTGAGTATTTTTATAATTACTAAATGCTAGCTTTTTATTTTTTACTATTTTAGCCACCTCTGCAGAGTACCACAGTGGTTTCTTCAATTTTTTGCTCTTACTGACAAGCCTTATGCAATTTTCTGTTGCCTTCAGTAGTGCAACTTTTAGATAATCCCATTTCTCCTGGACTCCATGTAAGGAAATATGTTTCCTTACTGTGGTATCTAGGTTTTATTTGTTTCTATATAGAGAGCCAATCCTAGGATACAGCTTTAACACGAGCTTGTCAATATGGAGACCAAAAGATACGTTTGGATCTACCCTCATACATGTTTTTAATGACATTCCAAAAATTGGCCAGATTGGCTAGATTTCTATTCAGAGAAATAAGTTGTCTTGGCAAGTTTGATTTGAGTCTTGCATCTATTGCGGATGTGCCGGTAAGAGCTGTGATCTTGGTCAGAGCCAGTTTGCTTACATTTTGACCATAAAGCATCCCTGAAATGGAATATGTCCAGGAGGTCAGCTGAGACCCAGGGAAGATGGGCACCCCTTACTCTCACTCTACTCAGGGGGGCATGTTTATCACAGACCTGCATGAACTCAGATTGAAAATATTCAATTGCAGAGTCCAGATCTGGTATCAAGTTTAGCCTGCTCCACAGACAGTTGCTCAAGTTACTGAGAAAAGACTGGAGATCAAACTTCCTAAAATATCTTGTAACAATTACTCTAGGGTCGATTTGATGGGTCTTATTTTCCGTAAAAAAAAAACTACTTTGGTAGAGATTGGTGAGGCTCCACCTGTAGTTCTCCTGGACTGGTTTTCTTTGGCCAATCATTGCCAAATGCCATGGCAGGCCTGTCTCATCTTCTGTACTGTTCTTTGCCTAGATGCTTGGAGTACAGTAAGCTGCTTTGTCTCGCGATTGTCCTTAGCAGCTGTAGGCCTTACGGCTATACTTCACATGCCAGAACATCCTTCATACAATTCTCATTTATTAATAATCTGCTCAATGCTGCATATAAATACCAAGCCTGGCCTGGATTAACCTACTGCAATCCCTTTAACAGCACTGTTAGTATCTCAGCCACCTCTCCCAACCTTGCCACAATACCTGGGCACTCACCAACTTTAACACAAAGCTATTTGAAACACTCTGTAAATCTTTGCTGAGACAGTCTTCTGTGTCTTAATGACATCTCTGCCTCCTTCCTCCCTTATTCCCATTCTTGGAGGTCAAAGATGAGAAGGCCCTACTAGGCCTGATGTTGATGGGATGACTCCAAACATTCTAAGCTAGTTCCAGATAGCAGTGCCAGCATCTCTAACACGTATGTGCCGACATCCAACGGCTGCCCCCGCTAGCCACCAGGGAGATTGGCTACGTTTGGGGGGAGGGAGGGGGGAGAGAGAGCACGGGGGGGGCGGGGGGGAGAGGAGAGCCAGCAATGGGGGAGGAAGAGACAGCACTGGGAGAGGAGAGCCAGCATTGGGGGAAGGAGGGTAGAGAGCCAGCATTGGGGGAAGGAGGGTGGAGAGCCAGCACTGGGAGAGGGACGGAGCATGCATGGATGGGGGGGGGGGGGGGGCTAGCATTGAGGGAAGGACAGGGGAGCGCTAGCATTGATAAAGTCTGGGGGAGGGATAGGGGGAGAGGTAGCATTGGGCCAGTCTGGGGGAGGGAGGGAGGGGAGAGGCAGCATTGGGCAAGTCTGTGGGGAGGGAGTGGGGGGAGAGGCAGCATTGGGCAAGTCTAAGGGAGGGGGGAGATGCAGCATTAGGCAAGTCTGAGGGAGGGAGGGGGGAGAGGCAGCATTGGGCAAATCTGAGGGGGGTGAGGCAGCACTGGGCAAATCTGAGGGGGAGAGGCAGCACTGGGCAAGTCTGGGGGAGGGAGGAGGGAGAGGGAGCATTGGGCAAGTCTGGGGGGTAGGGGCTGCATTGGCTAAGTCTGGTTGGCAAATGGCTGTGGGCAGCAGATGGGCAAATAAAACAAAATAAAGACAAGAAATGCATTTTTTTCTATCATAAATTTGTATTAAATATGAACATTTACATGTGAACATATTCAAGTTAAACTTTTCCTATAGGGTAGTCTTGTATTCAGGCTTTTAGTTTTTTTCCTAAAGGAATATCCAAAGTTTGTGGGGTCGCCTTATAATCATGGTCGTCTTATATTTAAGCAAATACGGTAGTTGCTGACTAACTTTGCCTCTCATCTGCTTTTGTTTCTGCTTCTCATCTTGACATCCCCCCTCCATCTGCACCCATGCTCCCAGCACCAGACAAACTTGTTTACTTGAATCCTATGTACCGGTAAGTCTTTTTCACTCCATCCATATGCATGCATTAGTGCATACACATATTTGGACATAATAACCTGAATAGCCCAGTTAAAAGTTTTACCTTATATAAATAAATATTTAACATAAATGTGAGCTTGGGCTTGTAAACCAATGACTATATTCAGCTTGTAGCCAGGACTACTCTAACATGACTGGCCACTATACATTCTCTTTACTACCACCAGATTAGCATATGATCTGAATTTTTGTAGCCTCCAATGCCAACTGTGAAAAAAATATTAAACCAACAGAAAGTACATCTGGAATGAGCTACTCATCCTTTTCCCCATTTGAAATACTACATGATGGTTGTGTGATCATGCACCCTGCTTTGGAAGCATTTTGTAGGTAGGTAGATAGAAGGACCCTGATATTTAACTACAGATAAAGAAAAAAACTAAAAATACTCCTGGATCTGGATTATTCAGACCACTGTTAAGGCCTGATCAAAAATATCTAATTGGAACAAAGCACTTAGTGCCATTTTTGATACTGTAAAAGGTGGCCTTTTTTATGATCTATAAGGCAAAACATTGGCCGCAGTAGGTATATTTGGCCTCAGTAGGTATATTTGGCCTCAGTACTTGTTGTACACATTTGAAGTTGCCTGGATTATCCATCCTGAGAATCTGCTCTTTTGTAAGTCAGCTTCCAAAAGGCTGGACACAACATGAACTCACATGAAGATGGAACTTGATAAATATTAAGCCATTCAGCTGCCTTTGGGCTTCGCTTGCAGTACTCATCGAAAAAAGACACTAGTTCTGATCAACTAACTCCACAGTGACTGCATATCAGCTTTATATCAGCTTGTAGGAACCATTTACCTCACCATTGTAGGCAATGCTAGCAAACTGGTACAATTGCCCAGTCAGCTTTTGTCACCCACACTGATTTGGTCCACTGGACACTGAGATTATTATGTTTTTGACCAACATGACCAAAAAGACGTTCACAGGGTGTTTTGAGGTTCATCAAGTTTTTGGCAATCTAAAAGAGGCTGTATAAAAAAATATCCACATGACATGGAATACTCTGGTCCCAACAGAAGTCTCTCTGTTTGGGGTCTGAGAAGCAAGGTTAACATTCAAGCAGGTTCTGCAGTCATTGAGTGTCCCACCCTGGTATGGGTTATTCCACTACTATCTGTTAACCTCCCTATTAGCCTGTGAAGGACTTCAAGGACCGAAGAAGGCGGTTGCATAAGATCTGATCACTACAACCTTGTAATTTTACCATTCAAAATTGGCTCATCAAAGACTACAAAAATGCAAATAGACATTCCAGGGCAAGATAATATTTTACCAACCATAGAAGCTATGCAGCCAGCTCTCAAGTTAGGTATCTGACTTGGAATTTGGAATAAACCCAAAATACTTTTTATTCAGCCAGAAATCCACCTTTGTGAATTTACACAATTATGTGTAAATACGTCCTATATGGTTTTTTTTTTTTATCATGGATAATAAAATTGGAGAAACGATGACAAAATAAGTTTCTCTCGAAAGGTCAATAGTGTGGCAATGTTCTAAGTCACTATGGAAAACAATGGAACTCTGCTGACGATAGTTCTTTTGAGAGCACTTTTTGAACTTATAACACCCAATGTGTACTGTTTTATCCACAGTTCAGGAGCAGGAAAGGTCCTAAGCAAATAATTTGGATTAAAATGTTTGATACCAGAACAAGGCAAAGCAATCCAGAGCCTGCTCAGAAACTAAATGGCCACACTGTAACCTTTTGCAATATCTGGTAACGTGGATTGACCACTGACGATCTGACATAAGCAGCCACTACAGTCATAGATGCCAATGGTGATGTCAGGGCCTTTACCAGGTCAGGTAGGAGTTTTAGCGCAGGGATAGTGGAGGTGTCTGGAGGGAGAACAGATAAGGAAACAAAGAGCTAGGTATAGGAATAAAGACTGAAGGAGACAAAAAGGGAATTTAGCAAAGAACTACAGAATAGGAAAAGGGTTTGAGTAGGAACTACAGTATGAACAAAGAGCTATAACAGGGACCGTTGACAAAGCAAAGGTAGGGGTGGAGAGTTAAACAAGGGGAGAGGCCAGAGGTAAGGGTTAAGTATCTAAACAGGAATACCCGAGAGAGGGTGAGGTCAGAGGATGGTAGCTAAGCAGGAACACCCGAGAGGGGGTGAGGAATGAGAATGGTAGCTAAGCAGTAAGGAACACCCTAGTGAGGGTGAGAAATGAGAAGGGTAGCTTTAAGGGAACAACTTAGTTGAAGAAATCTTGATGTAGTCAGAGGGTCTCAGGAGATGCTGAAAATCATATACTGAGTTGGTTGAGCCAATCAGGTTCAGATTCCCAGTTCCTGGACAGGGTCACAATTCAAATGTGCTTAAGTCAGAGGATCCGGAACAGAAGCAGCAGCTCTCAGCAGTCAGGCATCCGAAAAGCACTGTTTGCTATTTAACCTGGATGTGAACAAAAGGTAACGAGCCCACCTGACACCAAACAGAGGGGAAGGAATACAAGCAAAGTAAGGTAGGGAGGCCGGAGGAATATAAGCACATACATAATGACTTTTAAATGCATGAGTCAGAAGGTCAGTGTCCCCTGACAGGTGAACCAAATTTTTGGGATTAATACATTTAAAAGAACCTAGTGTTTTTTTTATTTCCCAAAAAGGAAAAACAAAATATACTTGATGCTTTATTTGTATACAATAAAAACAAATGTTTTTATATTATGGAAAATACTATTTATTTCCAAAATAAAAGCCACAGATACACAAAACACATGGTAGACGTTTTTATAACATACCAAGTTAATGAAGGTAAATAGGGGTAAGGGAGGCAATAAAAGTTTAGGAATCAGGCAAACATACACCTGAATTTGAAGAAGCCATGGGATGATGAAAATGTCACAGAAAAATAAACTGAAATGAAAAAGTAAAAAATATATTTGTTTAGTAAAGAAAACAACAGAATCTAAAAATGATCCTTGGGCTACTAGTAAGGTCTGCATGTTTGGCTAAGCCTTAAATAGTAGCAAAGGTGAGAAAACTGTCTTCAGTATCCTACATTTTGCCTCCTACAGCTTGTGATGTGCTTAGTTTAGTTGTGTTTTGTTGTTTGGCAATGTTTCGTGAGTGCATTTTCGTGTCCCTCTTGAACAGAAATCCCTCACCCTCTTTCACAGTCCCTTTTTGAGTTAAGACGGCCATGCAAAATCCCCATTACCACAAAAATGAAAGGGGCTTAATTCCCAGGACAATTTTTCTATTTAGCATTGTAAGCGACTAAAGAATTTCTGCTTTATTAAGGCACACAAACATATTTAATAAACAGTGATAGTCTACATAAGTAGTCTGTTGAGATTAACACTGTTAATTAAACTATCTTGCTTAATTCAAAATCCAGCATTTGCGGTCTGTCTTATAACCTCATGTAAAAAGCAAACATTCAAAACATTTTGTATTGTATAACATGAGCTGTATTTAAAAAGATATATATGTACATATTTATATCTATGTCCTGAGGTTTGTTTCTCATTTTATCCCCCCCCCCCCCCCCTCCCCCAGGTTTCTGATTTTTTTTATTAAATGTTCTATACAAGAATAAAGATGTTGAGAAATACAATTTACAAACAAGAAATGAGGTACTGCTTGTGCTGAAGTGGGTTCATACATGGTATTATTCATATAGCAGGCCAATTTATTTTCCTACTGGATGTATTCAGGATTGTCAGACTTGGTCCTTGGCCTCACTAGTTTTAGCATTTCTCTAACTACTATGAAACTATCCAATGCCCATCTCTAAACCAATGCCAGGATGACCTTGTGTGACTGTAATACAACCTTTTGAGCTATACTGCTGTATTTAAGTAACCTGCTTATGTTTTCTGCTTAGAATAGTCTATGAATGCTTTCCCCTTTTCGAAAAATGTGCGCCTCATTGGAATTTATAGGAAAGAAAGAGTTGGAAAAAAGGATTCAGCGGCGAAATATGGTACAACTATCTATATGCATGTCTTGATGGAGGGAGCCTGCATAAACCCATCTGGGCCGACAAACTAAATGTATTATACGTATATATATATATATATATATATATATATATATACACTCATATACCTACAGTTTAATGAAGAATTACAAAAATGGGTCTTGCTATGGAATTTATGGGCTGGAATATGATTAAATATGCACAATGCATACACGGTTATGTCCCAAACCACCCAGATATACAAGTTGGACCAGACATTCTCTACTAGTCCAATCTGAGAGGCAAGAACTGTGCTCTTTGGGTTTATGTGATGGATCACCGTTTCCTTCCCTTGAATTGGCCTTATCTGTCACAGATTAAAATCAAAATTAAAAGAACTGTTGTATGACAGTTCATCCCACCCATCAATATTAAAAATGGAGAGACCATACCCACTACTAGATTCTAATAAAGAAAGTACAGGGTGCTTTAACCTCAAAAACGCAGGAACAGTCAAGGTTCTTAAAATCCATAAATAATTTAGTGTACAAGACACAATAATGAAATCATAATAAAACATTAGATCGCTATATTAGAACAAAAACTCAGAAGACTTGTGCAGCCCCAATGCAAAGATAAAATGTTGATTGTCTATTACATCATAGCACTTTATTTCATTTTAATTTTTAATGGCTTGTCTTTGTGGTTCGGGTTCCAACAGCTCCTGGCCTGCTGTCCATTGCATACATGAGTGTCACTGCTATTTGTGGAATGACTGTTTCTCATTCAGCATGGAATCATGAAAGCTGGAGCTTGCCACATGTGACATACTAGGAATTTAGTTGAGCTTTCTGTAGTTCCTCATATGTCATTTTTATTATCCCTAGATTCCTCTCTGGAGAATAAAAAAAAAAAAAAGCAGCAAGGCACATGTGTGTGGTTGGCATGTATCCTGAGGTTTTTCCTACTGCAAGCTGACCCAACAGGCATATCTCAAAACAATGCACAAGTCTATTTTCCTATTTATCTACACACAAATGCTAAAAGTCGATTCGTCTTACTTGTTTAACTGAAAAGAAGTGAGGAGAGGCAGTTGCCCTAAATAGTTTTAAATTACAAGTGGCTTTGGGAATATAAGTAGCCAATGGCACGGCTATTGAATCCATAGTCTTATTGTCCAATTATGTTACTTATAGTGGATATATTGAGCTTTTGTGTAATGTTGTGTACGTGTTTGGCTGGTGCTTTTAGTTTCTGTTCCCGCAAATACAGCTTCTAAGGCTTACCCTATTTTGGGATAAGTATTTTAGGATTGTATCTGTCAACTCTGTCATATATATTAACTTAATTAATGAACAATCCCCACTATTTGGAGAATAGCTTAGAAAAACCTGGGCATTTGGGAATAGCATTCTCTTAGTTAAATAAAAAGAGCCCAAAGTCGGATTACCCTGTCTGGACTCTGCAATTAAACCTCTACAATTGTAGTCCTCTGTGCTGCTCTGTCCCATACTACAGATTGTCAATAACTGTTTTTAGAGCTTGAACAATCATGATTCTACACAATAAGAGACTAGCTTTGTTTTATTTTATACAATCACTGCTTGTAAGTATATTTAAAGGCCAACTGTCACCCCTATTAATACAGTTGTTAAATAAATCTGTGAAACCTATGTATTAAATACTGTCTGAAAAATGAATGACTGTCATGTATAGTTTTATTATCTTTTAGCAGCGCTGGCCTTTCCGGTCACAGCTGCCATGATGTGACTTCACTTGATTTGGATAACGGTTAATCCGGCCCAAGCCCTTTGAAGTCCCACCCACATGCGCCTGCGAGGGAGCATTCTTTCCCTGTTCAGTTATCATCAGGCGTATTGGGGGTGGGACTTCAAACGGCTAGGGCCGGATTAACAGCTATCTAACACAAGTGAAGTCACATCATGGCAGCTCTGGCAGAAGAGGCCATCGCTGCTAAACGGCAATAGAACTATACATTTTACACTGACAGCCGAACTTTTTTCAGGCAGTACTTAATACAGAGGTGTTAGCAGATTTATTTACACAAATGTATCAATGCGGGTGACAGTTGTCCTTTAAGTGTAACCTTTCCAAAGAGGTATATTGTCTGTATTGGTCTTGTGTAATCTATTTGTTATATTCCTTAAAAGGGGACTTAACCAGGGGTATGAACCAACTCTGTTCATAGTGGACATTTGCTGTTTTTTGTGAGGGGAAATTTAATGATGCTCTATGATGTTCACACACCTTGCCATGGACACTGATGTCCTTGTACGGACACTTTGCCTATTACTGTACTAAACTGTAGTATCAGCTTTAACCATGCAATAGTCTGTCTATCATATGTGAAAAAATAAAAAAAAGACTAGAGGTGTGCTATTTGACATCATGGCAGATATGCAAAGGACCTAGTCCAATAGATAATGATTGATTTGCATATCCAGGTGATGTTATAAATAGGAGACGGAGGCTCTTTTAGGATAATGTCCACTTAATCTATGCATTCACTTGCAATGCTGCTAACACAATGTATACATCTTTTATTATGCCCTTTATTTCCACTGTTAACCCTGTCTAGATAACAGAGTGCCTTTAGCAAATGAAAGCACTAAATATATTGTGTGGTGCTTCTGAAGAACTAGACTGATTCCAGTATAATCCAAGTAGTATCTTGTTCAGGAATGTCACACTTCAGTCTACTTATGACCAGTGATACTTCATGACCTTGTGAAGACCTTGCTTGTCTGGTCATACTTCCAAGGAAAAAAAACAAATATTTGATGATGTTATTGTAAAATCTATGAAAAATAATAAGGTTTAGCCCAGGATCTAAAATGAGATTATTCTGCGCACTAATGAAGCTGAATGCTGCCCTGAAGTGTACTGTGGTGCATGATGTGAGAATTGCCCAAGCGAGACATTAAGTATATTCAACATGTGCTATACTCTTTACAGCTTCGATAGAAGCATGCTGCCCATGAAGTGTCATGACTCACTAAAATAAAACCCTTTTTCTTGCAATACAATGTAGCAAAAATAATTACAGTTTTCTCTGCAAGTTAGGATACAACAACCTTACTGCCATGTGGTACTTAGCAAGAAATAATGCACAGATATGCATTTGGATCACTGACCACAACTTGGAAAACCCTGTTATAACTGAAGATTTAACCGATGTTAATTTCTAAATAAGGTTTGCAACACTTCAAGTAAAGAAAACCACATGAGCCATTGTTCTATCTCGTAATTCATCAAAACACTACATGAGTAATAGTTCACTGAGATGCATTAGATTAAAAAGGTAGAACATCTCGAAAATGATATTTCGAGATTGAAAGACCGGGTTTGGCAGATAATGGGCACAGTATTGACAACGCTGACTTGGGTGGAACATGTTTCAGGTTAAAAGACAAATTTAATATATATGTGATCTTCACCGATAGTGAACTTTGCTAAACTGACACCCCCCAAAAATTAGGCTAAAATGGGCGAGTTGAAAATATTAAATCAACACGCCTATTTTCCAAACGCAGCTATTTCGGCCTGGTTTTGGCAACTTAATTGTGAATTCATGACAGTAGGATAATGCTAATGCAACTCAAAACCTTTATACTGCACATGTCAAGGTCCAAAGTATTTGCAATGTGATCCTTTGGCTCCCAAGCGTTGACATGGCAGGAAATCTTCCTTCTGCTGTAAAGTTAGTTGGGAGCATGTTCTAATGCATGGCGTTATAACAGTTACATCTCTATTAACCCTTTGATAGTCTTTATGGTTGAGCAGAGATTTTTACCAATCCTTTGGCATTAGGAATTAGTAAGAGAAGACATTAAGGTGGTTGTTGATACTCTAATCATTAGCCTAAAAAAAAAAAAATACCACTGGATTCCGTGATGTTCTATAAAACTTAAATAAGCTAATCCAAAATGCAATGAGGGCTGAAGGTAACATCTTTAATCTGTTGCACCACAGCCAATGTATTGAAATCATTACCATATTGCTGGGCAGAATAAAATTGTCTCTAAAGTCCCTGGTCGGCAATATGACATATTTCATAGAGATGTAGCCCGATCATTCAGCTTATACTGGCTTCCAATGCCCAATCTAGCAAACATAACGTATCCAGTAGGATAATTAAAGTCTATAATTTAATATATGGTGCCCTAAAATCCCTTTTTACCTTGGAACCCCTGGATACTGAAATAAAATGACTGATGGCCTTGTACAATGTATTATTTCTATGTTTCCAAGTTGAAAGGGATTCTAGTCAATAAAACATTTTATGTATAATTTATGTATGTGTATTAAATATATATATATATATATATATATATATTTTATTTTTTTCAAAACCCCATCTGAGGCCAAGTAGGATTTTCTTGTATAGTTTATCCTCTTTTATCCTAGTAACCCTTTCCAAATTAGGGCCCAGGCATAGAGGAATTATTATCTTGTAAGTAAACATGATTGACATTTAGCTTTGTTTTGGTTTTCTAAACACAATAAGCCTTTCACCGCCACAAAGACAAGCAACACATCGCTCAGCAATTCTTCGCTTGCTGTCCTGGCATAAAGGTGTACATTTGCACTCAAATAAAACAAGTAAACCAATGAAAATTAGCTAAGGGTTGGGAAACAAAGATGTTCAAAGATGAAAAAAAGGAAAGATTTGGGTTTCAAGAAAGTACCGAAAAATTACAAAATAAGATTTAAAATAAAAAATAAAAACAACAAAACAATTGTATTCACCATGCACAAAATACCAAAATGAATTTGTGTGAAAACAATTCACAATTCTTAGTACTGGAGGCAGTGGGGAGTGGCAAGAGGGTAGCATCAGGACTGAGCATGGGGTATCCACTGGCTGTTGTCCATGGGTCTCCGGAGCAGCTCCTCCACATGACGGGCCACATCCATACTATCATCTAGGTCAAATTCCCCATCCGGATCCAACACAGAGTCGGGGCTGCAATAGGGGAAAATGTATGAAGTCATGCAACTCCTTTTAGCAATAGACGGCATTTAGATCTCTTATGCATCTGTTTTAAATGAGTCAGATTTTTGCTGATTTTGTTCAGTCATGGCTGGGATGGAGGGAGGTTATTAGTGCAACCTCGGTTATACATATATATTAATATTTCCCCTAATGGCATGTCTGTGCATCCTCCCCCAATATGGCTAGAGGATCTACTCACTTTTGCTGGTACAAGTTATAGTGTGATTGAGTACACACAGCAGGGGATGCAGCTTGGTCCATGTAGCTGCTCGCTGGGATAACATCAGTGGCAACAAACCTTAAGAAAGAAACCACTAGTGAGAAGTATCCAGGTAATGCCAATCTATACCTTTCAGTACATTCGATGCCCTGGCAGGAAGAGATGAAAGACTGGAGGTATGATGGATAACAAGATTTATCCTTCTCTACCTTAAGTCAGTGCAGGTCTCATCCAAACAAAACATTGCAGGAGATTCTGAGCTGTATGTCCTTGCGGTGAGTTAGTATCAAATAGTACACTGTAGTACACTGCCAAATTTATGAGTGATTGACATGGTCCCGCAAGATAGTGCGGGCGTGTTCTTTAAATTATTTAAATTGTAATTAGTTATTATTTAATGACCGTTTTCCACTAAGTACCAATGATTAGAAAGCATAGCCCATGAGAGCTGGATTCCAAAGATTATCCATTACTGATCTGTACTGTCAAAAACTATCCAGATTGTGATGATTGCATAGAATGTTTGCGGTTTGAAGAAGAAATCCAAAGAAGGTGCTGCTATTTTATTTTGTAACTATATTGTCCCTTTGCAAACAAGTAAGAAATCAGTGGGTAATTCACCTATGCACTATTACAATTTGCAATACAATATTTGGGCAGAAGCAAAGGACAGGGTTGAACCATCCAATGTGGATAACAACTCAGAATTATATTAGTATATCAATGATACCATGATATACAACACACTTTACATGTATGTAGAATGTGTGAAATAAACAAAATGTAGCTTACTCAGGTACCACTTGCTTGATCTGTGGTTTCACATAACCATCGACTTTTGCTGTAGGGGACAGAAATAACATGTTATTAGAGTATATTGGGAAGAAAAGAGATGCATGTACAGTTCACATGGATGTTATAAACAGACTATTTGCTACAGTTATCCCATGCTTCTGCCTCTTTCCCAATTGTTATTCCTGTATAATTACCATTATACTTAAGACTCCATAAAAATGCTGTCTGAATGACAGTAATGGATGTTAATGCCTACAAGCAACTGAATATAAACTTACGCAATGCTGCTATTTACACAAGTGAAGGATGTTAACAAAAAAAAAAAGGATACTCACTGGGGTTGCAGAGCACTGGCGTGTAGTACTTGGAGAACACATCATCCTTGGGCCGGTCAGGGAACACATAAATTAGGTAATTAAGGTCACCAAGACGGTCTGCCAGTGAACGCACAGAAAAATCCCGAGTGGTAAATGGCATCAGATTCCAGAGAGCTCTGTCCGCTAGAGAGGAAGAGTACATATTGAAGTCTACTTTCACACTGGAAAACAGTGACTAGGAATACAAACTTTCTTTCTGTACAAACCTATGCTGCAACAACGGTTCCAGGTTTTACCTACTTAGAAAACCACAAATACTGGAAACTTACGCAACTCAAATTTCCAGGCTATAGTTATGCCCCCAATTTCAGAATCGCTGAACCTCAGGAGGAAAGTCCCATCCCTCTTGTTTACCAGCATGTCGTGAGCCTGTTGCTTGTTGACAAATCCCAGAATGGCCCTACACAAACACAGGAAACGGAGACGTTCAGACTCAGATGAAAAAGAACCATAGGGCAATGTGTCCAATGCTTCTGGGATGTGTGGCAAATATTAAATGGTTGGTGAAACAGCAGAAGAGCATGAAAAAAAGGACATAAAAACAATGCAACAAACTTGGGGGAAATGGAGCTTCCCTTTCTGATATCATCTGCTTCCTTTAGGAGAAGGGGGCCTGGAAATGGTTATTAAACTATTATTAAGTCCTGTGACTGGTATGTAGTCTCACATCCACTAGTCTTCAATCTGGACCCAACAAGAAGAGCTCAGATAATATGGGAATAAATTAATGTTTTGCACTATATAAACATCACCCGCTGCTTCCCTACATTACATTAAAAACCCCAAGACCCCTGAGATTCTTCTGCCATTTGCCATTTCTGTCCTTATTGCTAAATATGAACAAAACATAATCAGCAAAAGCACTCCTAAAGCAAATAAAAAACGAAATGCTGGAATTTAGGAGATTGGATTGTGACTAACCACAGATAGGTGGAGCTCTAACCAGAACCATCCACAAGAAAAGAAGACGTTACTGAAACAGTTTAAAAACCTCCATTCATGCAGTGATAGCAAAATACAAGCACTGGAAACATAGTTACAGTATTCTAGCATATCGCAGCGTTCAGGAAGCAGCTTTATGCGTTTCATGAATACTACAGTTATGTTACCAGTGTTTTTTTTTTACCTTTAAGATGTTTCAAGAATAGAGTTGAGTGGACACCTGGATGTTCGGGTTCGGCCTTACTTCGGAAAAAAGTCCGGGTTCGGGGTCGAACTTGACCCCGAACCCCATTGAAGTCAATGGGGACCTGAACTTTTGGCCACTAAAATGTCTCTAAAGAAGTCCTGGAAAGGGCTAGAGGGCTGCAAAATGAAGTAAAATGTGGGTGAGTGTCCCCAATTATAAGAATAGGTCAATTGACCTATTCGTGTGAATGGGGACTCTATTTCGGTTTATAGAAAGCCAATAGCCATGTAATGAGAGACAGGGGGAGGGGGGGACAGAGCAACAGGGGGAGGGAGGGGGGCAGAGAGACTAGGGGAGGGAGGGGGGCACAGAGTAACAAGGGGGGGGGGCAGAGAGAAAAAGGGGGGGGGAGAGACAGAGGCGAGGGGGGAGTCAAAGGGAGGGGGAGAGAGAGACAACACTAAGGGGAGGGAGAGAGACAAAGCTGGGGGCAAGGGAAAGAGAGAGGCAGCATTGGCACATAAAAGGAAATAAAAACAAGAAATGCATTTTTTTATATAATTTTTTATTAAAAAAGCAATTTACATGTGAATATATACAAGTTGAACTTTTTTCCTATAGGGTAATCTTATATTCAGGCTTTTAGTTTTTTTTCCTAAAGGAATATCCAAAGTTTGGGGAGTCGTCTTATAATCAGGGTCGTCTTATAATCAAGCAAATACGGTATGTAAAATGGACTTATTTTTAATAATATTTTTTTTTTTACAGTTCTCCTGTAGTTTACACTGAAAACAATTTTTCCATGGGTCACCAAATTCAGTGACATCCAATAAGGAGTTATTGGAGAGATAAGCAGGATAGGCAGGACTGCTGACATAGCAACATTAATAAATCAAATACTTTATTTGCCGTTTTCAAGAGACAGAGAGTCTTGGGGAAATTATTAGACAGACCTGTTTCTTGGTTGTTTTGCAAATAGGTGGAACTGCCCTTTAATAAGAACCTTGACCTTGTTCTGGGAAGGCTCATTTTGATACATTCAAAGCTATAAAACTCTACTGACCAGGGCTAAACCACAGATCTGCATTCTGTACATATTGGTATATGTTAGCGCGTAATCTCTAGTTTGGCTAACAGGCCATATTTTTCTTCCACGCCTTGTTATATGTCTGAACACATGCTGCATTTATTTACAGGTCTATGATTAAACCTTCCAGGTGAAAGGCTAGATATTGCGCTCTCTATTTAAGGATGACTCTGAAATAAAGCTATGATTTTATCCAATTTTGACCTGGATGTATTATTATTATCAACTATCCTGAGGTGAGTCGATAGCAACTGCACCTACAATTCTTTTAGTCTGCTTGTTTACAGGTGAGTAAATAAACTGTGATTCTCAGAGTGGATTTAGTAACAAACAAAGAACTTGATGAAAAACATGAAAACATGAAACATGAAAAACATGAAAATTCGTGAAGCTGACAATAAAGCAGTTTTAAGGATCAGTCGACATGAAGCCTAAATTCTTCGGAATATCGAACACCCTTATCCTCTGGCTGATACATGAGAATGATTACTTTTTATTCCCCACACTCCGGGTAGAGAGAAGAAAGCCAACTTTAGTCCATACAAAATGTAATAAACATTTCTTTCAATGTTTCATGTTCAGGCTGAGTTGTCTTCTACAGGACAAGGAGTGCAAGGAGGGAGTATGCTGCACTCTCAGAACATTAACATATGTGTTAAGTCTGTAACAATTTGTGATGAAATCTGACAATAATTGTGGGTCAGACCAATTGGTTTTATGCTAAATGATTTACTGGGTGATGGGAGATCTAAAAGCATTTTGTCCGTTAAACACCAATTAACTAAGAAGTGTTCCCCTTACGTCAGTGTTGAACACAAACCAACAAGCACATTTCATCATACAAATTTCAGCTGACTCTCTATGGCCCTGGTAACTATGATGGGAGACTGATATAAGCACCAGTAACATTGTGTTATTTATGTTGCAACTTTTTTGCAGGGAGGTCAGAGAAAGAAATAAGGAAAAAGGTAAGAAAAGGCCCAAAACTTACCCATCATTCCAATGTGGCTTCAGATGTTTTTTCAGCACTTCCATCACTCCATCAAACCACTGCCAGAATGTGTAATTCCATCCGGGGAGGTTTTCCTGTGTACACAGGTTAAATAGTATGAAACAAACATACTGAATAGAAAATGAACTCAGGCTGGGAATGGGAAATACAAATAATTTCTGCAACACCAATGGCCTGGGGTTCCCACATTCAGGTGGAGAGAACAAAGGCACTAAAACCTTGGTCTGTATGAAAAGCAACACTTGTTTAAAATTTTAAAATTTTCAGTTGGGCTGATCCATCTCCTTCAGAAATGAAGGAAGGAGCTCAAAATAACAAAATATCATTTTCCATAATAGCCTTCTGCAGGGTAAAAGGAGGGAGCACATACATAATGCTTACAGGGCCTGTTGCACCTGAAAACAGGAGGACAAGAACCAGCATGGGAGAATTGTGACTCACAGCTTATCCAGAGCAAGAGCTCAAGTAGTGCAGCCATAGCGCCCATTAAACTAGCAATATATTCACCAAGAGCCCACTGGACCATGGACTGTGGCACACAATGTGGAGCACAGGAAGGACCCAGTTCATATAGATCTTTTGTGTAGCCTCCAAGCAAGAACTGTTCATACAGGGAGTGCAGAATTATTAGGCAAGTTGTATTTTTGAGGATTAATTTTATTATTGAACAACAACCATGTTCTCAATGAACCCAAAAAACTCATTAATATCACAGCTGAATATTTTTGGAAGTAGTTTTTAGTTTGTTTTTAGTTTTAGCTATTTTAGGGGGATATCTGTGTGTGCAGGTGACTATTACTGTGCATAATTATTAGGCAACTTAACAAAAAACAAATATATACCCATTTCAATTATTTATTTTTACCAGTGAAACCAATATAACATCTCAACATTCACAAATATACATTTCTGACAATCAAAAACAAAACAAAAACAAATCAGTGACCAATATAGCCACCTTTCTTTGCAAGGACACTCAAAAGCCTGCCATCCATGGATTCTGTCAGTGTTTTGATCTGTTCACCATCAACATTGCGTGCAGCAGCAACCACAGCCTCCCAGACACTGTTCAGAGAGGTGTACTGTTTTCCCTCCTTGTAAATCTCACATTTGATGATGGACCACAGGTTCTCAATGGGGTTCAGATCAGGTGAACAAGGAGGCCATGTCATTAGATTTTCTTCTTTTATACCCTTTCTTGCCAGCCACGCTGTGGAGTACTTGGACGCGTGTGATGGAGCATTGTCCTGCATGAAAATCATGTTTTTCTTGAAGGATGCAGACTTCTTCCTGTACCACTGCTTAAAGAAGGTGTATTCCAGGAACTGGCAGTAGGACTGGGAGTTGAGCTTGACTCCATCCTCAACCCGAAAAGGCCCCACAAGCTCATCTTTGATGATACCAGCCCAAACCAGTACTCCACCTCCACCTTGCTGGCGTCTGAGTCGGACTGGAGCTCTCTGCCCTTTACCAATCCAGCCACGGGCCCATCCATCTGGCCCATCAAGACTCACTCTCATTTCATCAGTCAATAAAACCTTAGAAAAATCAGTCTTGAGATATTTCTTGGCCCAGTCTTGACGTTTCAGCTTGTGTGTCTTGTTCAGTGGTGGTCGTCTTTCAGCCTTTCTTACCTTGGCCATGTCTCTGAGTATTGCACACCTTGTGCTTTTGGGCACTCCAGTGATGTTTCAGCTCTGAAATATGGCCAAACTGGTGGCAAGTGGCATCGTGGCAGCTGCACGCTTGACTTTTCTCAGTTCATGGGCAGTTATTTTGCGCCTTGGTTTTTCCACACGCTTCTTGCGACCCTGTTGACTATTTTGAATGAAACAGTTGATTGTTCGATGATCACGCTTCAGAAGCTTTGCAATTTTAAGAGTGCTGCATCCCTCTGCAAGATATCTCACTATTTTTGACTTTTCTGAGCCTGTCAAGTCCTTCTTTTGACCCATTTTGCCAAAGGAAAGGAAGTTGCCTAATAATTATGCACACCTGATATAGGGTGTTGATGTCATTAGACCACACCCCTTCTCATTACAGAGATGCACATCACCTAATATGCTTAATTGGTAGTAGGCTTTCGAGCCTATACAGCTTGGAGTAAGACAACATGCATAAAGAGGATGATGTGGTCAAAATACTCATTTGCCTAATAATTCTGCACTCCCTGTATATTTTCTTACCCGGTTAAACTGAGCCCAGGACACAGTCAGGTTGCTGAAGTCTTCTTTGTGGCTGCTGCTGTTGTTGAAGAGTTTCTGTGCCAAAAACACCAGATTTTCATCACTTAGCCCCCGGCTACTCTGAACCTCGGATTTAAACTTCATGTTCAAAGCATCACAAAGCTGGGGCCACAGAACTTTATCTGGCACCACAAATGGCACACGTCCCTGGGAAGAGGGGTAGGAAGTAACATCAAAACAGGTTGAATAACGTATATAATACTATATACAATCATACCTACTATTGGCATTAACATTTCCATGTATATAGTTGGCATCAACGTTTTTAGGAAACTATGTGACATGTGAAATAATGCATTAACGAACAGCGAGTTCATTTTAAATTCTTACACTATAAGAATTCTGTCAAGTGGATGTCGTCAGTGATCGTTCAGTTGCCATTATGGCAGGTATTTGACTGTATTAAAGTGAACTACCATTGTCAAACAGCTACATAATAACGCTGACCATGTTTATTACATGTAGCAACTAACGCTTCTCTACCAACCACTACGGAGATATTTTAAGCTATCCATCACAAATAAGTTATATCGTTAACATTACCTTGTAGAACAGGGATGTTAAACTGTGGCTCTCCAGCTGTTAGTGGACTAGATTTCCCATAATTCCAAAGAGTATTATGTAAGCTATCAGTAGGAGGAGGGTCGCAGTTAGACACCCTTAGTATAAAATGTATTAGCAAAATAAGGCTGCAAATTGTGGATACAGTTCTATAGAGACTAACCCTAAGGAAAGGCTTTTTAACCTCATTTTAACATCATGAGTTGACGTGGTCAAGTTGGCTACTTACTGGTTCTGCAAATGCATTATCCCAAAGGACTGTGGCTGTGGCATTATTATCTTGACTTCCATGGACAATGACCACAACAGGGAGAGACAATGTCTGCAAGAGGAAGTAAATGTCAGTTGATAACCAGCAGTAACTGAAGCAGAATTTAGAATAGTTCCTCCCTATGTGCATGACATGCAAGTTCTGCAGATTCAAAAGGTGAATTAATAACTTCTGCTTTTTATAATATCTGAAAATGCATACCCCACTGTGGACTCAATCCAGGAAGCCCATTAATGAAAAGATAATGTGAACATAACGCAGAGGGACAGAGAGAAAAGGGGGGAGGGGAGCAGAAAGGAAACAACAATCCAAATGCTTCTGAGTAATATTCAAAGTGTAAATACTAAGCCCTTGGCTGTTGTGTGTTCCAACCTAAGCTACAGTATCAACAAGACTGCGAGCTCCTCAGACAAACACAGTCTTGTGAGTATGTTTTCTATTACTATTTTGGATTTACAAATGCAGACATACAATTGGCACTCTCAATTCCTTACCATGTTGTCTGGATTAACTACTACAAAATTTTGGCAAAAAGTTGAATAAACCATGGGATAGGAACTGAGTTCCTGCAGAAAGAGTTTATTTTCCTGGAATATTACCGTATTTGCTCGATTATAAGACGACCCTGATTATAAGACGACCCCCCAAACTTTGGATATTCCTTTAGGAAAAAAACTAAAAGCCTGAATATAAGACTACCCTATAGGAAAAACGTTTAACTTGTATATATTCACATGTAAATTGCTTTTTTAATAAAAAATTATGATATCAAAAAATGCATTTCTTGTTTTTATTTCCTTTTATGTGCCAATGCTGCCTCTCTCTTTCCCTTGCCCCCAGCTTTGTCTCTCCCCCCCTTAGTGTTGTCTCTCTCTCCCCCTCCCTTTGACTCCCCCCTCGCTCCCCTTGCCTCTGTCTCTTCCCCCCCTCCCTCCCCTTGTCTCTGTCTCTTCCCCCCCTCCCTCCCCTTGTCTCTGTCTCTTCCCCCCTCCCTCCCCTTGTCTCTGTCTCTTCCCCCCTCCCTCCCCTTGTTTCTCTCTATCCCCCCCTTTCCCCATGTTGCTCTGGTCCCCCCCCCCCTCGTTTCTCTGCCACCCCCCCCCCCCCCCCTTG